>JACCHY010000035.1:1200000-1610072 GCA_018907195.1 Dolichoris vasculosae
TGTAAAATATTTATTTTTCGGTAATTCAAAATAATTAAAAGAATAATAAAAAAATTAATACAAAACAATCAAGTAATTGATTATTTTACAACCTGAAATGAGCATTGATAATATTTATTGTCAGATTATATTGAAAGTAATATATAATCATACCATTAAATATAAAAAATTATTTATATTATACCAGAAAAGTCATTGATCACTTGTGGAAATTATAGATATCGATTGTATTTTATCTGTAAAATAACAATAAATACTCTCTTTATCTTTATATCTTTTTCTCATTCGCTATTATACAAAAAAGTTTACATTATATAAGCCACTAATCTTATTATCGATGACCAGCATAAGTAAACATAAAGTAATAACTGTACACATGTACCGAACTCGTTTTTGTACAGCACATATTCGAAAATCTGGCAACTTGCTATTTAAGCCGATTAGAGTTTTCATAGTCGAGTTACAAATTGACTCTTTAAGAGCGTACAATCGAGGAAATTGCTCGAAGTTAAGTGATTTGTCCAGTTATTTTGAAAATAACAATTTTAGAAATTGGTTATCAAAATACTTAAATACATGATCACTTAGATTTCTACAATTAATAATTATTTGATAAGGATGTTATTATCTTTAATTTAAAGGTAATGCTTATCCTAAGATATTTATTAAAATTGAAAATTATTAAAATTATGAAAATTTTTATATATTTAAGAAATATATATTTTTAATAATTCAATGGCTGTTTTTATCCAATCATTATAGATATATTTTGATACAATTTTCAGAATCGTCAATAATAGTCTAATTTTTATTTTGCATAAACCAATGATTTGCAAAAGAAAATAGAAAAATTTATTATCGATCTGTTTAAAGCAATGAAAAAAGCTTAAATTAAAGTTAAGTTTTTTATATTAAAATATTTGTTTATTTTTTATTTTCATATAATTTGCAAGTTTTAAGCAAATAGACTATGACAAATTATACATCGTTATTTGCACGTTATTTACCTATAAAACTCAAAGTGTAGCTTATACGAATTATCTCGGCAAATATTTACTTATTAAAAGAGATAAACAAGATTAAAATATTATAATTAAAGGCAGTTCATTGGTAGCTAAGTATTTCCTATCATAATCAACGTTTTCCGTTAAAATCAACACGGCTAAAACAACAAAAATACAAAATGATACAAAAGTTCGACTAGTTTCGGAAGGTGGCATTCGTCCTGTTCTCGAATGCTCGTGCGAAAGAGAAAGAATTTCGTTGGTTGCGAAATGCGGTTCGACAATCCATTAGTGCCTTTGACACGTCGACGTGGCTCCTCCTGGACGATGAAAATCCGGCGGCATTCGGTCGATGCACTCCCGCTGTCAAAGAGACAGTAGATGTGCATCGGTGCCATTGGAAACGAGGTGCAGGTGTCGGATAAAAAAGAGATCATGTGGAATTGTGGCAAGGAGTCTCTGGGCGTTAAAATAGACTCACCACCCTTATCTCTATCATAAAGCTATGAGCATTCGTAAGCTTCGCGCCAACGATGTTGCCTTGGCTTTTTTTATTATCATGTTGTTTTCAAAAGTCTGCTTCAACGATCGACGACACGTAGCTCTTTCATTTTTATCCTGCTTGGAATTATCTATCTATCGAAATTAAAATGAAGCATACGTTAAGAAATTAATACGATACTAGCAACTGTGGGTTTACGCCAGAATGTAGTGGATTACAGCTCTTATTAATAAAAATTTAACGGGCTCAATTTTTTTATATTTAAAACTTTCATAAATAATCAGCAAAATAAATAATCGATTAAAGTAAAAGTAAATTTAAGAAACTGTAGAATAATTGATAATGAGAATGGTTATTGACTTTTATATTATGTGAAAATACCCTGGGATTACCCTTGAATCCAAATTATAATATTATATTATATAAAATTATACACCAATGTATATGTAACTAATTTTATATAAAAATTAATATTTTTTTCTAGAGTTAATTGATATCTCTAGAATTAAAAATTTTAATTTATCAAATAAAACAAAAATATGTAAAATCATTTTAGTCTTACACATTTTAGAATATTAGTTAAATTTGTTACGTTTATTGATGAATTTTATACTCAAAGTGCAATTATTTTTTAAATATGCAAAGAATTTTTATTGAAATGAAATATGAAACTCGTGAATTACTTTATTAATAATAATTTTATTTATCTAGAACTAGAAATAATCAATCTTATATGAATTATACGAGTAAAATTTAAACATATTACTTTATTAATTTTTCGATTTTTAAAATGATTTTATTCGAAGATCTTAATTTTATAAGTGTTTTATTTAGTCTATTACATTTTTATTATTCTAAAAAGTGTATATTGAAATAGTTTAAATAAAGATTTGTCGTATTTATATTGAATAAAAAAATTATTATCAGTATTTTTGTGTACTTTATAAAAAAATTTTATGCGATAAAATACACGTTGTGGCATTAATTTAATTGAAATAAATATATAATTATCTTATATTAATTTATTATATTAATACCGTATTTTAGCAAACAATATTCATGATTTATAATTATCATATAGATATTATAAAATAAATTTATTCATTACTGTAATGAATAAATGCTTAAAGCTAGTATTAATTATTTTGTTAAAAAACCAATAAAAACTATTAATTATATGGAATAGTATTGGAATAAAAATATCTTTCGAAATAATTGAAAAGGTATTTTATTTTAACTCGTATTTAAAATAGATTTACACCATAAGTTTATTTCGAATCATTAAAGTAAATGCAAGGTAATGAGTGGTATTTAGTTTCATTTGATGTATGATACGCTGTGCTATAGATTACGAATCCCTTGCACTATAATATACACTCCGCATTTTCAGTAGGATCACGTAAAATCACCCTTTTATCTCCATTTCGTTATACACCCTCTCATAGACGCAAAAGCTCCCACTTCATCTACTTTTTTTATCACCAGCATTCCGTAATCTTGGGACAATCTCCAATTAAAGTCACCAATCCGGATAAAATAAAAGAAAAGAAAAGTCTAGTTCCTCCAGTTTCAACCAACAATCCTTTCGAAAAGAGATAGAGGAGGAGGGGAGGAAGTGAGTAAAAAGAGAAACTTAGATAAAAAGTAAACGACGGCTCCATTAGGTTATGGAAACCGAAGTCCTTATCGTGGCTCGTCTTTCGTGCGTACACCTACCGAGTACGGGGAGAAATTGGCCCACGGAGGGGCAACGTCCTCGAAAGTTCGTTTGAAGGCAATACGCCAACACAGGAGGCGTATTACACATCTTGAAGAGAGATAGAGATGACGAGTCGCGGGGTACGTTTCCAGAAGAGTCGCTCGTCAGTCCATTAAGGATTCCTGTACCTACTTACAGTCGAGAGTCGAGAAAGCGAGAGGACAAAAAATTGCATCCGACGATATTTATATTATACCTTCGGGGAAACTCTTTACGCGTGTTTTTTACTCCTCCTCCTTCTCCTCCTCCTCCTCCTCCTCCTCCACCTCCTCCTTCTTCTCCTCCTTCTCCTGCTTCTCCTTCTTCTCCTTCTTTTCCTTCTTTTCCTTCTTTTCCTCCTTCTCTTTATCATATTTTTCTTCTTCATACCGAGGATTTCTTCGTACAGAAAATTATCTAGATGGATGCAAGAGCGATGAATGACTAGAGCGTTAGTTTCTTTTCGCATTTTTCTTATGATTATCGGCTTTTCATTTTGACTCTGTACTTTTTTACGGTCTCCTATTATTTATCCTAAAAAATCGTTTTTGCTCGCTATAACTTCTTCTTACTGCCTCGATAAATTTTGAATTATATACTGCAGCGTAATGACTTTCTATCCATAGTGTGTGGAGGGTTCATCGAAAGTTGAATGTGCATGTATTTAAAAACAATCAAATTTTTATTTATAAAAATAATAATTTTCAATATAATGCTTCAAACTTTACAGTTATCAAATATTGGTTGAACCAATAATACTTTATGATATTCCGCACAATTTAAAAGAATAGTCGATCTTTTGTTCCGTTATTGCTTATAAATCATCGCCGAGTCAATAACTGTATCGGAAATATTAATATTTTAAGCACTTGTATAATTTCTCAAATATTGACTTTGAAATTATTTTTTTACTTTATTATTAATCTATTTTTGCTTAACCAAAATTTATAATAGCGATCCGAGTGGTTAAAAAGTTGGAACAACTCAAAACTTTAATATTTATAACGATTTTTACTCTTACGAAAGAAAAAAAAGATAAAAACGATAAAAGTATATTTTCAAGTTAAAAATATAGAATTTTAAATGAAATTTGAAGGTATCGCATTATTAATAGCAAACTTTCACCGACGATAATAACGATGATACATAATGAAAGTTTAATATATATATGTTTTTAAATACATAATACATAATCCTCAAAATAATTTAATAGTTTCATAAAGTATACGCTATGTAGCGAAAATGTAGCGTCAAACTCGTCGATGATGATTTTATTACGCTCGAAAGAAAATAAATTTGAAAATAAGTTTGAATCGAAAGAAAAGTTTTAAGGATCACTGTATTTGAAGACAAAATAGTCGAAAGTATTTAATTAAATTTTAAAGTTAAGCTATAAAGACTATAAAGACTCAGGCGGCAGTTCATAGAATCGAACCAAACGTCATCCGGTGCACACGACATCATCAACATTTGCGACAATTGCTTTCGCATCTTCGTATCGCAAAGCTTACTGGACAAAAAGAACGGAGTAGTCGGGATAGCAAAGGAAAGAGCCAAGTACACAAAGAGCAAGAGAGCAAGATAGGTAGTCGTAGATTATTTTTAAAAATAGCTCCTCGAATGGTGGCTCGTTTCGTTGTTACCCGTAGCAGAGGAAGAAAGAGCCCTCTTTGCTAATTAAGCCGAATTTTCTCATGCGCACGTCTAAGTCGTCGTTGGCGACGGCGACGATGTGGGTGTCGCCTACTTACAATTTCTATCTCGCTCAACTGCCTTGTATACAGCATAACTTTCTTCTGTTGCCCGCGCGCATATTATCACGGAGCTTTTATTCGATTCTCCACCTCCTGCCTCTTTTATTATACAAACGAAGCTTTTATATTTGTATTTATTACACTGTACTCGTCTCTGGGGCGCGTATTTGTATGTTATACTAACATATGTTGTACGAGTACTCCGTTGAACGACTCGTCGTTTCGATTTCATAGAGGGGCAAATAACACGGACGGTAGTGTGTCGCTGAGTGTAGTCAAAGACTTTGTACAAATGATTCTGCAACGGACATTGTATGCAATACCACATGTACCGTGAAATCGGACTTTTCGAGCAAAATAATTTGGTAATTATCAGGTTTAGGCATAAGTGCGATAACAACATTGAAATTGTATTTAGTCATTATTTCTTCCAAACTAATTTACTCATTTTTTTCCTAATTTACTCGGGAAAATAGTTTTTGGTAATTATTTTCTTATTATTATCGTTATGGTTATCGTCATCATCTTCATTAGTATTTTAATGGTATTGTACAAACGACAATTTATCTCCAAAGCCACGAAATAACGTTACTTTTTTCCTTTTTGCGTTTAATTTATCCAATTAATTAAAATTTTATATTTTACTAATGCTATATTCTCTTACGTCTAATATAATATTTTTTTCAGTAACATTTTAAAATATTTAAAGATTTATTACCTTTTGATTTTTTGATTTATTAACTTTAGTAAAAATTGTTTTTATCAAAAATTTTTCAATTTTTACGAATCTGTTTTAAATTAAATCAACTTCAAGCTTTGTGTGTTTATTTCAGTTTTGAAAAAAGATAAGATATTAATATTGATTAACTGTAATACATACTAGTTGATATCGGTATGTATTCGGATATCAAGGTATTATTATTATTAAAAAAGATTGTGCGATATAAATTCATGTTTTTTTTTATTATGCTTTTTACTACTTTTTATCTCTTTTTTTATTGTTTTTAATCATTATAATAAGTGTGATTTTATAGTTATAATTCTTTTGGCTTTCATTATCGTTTTTTAAATTAATACAGTAATATGCAGTGACATAATTTTATGTTTCTTTTACATTAATATTATAAATAAATAAACCTCTGTAAACAAAAAATTGAATGTAGCAACATTAGATCTTGATCAGAGAATATTAATTTTTGTAAAAATAATAAATAATTGTCTAAGTCAATACACCAAAGTTAACAACATAATGAATTAAATGTGCAATTATCGGTATCACTGAAAACTCAACTAGTTTTTATTTATTTTCAAGAAGTTATTTCTTAAATAAAAAACTTTGCTATTCACTTATTATCATTTGTAAATAATTTAATTTTTCTTAAATTTATTGGTGTAAAATGTTTCACTATACAGAGTGAAAATATTTTCAAACTAATATTTACTGTAAACTTAGTTTTTATCTATATAGAACTAGTTTTCATGTAGCCAAGTGCAATTCATTGCGATTCTGCAACTGTAAAGTAACATTACAGTTGCACCACATCTGCTATTTTCGTATGCAATTAATTGCAAAATTCGTGATTCGAATTTTTGCTAAATTTTTTATAATACACACTATTTTCTGTTTTAGGTGTTTAAATAATATGTATGCGTTAAATAATTCTTTTTCCTAATTTATCTTGTTCCAGATTTATAAGAACATTGAATATTCGTGTAGCGTTAAAAATTTATGTCGAAACATGAGGATATAACACGTATATGAAATAACAGTCCTAAATAAAAAAAAAATGTGACTAAAAAAGAAATAATGTGATTACGCGTGTATATAAGTTTAGCATTACGCGAATACATTATCGTTAATGCATTTACGTGAAAATCATTAATCTCGCCTACTTGATCAAGAAAGTAAAAAAAATACGCGAATATCAACAAATGCGAATATCGTTATATATTCTGTAATTTCATTAATTTGACTATGCATAATAACAGGATTACAAGCTGTGAATCATTTAAACTTATCTATTTCATTACTGATATTTTGAGTTATTTTCGCAAATAGAAGTTAATGTGTCTTAAGCAGTTTTTTTTCGAAAGAATTGCTTAAGTTAATGTAAATATTTTAATTTAAAAATAAAATGAACACCCCGGTATAATATTTACTATAATCTTAATAATACTTATACAAATGAAAATAATAATTTTTTATTAAGAGAAGAAAAAATTAGAAATTAAAAGAAACGCTATAATACTAATGTTGAAATTCAAATAAAATATATTTTACTAATTTGCCGTGACATATTTAATAGATAAAATTTATTATTAATATTTAGTTATTTCATAATTGTCGATATTTTTTTATCGATTATAATATTTAGAAGTAACGTTTAAAGGTGTTGGGTATTATGATTTTAAGATAAGTTGACAAGATATCGAATGAAGTACATAAATGATATTTTAACATTATGAGTATGCTGATATATATTGCAGTGTATTTACGTTTATATGAATTTAGTAGTGAACACACGGTATGCTGTTATTAATATATAATAGTAATTACTACATTGTAGCATAGTGTAATTGATATTATGAAATGAAAATGCTAAGACGAGACAAGCGAATACGCGTGACTATATGAGAAACTCAACATTCTCTGATTATTCAGCGTTTAATATTTTTATGAATCAATGTAAATTTTTACAATTATAATATTCCAATATAAATTAAATAATTTTATTTCTACAAAAAAGTATATCTTGTACGTATATCTTTTATAACAGTAATTTAATTAATAACAATTTAATATCAGTTATAGCGATTAGAAGATTTTCAGTAAATTTAAATTAAAGTATCTATTTAAAAATCCACTGAATGATTTTTACTAAACTTATTTCTTAAATAATTCTAAATTTATAAACTTTTTATTGTTGATAAAATATCAAAAAATAATTTAATAAAGTTAAAGTAAACTTGAGAATAGCAGTAAATATTCACTTATATCGTATGCAACGATATTAATCATTATTTTTATAATTGTAACTAAGAATTAGATTATAAATACTCTAGTAAATTGATGTAATGCTATAGTATGTCGAAATACTTGATTTTTGCTTCAATCGTTTCATGTATTATTATGATTAATTGTAATATAACTAATTAAGGTAATTATAAAGTTAAATTTTAATACAACAACACTTTATTATGAGTTTATATTTTTAATGTTTTTGTAATGTTTAATAAAAGAATTGTAAATTTTTAATAGTATTATATTTAATAGTAGGTTGTATACGTTATGTAAATTATTACATTTTTAATAACTACGTATATGTACACTGAATTAAGTCAATAATTTTTTTATTAATTTTTTTAAATGGTTAGACAATACCAGAGAGTTTAATTTATTTTAATGTTAAAAATTTAACGCTTAATTTGTGAGTAAATTTTGCCAAATCATGTAATATTTGTAAATTAAAAAATAATACCGAAAATAAATCAGTTTTATATATACATATTCGATATTTATTTCGTGATATTTTATATTTTTATTATTATTGTTTCGTTTTCAATAAACGAGGGTTATTTAATAATAATGAAAATATTGTAAAATTTTAATTGCTTAAGGTTTAGAAGCTTTACATTTCGTGTTATGTATATTTTATTTTTATACCTATGTCTTATACTTAACTAAATTATATTTGTACAAATTAATACTAATGCTAGTATACTCTTTTTAAAGTAATTACATTTTGAGCGATTATAAATAAAAAATATAGGTAGGATTCTGATACAATAGTAGTTTAGCAAACAAGATTGTCAGAGGATTGTCAGATAGCTGAATGTAAATATACTTTATGGTTAAACTAATAAATATCATTTAAAAATACTGTTTTTAATAAACGGAAATGAAATATCAGCGAATTTAATTTTATAAATATCAGTCTACCATTAATTATTTTATGCTATATGCGAATATTTCAAATGTTTATAATTTTTCGCTATATAAAGCGAAAAAAATAAGTGATAAATTGTATAATAAATCTGAATAATGATTTGAATAATGATTTGAATAACGATTCGGGATATTTTATAAAAATTATAACTCTAAACTTTTATACCAATTATCGAATAGGATAGATTCTTTGACTAGAATTAGAAAGAATGTATTTTCTAAATTATTCAAGTTATCTATTTTTAAATATTATTATAATTTAGTTTTTTTATGCATAATGATTACTTTTTAATAATTAATATTATTTTTAGTGATTAAATATATATTTCTTATAAAAATATAAATATAGGTATAAAACTTGTGGACTATGAGACATCTTGTATAAAATTACTTTTTTACTTTAAGTTTCCTTTTTCATTTTGATAATTTTTTCGATAGAAATTAAAATAAAATATATTTAATAATAGATAATAACAACGAAATATATTTTATTATAACATTTTCATTTTAAATATACATAATGTGTGAAAATTAAAGAAAAAAAAAACAAATAATTTAAACAATGAAAATAATATTGGTATGGCAGTGTTATAAAAAAAAAAAATTATTAATTAAAATTATTATAAAAGTTTAATAATGTTTTTTATTGAACAATTTAAAAATGAGTAAATAGTTTGATAAATATAATGGAGATAGATGAGAAGTTCGTATTAAGCTAATAACGTAATCTTAAGTGACAAGTAAAATAACATTAGAAACATTATTATATGAATATTAAGAGTTACAAAACGATAATACAAGATGAAATAATACAAATTTAAATTTCTGATTAATTAGATAATTACTAAATTAAAAAGTTTTTTAATTTTAAAAAGCAATATATGTAATCATTTAATTAAAAAACAGTAATTTAATAAAGATTAATGTTTTCAATTTAATCAGTACAAATAGTCTGAATATAAATTATAAGACATTAGGAATATTGTAAAGTATATTAAAATCTATTATTCAGTTATTAAATATAATTTTAAAAAATATTATTATATTTCTGAAAGAAAATGAAATGGGAATAGTTTTACATAATTAATTTAAGTATTAAAGTATGCAGATGATCTGAATTAAATAAAAAATGTTGGGAAAATTATAATTATAAATGTAAAATTTTTGTTAAAAGTGAATATTGAGCGAAGATCGGAATTAACGAAGATAAAAATTAAATAAGCGACCTCTGACTGGCTGAAAATATATTATGCAAGTATAAGTATTTAATAAAATCTTTGAAAATTAAGTTAAATTAAAAATCTTTATGCAATGATTATCTGTAAAAACGAAGTTAAGAGGAAATTAAGAAACGATTCCAATTCATTATATCGTCTTTAACTATTCTCATATAAAATAAAAGTTTAACGTTTAAAAAAAATTCTATTGTGAATAATATTCTATACATATAGAATACGAGAGCTTTTACAATAGGTATAGAATAATTTTAGAAATTTTAAGCAATATGTAGAAATTAGGTAACAAGATAGCGAAAACTTGTACTTTACTCAGTGTTGTGTATATATTTACGGTGTAAATAAAAGTTCAGAATATGAATTCTAATTAGAAAAAGAAAGTAAAAGATCGTTAAAGGTATTAAGATAAAGATCGTAAGATAGCACTCAAAAAGATGCAATAAAGTAGGGTATATTACACACCTTGCATTTAATTAAGATACTACATCACAAAGCGGTAATCCTATGTTTATAAACTTAGATTCGTAGAAATCAACCAATAATACAGATAAAAGTAAGATAATAATAATAAAAACTACAGTAAGAATAATAATAAACGATAAAGGAAAACTTTAGAAAAAAGATTTTAAAGGTTTATATTTGAAAGGCTGGTCGAGTCTTGGTTTGTGCAAATATTAAATAACAAGTATTTTTTCGATAAAACCAATATTTACGAGAGAAAAAAGAGATTGTAAAACTGGTTGAAGATATAGATTCATCCGCAAAGGGCGCAGGATGCATTAAGTTCTTTCGAAGTAAACAATGCTAAGGGTAAAGTCTATGGGCGATATGAAAAGCGACGAATCGTAAGTGCGAGCGAGAGGACGAAAGGGAATCTCGCGTCTATCATTGCGGTCGCAGAGAGCGTAGCATCGGTAGCACCGCTAGCAACAGCAGAAATGCATACTCTTCGCGAATGTCAATAAAGCCCGATGCGAAAATATATTCGCAGATTTGCGCCAGCTCCCGTAGAGGGAGAGCAAAATAAAGAGCGCAGACGCAACCGAGCGCCTTAGGACTTTGGGTTATACGAGAACGCCTAGGGCATATTGCAACCTTCTTTTTACGGAACGACAATCATCGCGTCATCTATTTTTTTCACTCTTTTATTTTGCCCAAAAATCTCTGAGTAGAAAAAAAAAGAGGAACTAAATCTGGCTCGGTTTCGGCGGGAAAGTGGAAACGCGGATTGTCCGTCGGTTGGCGTCGCGCCAATATTTCTTCGAGCAAATCCTGGCGCGTGGAAAAATTCATTATGTATACATATATAAAACTCAATAATGATCGGCAATTGAATAATATAGCGATAGTGGCCAATGTTCTTCTCGCGCACATACACACACACGCGCGCACGCACACACACAAATTTAAAAATTCGATGGGTCTGTTATATTTTCTTTAATACCAACACACGTGCACGCGTATTATAAAAATTGCTCAATAGCTTTGATTCGAATAAAAATTTACGCACCGCTACCTTGTATTATTCGATTATTGTTCATTATATGGTCGAGTGCTTTCGTGAACTACTGCGCACTTGATGGAAAAAATATATATACGGGTATATTTTTTTAAGTTGATATATCTAATACTTTTTTTTGTATTTTAATGAAAAGAATTAATTCATGCGAATGATTTGTACAGAATGTGCTTTTAATAGGTCTAAATTAAAAATGAAATGTGGGAGTAAATAAACTTTCTTACACTTTAAAAAAAATTAAAAACATTATTTCAAAAATTTACTTTTTAAGCATTTGCTGCTTGTTTATTTTTAATTTTACGATGAAAAAGATACCAATAAATCTATTCCTGCAATGTGTTGGTAAAGAACTAATCGATTAATATTTTTATTTATCCATGTTACATTACGTTGATATACAACAACCCGTATCACAAACAACGTTGAAAATTGTGTTTTTAAATGCGATTACATATGAAATGTATATATAAATGCATTTTTGTATACAATAATGATTTTAATTATAAATAAATGTTCATTTATTCAAAATAATATATATATATATAATGAAACATTTTTCAATTATCTGAAATATTTTTATGTACAGATTTATTTTAAAAGTTTGTATATAATGCAAATGATAAAATATCTAATTACCATCGTTCTGATTATTAATGCCATTTTTAGTCATTTTTTCTGGCAAAAGTAAATAAGTAATGTATAAAATGTTACGTAAACAATTAAGATAAGTGCATATCGCCTATGAAAGTGATATAAGTTACAGGTACTGTCCCATTTAATCAAAAACCATAATTCAATAAAATTATTAATATACTAGACCGCAATTATCGAATATATCGGCAGATACATACAGAAAAGGTATTTCATTAATTATTTAAAGTAAATATTATTTTCAAAAAAATAAATTCTGTGGTTATGTATCCTTTATTTTATAAATTATTTGGTTTAATTTAGAAAATACTCGGACAACATTTGAATTCCATTTTTACTTTATTTTACCCTACTTTATATAGGAACTAGTTAGTTAATTCTATTTGAAACATAATCGGTTTTTCACTCGTCATTATTGTCTGCATTGCTGATATTTTTTTCAAACGATAGTAAGATAAGATAATCATTTAAAAAATTTACAATAAATTCACAAAATTCAAATTTCATATAACAATGAAATAATTGCTGGATAAAAAGTAAATTTCGAGGGTAAAACGTTCTTTTTCTGTGTAAATAAAATAAAATTATATTTCGACAACATTAATATATTTTTTAGACTCGAAGATGCATGATAAAGGGAGGATGATTGCCCCGAATGTATTGCTTTGAAAAATGAACCTAATTTACTTTACCACCGATCCGAAAGTTTCCTCGAAGCTTGAAGCGCGAAAGCGAAGAAGGCAAATGTGCACTCGGTAACTAAGACGCAGACGGAAAGAATAGAAAAGAATAAAGGGAAAAAACAAGGACTTGTCGGCCATCGACGTAGAACTTTTAACCCAGGTCGACCATCCCGTTAGCGTCATATGCTAACAATAGTGGACACGCGGCTACTGCTCTTTTCCTCTATCCTTAATTGCACTTGCAAGTGTTTGACTGTAGTCGTAGTTGTGAACTATCTGGTCAGCGCACTGCACCGAGAAGCTTGAAAAAGTCGATTCTTCTTCTTCTTCTTTTTCTTCTTCTTCTTCTTAAACTTCTTTCTTACTTCTTCTTTTTACATTGAGCAAGATAGCAACTTGGAAATTAAACGGTTCGCTGACTGCAGCACATTTGTATGTATGCGAATACCGACATTTCTTCCCGTATACGTCGCTTGTTGTACTATGAAATTGAAATACGAATGGAAATTCCTTGAAATCTAGTAGTAAAAAAGTTGATACGTTCCACGGTTACAGAAAATAATAAAACAAGTAAGATTTTTGTTTGTTGGAACTGAATTTGGAACATTAAAAGTAGATAAGTGATAAATACTGAATAATCATTAAGCTATTCGTAATTATTTTCTACTTTTTCCAGCAGGTGTGAAATTATAAATATATTCTTTTATTCAAAACCATCTATTTTTAATTAACTTTACGGTAAATCAAAATTTCGAATGAGTTTCATGTTTAGGTGTTTTGTGTTGTTTTTAAAATGTATTGTCAAAAAATTCATAAACGACAATTACTTTAAAACTTACTTAATAAATAACTAAATTTATCAATCGATAAAATAAGGGCTTTTATTCTTAAATATATGCAGAATTTTATTTTTATTAATATTTATAAATTTAAGAAAAAAATGCAATTGAAAAGCAAAGTCGAATACAATTTTATGCTTTAAAAGAAATATAAGTATGATATTTTTTATAACAATATTTTTTATAAAATATTACTAATAAAATATTGTTCTATCAATAGCGATTTTTGATATAAAGTAATATTTTAATGTAAATTTTTAATATAATGTTGCTTTTGTTTTATGTATTGTTGATATAATATTAATTTTTAAGTTAAAAAAAAATATTTCAACAAAATAAGTAAAAGTTATGTTCAGTTGCAATCATTGAAAATAGATTTAAAGAATATATTTATAATATTTTAATATTAGAAAAAACCTTTAAAAAAAACCTTTAAAATACTATAAAGTTCTTAAAGTTGTTCGTATTAAAAATAATTGCTTTTGAGTCAATAAGCGTAAAATCTTAAAAATGTCTCTTCGTAAAATAATTATATTTAAAGTAGTATTTCAATAATTAAGATAATAAAGTTACTCAAGCTTAAGAATTTATATTTTTTACCACCAGATACTTCATAAAATAATTATAATTACTTCCTGTTCACTGTTTTATAAGTTCTATAGCTATATTATTTTTTTTACAACGACGTTAACGTTTAACTTTTATTATTATAGAAAAAAATTTCTATAGAAAGCTTTTTTTAAATTGATTTTGCTTTGTTTTAAACTTTATAAATATTATACATACATAAAAAATCTGATCAAATAATCGAGAAGTATTTTAAAAAGTAACAAACGTTCCATTTTAACGAAAAATAATTTTTAATATATATACATATAGAGAATTTAAATACAGATCGTTAATTATAAATATAAAAAAGATATTCGATTACATCGAAAATTATTAATAAAAAGACATTTTAATTATTAAATTTAAACGTAATCGCGATTTCAATAATTTGCATTATCCTTGATTCAACTCCGCGTTAAAACAATCGTTTAATCAACTTAATAGCGCATGTGTTTCCTATTTTCAAAGGGTGAGAATTCATTTCGACTGCAGAGACGAGAATACTTCTCTTTTCGTTTACTTAGTTGTAGTGCTCGTGATTAATTCTTTTGACTCGCGTTTCAGTAGCTCGTATTTTGGCGCCAATTTTGCTTTCAAGAAAACGTAAAGCTGCACTTGGAAATTTTCGCCACCGAGTGCTCCATTCTTGAAATTCCAGTATCACGGATAACGCGCTTTATACGCCCGTGCGTTTATGTACCTTTTTGCATTAAACACACGCGTTCACACATCTGTACATATAAATATAGTTATATACGCGTGCGTAGATACGGCACGACGGGGATGTATGTAGCACGGCTTTCATTACACGTTGGCAGGGACGGAAGGGGATGGAGAATTATATTTCATCCCATGAATATTCAAGCCTGTCCATCTCGTTACATACGCGAGCTCCCGTGTTTGAATTTGCAATTCGCGGGTTCGCGCACGCGTGCACATAAATACAGGCAGCCGTGCTTGATACGCGCCCACGCACACAATGGATGTAGCTTCGATGCTCGGCGTCGCGACGAACATTACGATAGGCCGTGCACGCGGTATTACCTCGTGCATAAGATTTTGCGTTTCAGGGAACACGTCGAGCTTATGTGCACGCGCATATGGAGATCATGCGTTTGCTAACAAAACGTAAAGCTTGTTGGGAACTCGGTCGCGAAAATCACTTGATCCTTTCCATTTGCTTTTCTCGATAAATCATTGGGTTCTTACATTGCCATGTTCGGCTTTAGACTGATAATATATACTTGATAGATAACCCGATAACATAACCGATAACATAACCCGATCAAATACAAAAATTTTCTATTATGAATTATGAATTATGAAATTATGAATTGGAGATTGAAAATTATGTCGACGGTTTAAATGCAATATTTACTCGTAATTCATATTAATAAATTGATTGTTTCAATTCTGTGACACAACTTTATCGTTTAACATCAATCACTTACCTGCATTTAACAAAATTAATTCATAATCCAAACTTCCTTCGATAAATTTAACTGCTAATTTAATCAATACTGTTCCAAATATAAATGTGTTTTTATGTATTTAATTATATTTTTACTCTTAAACCTTCTATATATATTTAATAAGCAGTTTTTCATAAAAAATATTTATTGAATATTGGTTTGAAATTAAGTAATTAAAAACAAGTATTAAGATGATTCAAAAGTCTCCGTTGGATATTTATTTTTATTTTTCATTGATATATTTAGCGGATAAATGACAAAATTTGGCCTTTTGGCCGAATGGTCGAAATTCAAACTTCTGTTATTAGTCTTAATGGTTGGGTATATTTTCAATTAATGTAGCGAACATTATCGAAACGACCATACAATACGAAAATAACTTTAATCGAGAATATTTGGTTTTCACGAAGAATTAATTTTGGAAATAACAAAAAAGATTATAATAATAAGATTTGTCACATCTTGAGTTCTGAAATTTTTTTAATATATTAAAATCTGAGAAAGGATAATGCAAAAAACTTTTCCCGTTTCATTTATTAAAAAAAGTTGACTCCTTCGTATTCATATTTTATATTATGCTGGAGATGGTTATGACAATTTGATGGGATGGGAGCATCGTGACAAAGATTATAGGCAACGAATATCGAGGAAATAATGAGTACCGTAGAACAATGTTGAAAATATTTCTTAAGGGAAACGAAAGGCAGATGAGAAGGAACGGAATATGTGAAAAATATTAAAAGTAGAAAAATCATTTTTGACAAATGTCGGAACCGAAAAATTATAGAAAAAATGTTATAGTTGAAGAATGTGTCCGATTTAATGTAATATAAATCATACTTTAATAGAAAGACAAAAACTACAAATCGACTCGACTGTTATCGTAAACTCGATAAAAGAATATCTATATCGTCGGTGTATTATAATGATCGAATTCACTTAAGCGTACGAATGAACTCGAGTTAAATATTTTATTGCACATTATTGCTGTTATTTTAACGTAATATATATTACCACATACACCGATATTTTGCTGATATATTAAAAAATGCAATGATCATACGAACCAAAAGGGATCGCTGAGCGTCATTTAAAACTTCTGAATTTCATAAATACGTTTGACATTTCAGCAGTGCAGAGCTTTAAAAAAATTTTTGTTGAACCGCAAAGCTCGGTAGGTCCGAATTCATTCGATTGAAACGATAGATATTAAAACATAAGCGTATAAAAAAAATTGGATAATTTATCGAGGCCGCGCTACGAACGTAGTTTCGAATACGCGGAGCTAAACAAAGAAGCGAATGCATTAAAAAAGTACAACAATGAGAAAGTTCGTCGATCATCAGAGCTCGTGCGCCAATAGCAGCTTTAATTCTTTCCGCTGTAATGCGTAGACCCAAGCCCTCGAACGCACAATAAGCCACCGCATACTCTCGTACATTATATTCGTCGGGAGGAGAAAGTAACGCGGTGTAGATGCAAAGTGCAGTAATCTCCTTTAGTTGTTGGAAGCTCGCTAGACAAGAGTAGAAAGGAGGGAGAAAGGGTACGAAGTTAGATTTATAAATCGCCCGATATTCAGACTCGCTTTTCACGTAACTTTTGCAAATATTGCTAAAAGCATTTTAAGTTTTTAGCGCGGTGTTCCGTTGCACAAGCCCAAGCTACCAAGTTATAATGCTACTCGCTATTTCATCGCCTGTTCCCGGAATACACGAGACTCACCCGTAAATTGCCCCGGTCGGCCATAACTTACGATAAAGGGAACGGCCTTGCGGCCCTTCGTCTCTCGACCGACGCCGTAACGTCTCGATGAAGACAAGAGCAATACTGCATTACTGTCGGAACGTCCTTCACACTTCTCAGGATCTTTGTTAATCCATCTTTGTTAATTTTATTACACTCTACAACTGAAAAACCAAATATACCTCCTTGGTACAACTCCTTCCTTTAAGTTTTATTTTGTTTTTTGCTATGCTACTATTTCCCTACTATTACTACTCGATTACTTATTAAAGATCAATTTTTTATTAAAATAATTGCTTTTAATTTACGTAGAAATTTATTTACGAAAAACATTGTTGCTGGACTTGATACAAGCTTATTTTAGATTACCGTGTAAAGCTGATATTGTAGCAGTATTTAGTTGTCCTCGTACGTTTAAATATACTATCTATATTTAAATTGTGTACACATTATTTTTATTGTAATTCGGAATGTATTTACAAACTTACACGATTCATATTTATATTTTAAGTTTTTAGTACATTTTATGCTGAATTTGTTATTCTTGTGGGTATATTCATTTTTGTAATCGAATGGATTTATTTAATTTTCAGTAAACTAAATATAAATAGGCATTAATATAAAGAATATTTTATCGAAATCTATAATAACTCTTTTGTTCAGATTTTTATCGTAATGTTTTAAATTAAAACTATAATTATACTCGAGACGAATCGAACTAAAATATATAAATTTACTTGTAAAAGGGTTTGTGAAAGATCAAAGGAAAATTTAAATTTTTACGTCTATTAACTCATAAATGCTCTATTAGTATATTTACCAAGGTCGCTCATAGGGACCTGAGAAGCGTTAATAAAAAATTTCGATATAATTTTAGAAGGGGAAGGATTATGCGGAAAATAATGAAAGACGGATGTTACCGTTTATCTAAATGGACTTTATAACTTAGAAATATTACGTACATTAAAACAATGCCTAATAATTTTGAGATTCATTTTTCAATAGCGCATATCTTATGAGTAATTTGTAGATATCAACTTGTTTCGTATTATATATCAAAGCTTTTATTTTCTATATTTTATTTTATTTTTATTAATCGATATCTCAAATTTCTAAACTAAGCGTTAATATGTATAAATCCAATGGCTTTTACGTATTACTGTAGATTATTTTTTGTTTCGAATTTTAATAAAATAGAGTTTCAAAGTTTTTTAGCTATATTTTATTAGTTTTGATTAATTTTATCCTTTTTTATTTCGATTTTTAAACTAAAAAAATTTATAAAAAAAGATAAAACTGTATGAATATATTTATATAATTATTGTTGGTTGGTTAACTAACCATTGCGTCAGGTATTTATTAAAACAAAATGTTTTAAAATGTTGTCAATGACACACAGTGTACTTAGATGCTCGAGATTACCTTCTTTTCGAAAAAAATTGGTAATTTTTCAATATTTGACAGTCGTGAATCATCGCAATAGTAAGAAGTAAAGTACCTCAAAATTTTGTACTTCTAGTTAGAAATGTTTACAGGGCCAGATGCAATAAACAATGCCATAAAATTCCTACCCAAACAGCTTTTACATAAGCTACAGCTACTAGGCAGCTTTATAAAGCCTCAGTTCCGAGCAAAGTAATTTATTACGCGAATCTAATAATTCGAAAAGGAATGTAGAGGCAATCGTGACCGCGAGAAGGTAACGGCATCGGGGATGCTCCGACTTTCCTGGTAATGAAACCGAGACGAAGCAGCAGCAAGAGACACGCGTGTTTTACCTCCTGTGGGTCGCTTGTACCAACTCGTTCTTAACATCTGCTCTGTCAAGATGAAATGAGCCGAGCGGTCGTTACGCTCAGCCTCATTTTTCTCCTCTTCCGCCCCGTGGCCGGCGATCAACGAGAACCAAACGCCACCTCTGCGTATTCTTCGGCGAGATAAGAGAGAAGAAGGTCATAGAGGCTGTCCTTGGGCTTGGTTCTTGAACTCTTTGAAGCCAGCTTTTCGTGCGGGTTCGATTTTATTTCGTTCTTTTGCCCCCTCTTATTTAGACCCGAGAATTCGAGATTATCGATCTATTGCGAGTTTAAATTTACTTTTTATTTTTTTCTAATGTGACTATTCGAACGAGTTGGAATTTTTTAACTCGTTTTTTCTTTCGCTTATTTGTAAAATATAATAGAGAATTTTCTAAGCGACGAAAACTTTAATACCTGCTAAGTAGATCTAAAAATTTTTGCTTTTTCGCCAAATTTTATAATTACTTGCTTTCTTGAAAAAATGTATTAAAAATACAAGAAATCTTTGCCACAATTGTGAAGTTTCGAAGAATACCGAGAATTAAAGGATTAACACACTTATTAACGATGTAACTTTTAATTTCTTTAAATATGGGATTTAAACCTTTTTTAGAATAATATTTTGTCTTATTATTGTTTTAACTATTGTAAAAAAAAGTTTAATTCAAGATTGTAAATTAGCCTCTTTTATTATTTTTACAACTTATTTCTCTTAATCTCGTTACTTTACGATGATAAACTGAAAAATAAGATAATTCTTCAAAAGTAAGATCGAGGTTTTAATGTTGAAGGAAAAGTGATAAACTATGAGACAATTTTAGCTTTCCCTAGAGAAGGGAATAATTTTTCTAACTGACGAAGATAAATATGAAAATAGAAAAAGATATATGACATTATATTTTCGTGCTAAAAAAATTTTTTTAACATAATCCATTATATTAACGTGATTTGCTTAAAAGTTAATAAGTATTATATAGAATAGCATTATGCTATTATTTACAATGTAATAAAATTTTCTTATATTTTTTCTCTTTTTTTTTAACGAACCTTTCATCTTCGTTTAAATTTAAGTACTTATATTTATAAATTTATTCTCATACTATAAAAATAATTATATAAATATTTAAATTTTATACATATTTATGTAAACAATAAATTTTACGTAATTATTGTAAATTATAAATTACGGTATTCATTATTTTTATGAAATAGAAAATATTATGCTCTATTTATACAAATTATCTTGATAATACGATAATATATACGTAAGTTCTTATGCTTACACGTATGATTAAAACCCAAAACCACGAAAGATCACTGACTAAACTATTGGACTAAAACTAATGGAGCCTATGCAGAGGCAAAAGCAACGGAAAAGACAAAACAAAGCATAAAAAGGTCTCACTTCTCATTCGTCGTCTCTTTTATCGTTTCTCGGGTTTCGTTCTCTCTTTTGTTTTCCCTCTTTCTTAACAATTGTCAATCCAGAACTCCGAATTCCTAACTTCCACGGGTTTCTTAACTGATTCAGACCTAATTTTGCTTCCTTTTTATGTTAAGTCCGCTTGGTTCGGTACTCTCTTAAGCTTCGGTCACTGTGTTTTTCGATCTTTTGTGATTTAATCATTTCGCCACGTTTACATTCTATTTTTCGAAATAAACATTGAAATATCTGACATTAATTATATTTCATTATTGTAGGTGACAAATATAATTTTTATTTTCATTAACTCATACATATTTTTTCAAATTATATATTATTTTAATAATGAATATGAAAAATTATTGTCAAATGAAGAAATCAACATTTGTTTGCATATCTTTGCATTTTTTGTATTTTAAATTACATAAAGCAGAGAAATATGATTGAAGTAACCAATATGCAAAGTCTTTGAATATACAATGATGTTTCTATCCTACATAAAAAATTCAATCAAATTTATCTCGATGCAAAAAAACATTTTTTATTTTTATTTGTATATTGGATATATGCTTATATTATGTTCACTGAAAACAAATTTAAATCAATTCTTAAAAACAGATTTCTGGTAACTAAAAATAAAAATCAACACCATAGGCTTTAGTTTGATAATAAATCCTGAGTTTTTATATTGAAGTCGTAGTCGTTTAGATTAACTTAATGTAATTTGAACATTTTTTACTACTTGTTTATATTTTTTTAAATAAGTTTTTCGAACTTTGTAAAAATGCAAGTTTCTGCATTCTGTATCAAAGGATAGATTAAAAAAAGCTTTACATACTTTAAAGTTGTTACCACACGGCAACTGTAATCGAGTAATTTGAGACTATAATAAAAAGTTCGCGTCTACTTTTTAAAAAATATTTTATGTATTGCAGACTGTTGATTTTAAATAATATTAATAATTTATTTAAAATAAAAATTGTATTTTTTTAAAGAAAATATTTTATATTTATTTATTCCTCTAAATTATTCATAATTTAATCGTATAATAAAGTTTCTTTTAAACCTTTAAAAAAATAAATAACTCAGTTTAGTACATTATTATTATTATTATTATTATTATTATTATTATTATTATTTCTATATTATATTTTTCTTTAAAATATTTATATGTATAAATAAATATTTGTGAAAAAGAAAATGAAGTGAAATTAATTGAAAAAAATTGTTTAAATATTGAATTGATGATTTCGAGTCAGGTCAATTTTAATAACTGGAGAGCTTTGTAAAAACGAAGATACAATGAACGAAGAACTCTGTAATCTAATCTGAAAGTGAGTGCAGGGGTGAAAAAGTAAAAGGAAATAAAAACGCAAAATACAATCGTAGTTCTATTCTCGCACGTGAGCATATATAATAAATCTCTCCTGTGACTCATTTTTTCTTCATTTGAATTATTAATTTTTTAAAACAAGTATCATTCTTTTAAAATAATGTTACTTAAAAAAAATTAATATTAATTTATAAATATACACGACCAATTTGAAAGTGAATCACTAATTGTATTATAATCTTACATAATGAAATCGTAAATTATTAATATATTATAAAAATATATAGCAATTAAATGTAAAGTACCAAAATTTTACTACTTATTTTATTACGAATGAATGTGTTTTTATTTTTCAATGCATAATGAAATATTAATTTCAAAGTTTTTCTGTGATATTTTACTTATACAGTTATAACAATATTTGAAAAAATATAATATCAAATATTAAAATACAAATCCTTTGTAAATAAACCTCTTTTATTACTCTTTTATTACTTTTATGTTTTTAGAGTCCAAGATGAAGCTGTGGTGGAGTTTAATGATAGTAGGTATCGCCCTACCGATGATAATCAGTGCGACGAGTGTTGAATCTGATCTGTGGGAGGCGGATGATAAAGAGGATCTTGTGCGAACGGTTCGCGGTACCAAGGATCGTGGTATATATAAGTCAATTAATTAAAAAGAAATCCATATTATTTTCTCTCCTCATCCTTTCCTTCTCTTCACCTTTCTCTTCCCCTTTCTCTATCCCTTTCTCTATCCCTTCCTCTATCCCTTTCTCTACTTTTTTGCCCTACAATTCTTAATACAAATAATTTCTCCTAGAGTATTGGTTTCTCTACAGGTATTTCCATATATTTCGTAAGACAGTTCTTACTTACAATGAAATATATAGAGTTATTCCAAATTTATATGCCGATATAATTTCATTCATATTTACTCGTAATTCATAATTTATGAATATTAGAGATTTTGAAAAATCGTTAATTAAGGGTTGAATAGTTCTTCATATTTTAATCATATGCATATTATTCATTAATATTCGGTAAATTCAAATTTATTGTTTATTTGGATTATTGAAAAAGTTTTTAATTTATAAAATGTTAATGTTTCAAAAATTATACTTTTTAAAATACATTATACAGAAAATTTTATCTGAGTTTACTTGCTTCAAGATATTATTCCATTCAATTATCATATACCAAGATAAAAAGAAACGGCGTAATTTTAATTCTACGTCAAAATTTTTTCCACTCGCTTCTAGAAAGTTCTTTTTCAATATACAGTAAACGTCATAATAATAACTATATAATATTAAATATCAGGTTGTATAGTATTTTAAAGAAGAAAAACTTTGTAACATTCCCTTTAAAATTATTTTATGTATTGTAAAATAAATTTTATAAGTGTTTTAATATACTTTTATTATATTGCTAATCTACTAAAGCATTTGATTCATGGTTATTTCCAGTCTTCGGTAAAAAATTTTTTATTATTTTTTAAAATTTTTCACGTTTGACAGTTAATTATTTATGTTCTTCGTTCTGAATATCTTCGATAATTTTTTAGATCAGAACCACATAATTAATATCCTTTAGATGCTTTGTAAATAGACATTTAAATATGGATTTTCGAAATGTGATAATTTTATTTATTTTAAAATATTTTCTTTAATTGATCAAATTATTTAATATTCTTATAATTTAGTCTAAAATTATTTTTCATTATTTAGTACATATATTGTTAAATATTGAAAATAAATAAATGTTTTCAGCTGAATTACGAAAAGAATATTTTTTTTAAATTTACAGTTTTAATTTAAATTTAATTTAATGATAATATAAATATTATATTTGGAATTATTTAATATTTAATATATTTTAACAGTTATCACAATCAATGTTTTTCTGATTGATTTATAGTCAATTTGATTTATTCATGAAATTTAAAAAACTAGAACATTACAAATATCACATTAAATTATAATTTTATCTCCGCTTTCTATTAATTTTAATGGTATTATTTATAATTTCAATAATCTTACAATATTTTTTTTTTATTTAAAAGTACGATAATTTTTAGATGAGTTTTATATATTAAATTAGTTTTATACAAAATTATAATGATTTAGTATATTGTATATTATTTTAATGTGATATTTAATGAATTGAATGACGTTGATTGACTAAAATTATTTTCGTATTCTTTTAACTATTAACATATCATCCTTTCGGTTTCTGATCAATAAATTTTGACAAAATACTTTTTATACTTCAAGATAATTGTCAAATGTTTGTTTTATCTTTATGATTATTTTTATAATAATTTAAATAATATTTTTTTTTAATATTTAATATTTATTCTTATGATATTTTAGTTTTTCTCGTTGCTTGTTTGTAAAAAATTATTTACCGATTTCTAATTTTTTCATTTGTTTAAAAAAAATTTTTAAATGTCCCATTTAACGAATGAATTTGAGAAGAAAAATTAAAATTTTTATCGTTATAATCTTGGTTTTTTAAACGATTATTTTTAAAATTTTTGGTAAAACTAAGTTTTTATAAAAGAAAATAATGTCTAAGCTTTGCGTTTTAATAATAAAAATGTATTTTTATTATTAAAGGAAAAGATAAAAACTAAACTAAATATTTTACTTGAATTTATATTTTAATTAATTTTAATCTCGGTATGAATAAAAAATCTTTTATTTGCAAGTTACTATCTCCGATGAAAGTTTTCTATAATAAAATATATTATATAATAAATTTAATAGAATTATAGAGAGAAATTTTCTTTTTTTTATATTTAAAAGGCTATATTTTTTTAAATGTAAAAGAATTATAACGGATTAATAAATTGTTTTTATTTTTATGCACCTAAATTTATTAAAAATACTTTTATTCAAGTAACTAGGAAATTTATAGATTTAACTTAGTTTAATTTAGTAGTTAACTAATTTGTTAATATTGATCAATTTCTTCGATTTCGAATCTTCGAATTCGTCTTACATTTTTACTCTATAAAATCAAAATATATAGGTTTCAATAAATTAATTTAATGTTTATATTTTTCTATTTCTTTAAGTTGGAGTAAATAGAAAGTAGCATAAGATATTAACTGATCATGTTTATAGACAGAATATAAAAATATCATTAAATTTGATTTTGTATTAAGATTTTTACTTTGTAATTTAAATTTTTATTAGAAATTTTAGTTGGAAAAATATTAGTTAAAAATAAATATTGTTGTTTAATATTTAAATTGTGAATATAGTATAAACTGTATTGTTCTAAAGTTGTCATTGAAGAAGTCAAATGTAATATTCCTGAAAGGTTTACAAATGATACTATACATACATGACTGAAATTCGAATAAAGCACAAGCTTTATGTTTTTATATTATTAAGAATTATTTGTTTGATATAAAAGAGAATAGTTTGTATAGAAAAATAAAACAAAAATAGTTAAAGTAATCATCAATATATTATTCTACTTTTTCAAAGACAATGTTTATGTCTTTTTATCTTCATGCAGATTTAAAAAAACCAATTTTATAGGCTAATTTAAAAAAAATACAAACAAATAAGTGATCTATATTCTCGAATAATATAATTCATTATATTATCTATTATGTAGTGTATAAATTTCTACTCTTATCGAGTAATGAACTAATACATTTTTTAATACGTGTAATTTTTAGAAGTCCAAGAGTAAATAAAATATATACTAATAAATTAAAAACGCAGTCCTTTATGCAGTGAGTCAGTACTTTAAACCGCGCTTCTTTGATCACAGGGAAGGAAGTGAAAAATAGAATCATCAAAATTAAAATCATAAAAATTATTATCGAAAGTTCTTAACGATTGTGTATACGTTTTAATATGGTCGCAGCATCCAGTGTTAACGGCGGTAACAGCGGTAACAGCGGTAATGGCGGTAACGGCGGTAACGGCGGTAACGGCGGCGGATCGACAACCTGTCGATATAACAAGGGTCAGTGGTCCGAGTGCGACCCCAAAAACAATATACGGACGCGTACGCTTACCCTCAAAAAAGGTGACAAGACGTGCGATCAAACTAAGATCATCACGAAGAAATGCAAGAAAGGTAAAGGTAACGTCACACTAATTGTCTATTTATAAATTTGTATATTCACATTACTCATTGGGTATTCGACATTAGGAATGGAAAATGTCCCGATAATTCATTGTAATGTACAGTTTTCAACTAATTTGGGTGCAATAAAAGGCCAAACGGTGATTCATTGTAGAAATAATTGCTCGTAATACTTTATTTGCGTTAAAGTAGATTTTTATGGCTTGGAAAGTATAAAGAGTATAAATGAAAATATTGACAGTAGTTTTAACATAAATGTACTGGAGTTGAAAAAGACTATATTTAACAAACTCACTTCGTGCTTTCATTGATTTCCTATATTTATATTTTTAATAGCCTATGCAAATATTAAATTATTAAGGTTTACAACTGCTTTAGAAAGAGGTATTCATTTCTGCATATATTATAATTTTTTATTATAGTAACGTTAACTCAGAATTTGCTACGTAAAATATTGAAGACTAGAAATTAGAAACTTAATTATAACGATAAATATAATATGATTATTCAATATTATTATTTCTCTAATTTTAAAAAATATTAGATAATTATAGAATAATTTAAGATTTATTTCTTTGGTAATACTATAGTAAAACTATTGTTTTATTGCTTTACTTTGTATTTTTATATTCAGAACAAGAAAATATCCGTTACAATATTTATATAACAGTTAATAACAAATTACTACTTGTCTAATTTTTAAGTTCTAATTAAAAAATCAACAGTAATTTTAGTCTGTTTAAAATCAGTGGAAATTTTTCAAAGAAATACAGAAAATTTTAATTTTAAGTTGTATGTTTCGTAATACTTGGTTTGAAGTATACATAATTGTAATTCTATGCAGAAGAATAATTTTAAAGTTACATAAGTTCAAGTTTTTATACAAAAAGAAATTAAAAATTTTTAATAAAAATTTATTCAATTAATAAATTATAATTTCTTAAACAATGGTTATTGTTAATTTTAGTATATTTAATATTACTTATATATATATATATATATATATAGATATTTAAGATATGTAACAACATTTATTTTTCATTTTTAACTGGTCATCTTATAATATTTTTAAATTATATTAAAGAATTATATTCCAATAAAAAGTTTAAATATCTCTTAATAATGAACTGGTTAAATTCTGTAAACTTATTAATTCATTCATTTCAATTTAACTGCATAATACAAAGTACTTACTTAGTAAATTTTATGATCCTTATGATCGTTCACATTTACATTTATAAATAAATCACTGTTTATAAATTTATTTCTCTGCATATATTTTTTTTATAAATTCTAAATTTACCTAAAACTTACCTGTCTTAATTTAAATATATAAAAATACCTTTTAATTAAAGATGGAAAAAGAATTTATATAGTATTTAAAAAAATATTCATTTTAATTTGTCCATGTATAAGTTTACACGTTACATTTAATGTTAAAAATATCTAACAAATTTTTGATAACTTTAGGAATGATACCTAAAACATTATAAATACTCAAATTCTAATTAACTATTTGTATATTTTAATGGTTTATGAATATTTTAAAAATAATAGGTAATAAATATAATTTAAAACGATGATATATAATATAGGCACATGATTAAATTTTTTCAATATTCGTAATAATATTAAATTTGAAATATTCGAATACCAATTTATCAGATGAAGAATCAAATAATATAATAATAGATGATTATGTTTAATAATAAGCGTGATCTATTTTCTTATTTAATTTAATAATTACTTACAACAAATATAATGAAATATTTGATATACTTTTTAAGGATTGCATGGTTGTAATATTTATAAAACAGTTTGTTATAAGTACTAAAGTTTACTCATACGATAAAAAAGGTAATATAATTTTTTAACAAGAAAAATATTTACATAACGAGTTATATTCAAAATAATTATAATTTCATAGAATGTTTTTGGTGAACTGATTTCAGTGAAAATAGATTTTATGAAAAGATGCTTTTTTAATTTTATTAAACTTTGTCAAACTTTACTAAGCTTCAGCACTAATTGGAACAATCATTTAAATTGAAATGAATACCATATATTTTAAGAGGGGCTAACTTTAATGCTGCTGTGTAAAATATTAAGCTTATTGCTTTATGAAAATTCATATAATGAATTCATATAATGAATTTTCATATATTTGACGTAGTTCAACAATTTATTTGAATAAATCCGAATATTCTAAGAAATATTTGATATAATTATTAAAAACTTAGTTTTTTAAAGATTATTTTCATAAAAATTCATTTTTTAAAACATAGTTGTATTTAATATTTTATAATTTAAAAAATGTAAATATAATAAGGGAACAAATTTTGTTAAATAATTCAATGCATTTTAATACATAAAAGTGTATTTTATTTGGAATCTTTCCACTAAGTTTTTATTGTATTTTTAATTTATCTCGAGTAAATTTTAAGATTTTTTGAACCAGTTATAAAAGTTTAATGCACATGTAAATAATTTTTATGTAAATTTATATTTAATTTTTTCATATTTTATCCAAATCTAAGTATAACTAATTTTGCTTAACACTTATAATTTATCACAGTTTCACAAAACTTAATATATTTATAAATAAACCTGATTAATATTTAAAAAATATATAATCAATATATTCAATTTATAGCTTGCAGATATGAAAAAGGATCGTGGACAAGTTGCATCAATCAAAATATGACACGAATTGACAGCTTGAAGATAAACAGTGATCCATCCTGTGAGAAAACGCGCCGCATTACGAAAAAGTGTAAAAATGAAACTAATAATAAAAAAACAGGAAAAGGTGCGAAATTTTATTATCTATTTATAGTGGATTACATTATAAACTAAAATAACATACTATTTTACAAATAATCTAATCTAATGCTGATATAATGAAAAATATTATGAAAGCAATACGTGTAATTAAATATAGGCTCGTTTTTTTACTAAACTCGATACATTACTAAATTTTTATATTATTTTTAAATTATAATTTAAAACATAGTAAATTGTAAGATATAAAGACATGATTAATTAAATTACGAATACATTAAAATTCAACTTGATTACATTAATTAAAAAATTTTATGAATTTAAGGAATTTTTCAATATATTATAAACTATTACCCATTTAAAACATAAAATTTATGAATATAAAGTTTTATTTCTAAGTAATTGATTTTTATAAATTTATTATAAATACATTATCTGAATGATAATTCTACTGATATTGATGGTTCGGTTTTTAATGTACACGAGGAGGGAAAGAAACACAGTGCTATACATAATAACCCTGTTGCCAAGATAAGAAAATAATTGTAGATAAAAATTATGTGATATATAATAGTTCTAAATGAAAATATCTTAGATATTTTCTGATGAATTTTTAGTACTTATTAGAAAATCCTATCTTTATTATAAAAAATTATTATTAATTCAGTGCGTCATAAGTTGCTTTTTAAAATTATTTATTTAAATATAATAAAACTATTCAACATGAGTTTTGGCAATAATAATCCAAATATGTATATTACTAAAAAGAAAAATATTTTAGATGTATCAAGCAGGTTTGATTTATTTACAAATTTCAAATTTATTATATACATTAAAAATGATGCGATCCACATTGTTTGCATGCATAGAAAAACAATTTAAAACGATAAAACATACGAGAATACATATGAGAATATCAGAGATTGATTTTATAGTTTTATATTCATACAAATTTATATTCATGTAATATTTTTTGACAAAATTTATTGAAATTATTTTCTTGTAGTGAAATATATATAATAAGAATTTACTTTTTATAACTATGTAAATAGTCAATTTTTTTTCATTACTGCATATAAAATATTATTTTAAGATTTTTATACAAAATTCTGCTTCCATCTTCTATCAATAGATATTTTTCTTATTAGTTTTATTTATAAAAATTATATTGTTATAAATTAAATCTAAAAATCAATATTTAACACTGATTCTTGAATATTTATCTTCTTAATACAATTCGTTAAGAATAATTTGTTAGAATTAGATATATTATATTAATGTATACATGCTTTTTAAATTGACAAGTGTTTTACTTTTTTTTTTTAATTTATTTCGTTCATTTCAATAATCTTCTAACTTGCTTTATAAATTAAAGAGTTTGAATCACATGACAAAGAATTAATATAATTAATGATAATTAAAATTATTTAAAAATAATTTTTAATAATCTTTATGTATAATGTTTATATATATTTTTAATTTTTAATATTAATATTTATATTTTTCAATTCATAACTATAAATATGTTATTATTTTATATTTCTACAATAAAAATGAATTTAATTGCTTCGAATTGATAGAATTTATTTAAATATCGGTATAAATGTGTACTTGTTTTATCGCTTACTTTTAGCACAATAAATAAAATCAAATTTGACATTATGCTGATATTATCTATCAAATTATAAGGAAAATAGGATTTTTATTTTATTATATTTACGAAGAATAAAATATTTTGAATATCATGAAAAACTATTATTTATATATAAAATTATTCTCTAAGGTAATATTGCATTAAAAAAATTTGTATTTTAGTTTCTATTGTTTTTTTAAAGTAATATAACAGTAATATAGAAAATAATTATACTTATACATTCGGATTTTATTTTGCAGATCGATTGAATAAGAAAGCTAACAAACAGCAGTAAAATTGAGCTTGAACAAACACCCAACTAAACTCGAAGGCGTTTACGTTTCATAAACCTTCTAAATATATACGGAAGAATTTTACAATGAAGTCTCAATAAATTAAGAAGAAAAGAGCATCGCAACCGGTAAAACTACCAGTAACACATTTGGAATTGAATCATCGATCAAAGGATAAAATGGAAACAAACACATACATTGAATAAAATTTAATATAAAAAGATGTACACATTACTAATGTGTAAATCCATAGCTCGATTTAAGTGCGAAAAATGCTTCTATCTGTGGATGATTATACATAAAAATAACTTTATTTACAAAATGACAAAAGCAGAATAAAAGAAAAAATCATTTTATGATTTTTATGTAATTTTGAAAGACTTGTTTATCATAAAATATTGTAAATGTGCGTTGATTTAACGTACATTTGCGTGATTTCACGTAATATTTCACGCTCACAAAAGAAATTTTCTTGTTATATGGGCATATAAAATGAGATTTAAAAGAATAATATAGGTAGCACTGTAATTTTTTTTCAAACATGGTAACGTATTTCAGAAATCAAAATACGATATTCCATTTATGAAAAAAATGTATTCATTGCACGCAATCGTCATATGTTGACGATTTTTAAAAAAGAAGCAAAAAAAATTATATGAGAGTCAAGCGGCGCGAGGTGAATCAAATAGGATTTAGATTCTTCAATATATGTAGGTTTTGAATATGTAAACGTAAAAAATGGGGACAAAAAAATATTCATAAAAGTTTAACACACCCGCGCTGTGGATTTTTCGAATCATGTACTTCCATCATATTTCTTGATACAAAGCTGCCACGCCGTTCCTTTAAATACATAAAAAAAATATTACGGATCGAGCAGCTTTATTTTTTGTATTTTCTCGTAGAAAATAGAAAACTCCCCTCTTAAATATAAAGCGTATGTATCTTTCTTAAATATTAACATCGTAGTGTACTATTTCAAATCATTACTCAAATATTGAGTTTTATTGTGTCTCACTTTCATTAAACTATATAAGGGGCCTTGATTAACTTTTTTCCTCGAAATCATGTGAAAATAATCTGCTGTTTATCTATAAATATTATGTAAAAATGATTAAACGTATACAAATTTAAATAAATGTTTTAAACTCTCGTGTCTTTAATTTATAAACATTCGAATAATTTCTTAACACTAAACTATACCAATAAAGTATTCAATTTTGAAAAAATAATATATATAAATATAAAAAGGGAGACATGATACTTTAAAACAATTGCGTGAAAAGAAACACAAATAAAAATTTTTAAATAAATTGTTAAACGTGACTTTTGTTTTCATATTGTCAACAGGTATTTTTCACGCTTTTCAAATGCTTGACTGCACTGAGAAAAAATTTTCGTATGTTTTGTAATTATAAAATAAATTCCAAAATTAAGGTAATTTTCTCTATGAATTTATTTTCTTAGTGCACAAGTTCTTTGAGCAGCGACGCAATTACAAATACGAACATAAAAACATATAGCGCGTACTTACAAGAATCGTGCATTGCACTTGAGCCTTTTTCTAATATTTTATCTCCATTATTAATAACTATTTAGAGAAGCAGTAGAAACCCCTATTAAGCGAGTATCTATTTATCTTCTTGAGTAACTAATACAATAAGCATACGAATAGCTTTTGAAAAAATTATTTTATTCTGTATTAAACAATGTCAAAACGGTATAAGCCTATGACGCGGTGCAAAATAATTTTCGCATTTATTCAAAAAAAAAAAAAGATAAATAGAAGACTGCATGAACAATTTTTTCTTTTTGCATTCGCGTCGCGCACCGGTTGAGCATAAAAATCAAAGCAAAAAGGAGAAATAAATAAAAATACAAGTAAATTATTGAACGAGAAACTCAATGTGTCTTCTTTGCGGAGCAGATATATCAAAGTTTCCTCGGGCGATTATCTTTAAAACTCAACTAAACCGAAGAATATGTGTTATATATACATGAATATAGAAAGTTGAAAAAGTCATAATTATACAATGAATGGCAGTTTAATAGCTGATTTTGATTTGTACGTCCGAGTGATTTTCTAATCTTAACATGTATATTATTCGTTATGCAAAATGTAAAACTTGTAACGTGTGCGTACAATAAAGGTAATTTTATCGTTTATACATAATCAATTGATCAAATGTAAAAGATCAAAAAATAAAAAGAAACTGTTGCTGAATCAAAAGCTAATGATTTATTATTGTATTATTTGTTCGAGCGTACAAATTGAGCAGCGTGAGAATAAACTATGTAATCCACCGAATCCAAAAAATGGTTCAAGGAAAATACATGATAGTGAAAATTAAGTCGATGCGGAAACTTTATTAATCCTCCAGTTTCTAGTACGTAGATACAAAAAAAAATATATATATATATATATGACAATTAAAAACATGCCATATCATCAAAACAAATACATAAGTAAAGAAAATTTATTGAATAGCCTATGTAAGGATAGTATTTTCCTGTGTTCTATATGGGAAATCCAAATCCTATTTACTCCAATTTTACTCGATATCTTTAATCGTCTAATGCTATAAAACACTGTTTTAAAATAAAAAAATATGTCGCGCTAAAACTTTTCTTCTCTTGGTGTAGATTCTACGGGAAATTACATACGTTGTTACAAAATATTTACAATCGAATTTTAAAAGTCAATTTTGAAATTTTCAACGTCTCTTTGCAGCGTAATATAACATAACTAAACAAATTTTGAAAAGAAATTAAATTTTTGTAGAAAAATTAATTTCAATTCAAGAATTATTTACATTACGAGAAAACAATTAGGTTTTATGTTACAAATTTTAATATAATATTGCGAATAATTTTTATTGATTAGATTGAAAAAATAAATACAAAATGTACAATTTGTTGCTTAAAAATATAAACTTATATATTTTATATTAAGAAAAAATATAAATGATTGAAAATTAAATTAAATTATTTATAACAGAATTCAGTCTCTGGTTTTTTAAAAAGAAAAGTAGAAAGAGAGAGAAAGAAAGACACTAATTCTTGTCGAAGCTTCTGCTCGACGATTTAAAATATACGTAAAAAAAATAAAAAAAATTAAAAAGTATAGATCTGTCATAATGATTATTGATTGACGGAATTAGCATGAGCAGTTTATTTTAGCAATTGGTTTACGTAAAGTGATGTTAAAATTTTTTTGTATTTTCGCTCGTTTTTCCGATCTTTCAACGTTCGTTGTATTATTATCTGTAATCACGAGTTGTTGTATTGTAGACGTTAATCATTGAAGACAATTGAAAAATAAAGAAAAAACAATAAATAAAATAATACGATCATCCTACCGGGTTAATTGATTTGCGCGCTAACATGTTCTATAAATCAATCGATGTTAATAACATTATTCCGAATTTAAATTTTATATTTTTTTTGTGAAACGAGTTAGCCAATGAATTATATTTTCCATAAAATACAACGTTTATTTTGGTTATTATTTTTGAAAATTCATATCATTTTTTATATTAAACAATGAAATGACGAACAATATGATTCGTTTAAAATTTAATGAATTTATTACCTTATGTATATCTACTTATCTATCAAATGAAAGTGTAACCCATTACGTATGTAATGAAAATCCAATGTTGTCAATAAAAATTAAAATTAAAATTATATGAAGAATGGCTTCTTTGTTTTTATTATTTATAATAGTTTTAATTTTTAATATTCAGGATATAAGTGTAAATGAGACAAATAGATAATATAAAATTTCACTTTATTATAATCACTAGATAAAATATTAATGTATTTTATCTAGGAATCAAGCTTGTTATAATATAAGCAAATGTTACAAAACATTATAGAAAGATTAAAAAAATAGTGTATAAAAAATTTTAATATCATAGAGATTCTTGATATAAATATTTTAAAAAGGTATCCATAAATTTATATTATACATTTTCCATACAAATATTTCAAAATTTTATTTTGTAAAATTATAGGCAATTTTATTATATAGTTTTACTTTTTAAACTTTTGTATTATTTAATATATATTCTCGTTAATAATTTATTTTTCAATAAATTGTATAAATAAGCAAAATATCTTCGTTAGAACGTTAAACTTGTTTAATAAGTTATTAAAATACTTGATATATATTTTTGTCTTGTTACCTTCTTTGACAAAATGAAATTCTTTATTACATTACAATACAGTTATGGACGGAATCATTAAATTAACTAACAGGCACATTTTTAAACGAATTATTAGTAATATCAAAATAGGAAATCATTAATGCTAAAAACAGTTTTTAATAAGAACATGAAATTTAGAGCATTTTTGTGCATTAGACTTTAATGGCGCATCTATTGATTCTTCTAATTGACACACATTATCTTTAAAAAATTAGTAATATTTAATAGTTTTAACGGATTAAAAATTATAATTTCCTATTAAGATAGTCATTTTTACAAGAAACTTTGAATCTACATCGATTCTTATAAAATAAAATTTACATACCCAAAAGTAGTTTTAAATAAAATTTGATGTTTTTATTATTTTATATCTTAAAGATAATATGTGCTCTATTAAATTTTAATCAAGTTTTTTTACTTTGATTTTATCAAGCTACTGAAACTGATAATTCACGAGAATACGATTTGCCTTCCCAATCCTGTTCGGTTGGTAACGGCTCGTGTCTAACTTTACATATGCGTGGGCCATATTTAAGCAAAATCATTATAACACCAACTATAAACATCGTTAAAATAGCGGAAGCTGGCCAAAAAATGTGAAGACTCATTTTCGATTTATTATCCAACTATCTTTAGACTCGACGAAAGAATTAAAAAGATTTAAATATCACTTTCTCGTTTTTGCAGTTCCATATACTGTTGCGGTTGCTGGGTTCCACGTTCTATTTCTTCTTGATGATATTGTACTACCTCGTGCGTATCCGATTTGTAAGTTTTAATACCTTCTTCTAACTCGGATAAATCTAGAGGTGGATTATTGTGAGGAGTTATAGTCCACAAAGATTGAATCCAACGATTACCTAAAAGTAACGATAATATTAAAATAAATTTTTAAAAAAATTAAAATGCACAAATAACAATTTCAGTGCTAGATAGACTGTTAAACTACTTAAAAATATAGCAAATTTACCAGTATGTCGATTTCGCCAATAGGTTCGATATTGTGAACAATAACAAAATGCAATATTGATGATTATCAAGAAGCCACCGATAACGGAACAGATGCTGATCGCAACGTAGAATGGAGTAAAGTCACCTTTTATTTGATTCTCTGGGTTAAAATATGGATTTTTTCTGAAGGCGTCGCGGTCGTCTAGAATAGACATTTCATAAATTTAACTCTTACTTCTGAAAAAGAAATAACTAACTTTAAATCTGAGATTTTAAATTTAAGTTATGATTTTAAATAAATTCTCACTATCATTTGTTCTAAATAACAAATACAAATTCTAAAATTCTTTATTAAAATTCGATATATTTCATTCTGGAAATTTTTTTTAAAAAAGTTTGTTTAAGTATTAAAGTATTTGTTAATTATTATGTATATAAATAAGATGATAAAAATAGTTGATTTAAACGATTTATTAAAAAATAGGGCAGTTGCGCAACCCAAAAAATATATTAAATGTTGAAAATATCCGTAATATCGATAATATATTTGAAAAATTGAGAGTCAAGTCCGTAAGTACGTTATTAAATGCACCACAGGAGCGAGTTATAGGCTTGCTTAGTATTTTTTGGACTTACCGCAGTAAAAAGCAACGCTTTTGAAGCGCGAGTCGTCGCGATTCGTTCTTAAACGTTTTCACACCTATCCTTTGAGATATTTCAAAATGTTAATAAAAAATTACAAAACATATAAAAAAGGGCTGGACGCGTACGTCGTTAAGTTGAGAAGGCAGAGAAACCAATTGAATGGAATGTTTGTCCGCCCGTGTACCAAGTTAACTTATTTTGGGCGGGGCGCGCCGCCGCGTCTTGGGTGGAGGGGATTGAACGCGTGGATGCGATTATTCGGCATAGATCATAAAAAAACGAGAAGATTGACCGCCAAGGATCGAGCTGAGAAACGCATTGAAAAGATGACTTTTCGATCCGTAATTATTTTAGTCCAATTTATTTTTTAATATTTCTATATGAATTTTAAATTATTTGCTTTTTTCAATTTTTTTATAAATCTTAGATTTAACTTAATATTTTGGAAGTACGATATTAAATTTTCTGTTTAAATCTAATAAAACAGCTGTTAGTTTGGCATAAATGTGGTGTATAAGTAATGAATATGAATTGTTATTTGTTTTTGAACGACAAATTTAATTTTTATTGTCTGGATTTTCTTTAATAAACGTAGCTATGATACACATATTTTCTAAAGTCGTATCCGCACCTGTATAATTTACTAATCGACAGATGAATCCAAATGATTTTAAATATTCCAATCTACCCCAATTTATTAAAGTTTTAGTTTGTCGGCCTACGTATTCTCGGTTGGAATCTTTTTTATTTTTGTACTGATTAATACCGCACGTAGCCCAACTGGCAATTTTGCAGAGAATTGGAAATTCTTCCTTGGTAAAGCCTTCGCTTTCTAGATAATTATTACCGACGTAATGCGAATATTCGCAACGATGATGACAGCAAAATGCAATGACTATTCCAACTCTTGAACTTTCGCTATTTTTAATTAAATTTGTCATGCATCGAAAAGTTAGATCTGAAAAATCATAACTTCAAATTATTTTTTTACATTTTTTAAAAGCTTATAATTTAATGCGTATTATGTTTTACCCGTAGCGGAACCACATATATGTTTGGCTATCGCAACTTTCCGAGGCATATCGCTTACTTCTGGAATGCTATTTAAGTCTATATCTGCAATGTCTGCCCTTACTCTTGTTAATTTTATTTCAAATTTTTCATTTTTTAATTTGTTATCTCTTTTATGCCTGTGACTGGAACGATCGATTAATAAAATCGAAACATTTTTCTGGTTTTTTAATACTTGAGCTAACCAATACGTTAATTTGCCTTTTTAAAAATCATTTAAAATTATAACGATGTAGTATTTTTACATTGATATTTCTAACGAAATGTAAAAGTCTCACCTCGGCCTGCTCCAAATTCGATAAAACAGGTATTTTCATCTATAAGATCGGATTTTACTAAGTGTCCTAATATAGATGCAGTTTGTAATAAATGTTTTTTAGCTTCATTTCCATACATTGGTTTACTTAATTCAGTTTCTAGTACTTCATGGTTTAGTATTTCTTCCGATATTTTTGGTAATTTATCTAAAAATTTGTATTAAAGCTAATTTACAGTTCAACTTTGTATTTAAAAATAATACGCTTGTTTATCTTACCATACGATTTTTTAATTTTACTTAGAACAACGTTTATTTTATTTTGATCTATTTCAGACAATGGTAGATCGTTAGAACTCGCAGAACTTTTTCCCAAATTAATTCCTTTGACAACGTACGGTGGCTGCATATCATTTTTAATCTTGGCATTGCAAACTTTTAAGTGTTTGGATAATTTTGATTCATAAATAGTACTGGAAATAGTCTACAAATTTTATGAGGTTCTAACTAATTAAAAAACTAATTCAAATACTGCAATTAGCGTTCCATAATTACTCACTGCGAAGAGTCTAAAGGACAAACTATCCTTTCGTCGAGAATTTTGTTTAATTCGTCATAGTTGGATTGATGTTCTCCGCAATATATTTGGTCTTTTTTTACAGTCATTCGACAGTAACGTTTTTTTCGCTCTATATAAAATTGACAATGTTGTAAACCAGCCATCACTAATTTATCTATAATTGAAATTATAAAAAATAACTGTCAAATATATGGCTAATACACATAAAGTAGGAAGAATAAAAAGTAAACTCACAAATCTCAAGATCGAAGTTTATATGTTAGTTTAAAATATCAGCATTAACGTAAAAACTGAATGCGTAAACATATTTATACATAATTGAAATTATAGTAAATCATAATTATTTACAATGTTCGAACGACAGAATTACTCGACGGATTATTGCATTACTTCTAGGGTAAGCGAGGGTGGAGGCAGAGCAGAAATAAAAGCAAAGAGGTTAAGCGATGCAAACGGGTTGAAACAAAATTAAAAATCCCCGATTTGGGCAACGATCGATTCAACACTACTCGAAGTAATTAAGTTTATGATTGCGAACAGATATCGGGGAAAGAGGAAGACCGTAAAGATACGTAAAATAAATAAGTAGAGAGATCAGGTGTTCGTGGAAGGCGAGGTAAGAGAAAGAAAAGGAGGAGACTCGGTGTTGGTTAGCAGACGAATTTTGGGCGAATTTAAAAGGTAAAAAAATCAGGAGGTTTGGGTTCGGTGCGAGCGTGAGTTCTCAACGCGCGGAGCCACATGCATATGATACCGCGGTTCTCAAGTATATGCATATGCGATGGTTGTCGATCGTCTCGGCTCTCCTCGGCCCGACCAAGAAGCCATTGAACAAAGGGGAGAGAGCGGAAAAAGAAGCACCTGCGGATCAACAGCGTCTAACGCTCGGAGCAGTGATGTGACTCGACGAGGAGTTTTTGCAATTTTCGGAGTGTCGCCGTCGATGCTCCGGAATACGAGGCATCGACTGCTGGAGCCTCGCGGCTCTTCGACCTACGTTCGCCTGGGCATCACTGCCCGCCAGAGAAAAGCTGTAGTCAACAACCTCGGTTCGCTACTGCTCTCAACTTCCTCGAGTTCGTCGTTCGTCCAACGCTTAGCCGCCCACGAGTCAACATCCCGCGGTTGAGAACCATCCGAATTTATACACATATACACGAGACTTTTCCCCTGAATCTGGGAAAATTTTCAAAATATCGAAGAAACATGTTGACGGACTCGTAACGTAATCTTCCGATACGATTCGCTTCCTAGACTTTAGAAGTAAATTTCGAATTTCGTATATCTATGGATTTTTAAGTATCTATGCATGTACTGTAGTAAATTACTTAAGATATTCTTAAGACGGTATGAAGCTTGAAAAATATATATATATGTCACACGTGTCTTTAGCGGAAATTTTTTTTTTCAAACAACTTTTATTACTTTTTAAATTAGTGTATTTTTTTTTAAATTTTAAAATGTTATTTTAAAATGATACGTAGTACACGATATAAAAATGTATTGTGTTAAGTATTGCAGGTTGTTTAAAATTTTAGATTTTAAATTTAAATTATAAATTATGGTTTAAATTTAATTTTAAATATTGATGATTTTATTCAAATTTTAAGTTAATTTAAGAAGTATTTTTTGGATAAAATTAATAAAATTAAAAAATTCATATTTTAAAAAATAAGTATAAAAGTTTTAAAAATTAAATTTGATAAAAAACCATAATTTTTACTTTTTTATACGATCATTGTTATTTTCATTTTTATTATTAATACAATTATCTTAAAATTTGTGAAAAAAATTTGAATAACAGATTTTTAATTTTTACAGATTATAGTTCCTATAAAAAGCCAGTGACAATGGCAATAAATAATAGTTATTTCGTCATGCCAATGAATATGGATACGGTTTGTCGAATTTGTTTGCAAGAGAATACAAATTTATCACCTATTTTCTGCAATGGGCAGGACGTAGGAAATCTTTCGGATTTGCCGCAAAAAATCCAAGTTTGCGGAGCTGTTGAATGTCACGAACACGATGGTCTACCTGCTCTGATCTGCGATGTTTGTATATATAAAGCAAGCGTTGCGCACGAATTCAGACAATTATGCCAACACTCGGATACTCGATTGCGGCTTTATTATAATAAACCTGCTAAATATAATGCTATTGTACGTAGCACAATTACTTTGATAATATTCGTTGTATACTAAGCTAGAATAGAAAATTAGATTTTTAATTTCAATTTTTTTTTAAATAAACGAAATTCCTAGTACAAATATTCGACATTTTTGTATTTTGTAAAAATACGTTATTATATAGATATTATATTATCAACTAAAAGATAGAGTAAAGTAATTTTTAGAAGTAATAATAGAAAACATAAGTACACTTTAAATATAATTAAATTCACAATCTATAAATATTAACAATCTATCGATTAAATTCATAACTATAAATTTTATAAGTTTAAATTTATTAATTACTAATGAAAATAATAAAAGTGATAGAATAAAAGTAAAAATAAAATAAAAGTAAATGCTATAAGTAAGACTATATTAATTTAATTTTTTTATTCAAGCTGTTTAATTTAATATAAAAATATCTATAAATTCTATGAAAATTTGTAATGTATAAATAATGAATAATGACTTTAAAATATGTTCGAATTTAATCGATTTTTTTTTTTTAAGGATTCTGGGACACAGACTGATTTACAAACTCAAGTTATTTTAACAAAAACTTCTGAAGAATTACAAAATCACTATTTTGTAAAACAAGAAGTAATGAATAATCATCAATTTCATAATACATTATCAAGTGAAGAATATAATCCAGAAACACAGAATAACTCAGTTGTAACAGCAATCGAATCATCTATGCCTTCTGTTGATGTAGCTATATCAGTCGAGGAAGAAAAACTTTTTAATTGTCATCTTACTTTTGAGGAACAACATAAAGATGATAAAAATTCCGATGTTGTATCTTGCGATACTCAATCAGTAGCGTGTACACAAGAATTAATTCCAGTTTCTACAAATTTAATCGATAGCGTTTGTAATATAGAAACAGATATAAATACATCGGAAAACGAAGTAAAAAACGATGTTAGTTACTATACTTATATGACAAAAGATGATCACGAAACCATCGTTGAAGAAGAAAATAGTTTAGAAAAACGAACATCATCTAGAAAACTGAAACTCTTGCAAAATAATACTTTTGATAGCGAGGATATTGAGCAGGATTATTTTGAAGCGGACAGCGATAGTCAAAATTTAGAAGACATAAAATTTAAATGTGAAATATGTTCAAAATTTTACAGTACACAAAAAGGTTTAAAAAAGCATCAATTAATTCATGAAAAACAACATAAATGCGATACTTGTTCAAAAACATTTTGCAAGTTGGAAAATTTAGAAAAACACAAAAATATTCATACAACAAAACCGCACGCTTGTCAGTTATGCTATGCCAGTTTCTCGAAATCTCAAAGCCTCGTTAAACATCTGAAATCTCATACCGAAAAAGTTAACGACATTATAAAACAAATAAGTTCCGACGATCAAAAAGAAGAAATAGATGTAAAAAAAAATTTTAAAAGCGAAGAGGACACAGAGGATGAAAGTGGAAATGGACTGGAACCCGATGGTTTTGAGAATGCGCCAGAAATCTTCAAATGCGAAGTGTGCGGTCAATACTGTTCAACGTTAAAAAATTTAAAACGCCACGCTCTTATTCACGGAGAAAGAAAATATTCCTGTACCGTTTGTAAAAAGTGGTTCTTCCGACCGGATACGTTAAAAAAACATGCGGAGAGACACGGGCATGGATTACTCGATAATCTTGCCGATGATAATAAATTGTATGATTCGGACGATGATCCATTTCCACAGGCGACAAACAGTGGCACGGTAGAAAACGATAACGTGAAAAAAGACGAAAGCGAGGAGGAAGGTAACGGCGAGTACAAGTGTCAACATTGCGACAAGGTAATGGCTACGAAGAAGGGCTTGCGTAGACACGTAGCTATGCACAAACCTAAACCAGAGCCAGCGGTTTGTGAAATATGTAAAAAAGTATGCGCCAGTCGTGCTCGCCTCACCCTCCATCAAAAAACTCATAACAAACCTAAAGAAAAGGTACCACGAGAGTATCTATGTCATATATGCAGCAAGGTATATCCCAGTAATTCTTCGCTTACCTATCACATGAGAACTCATACAGGTGTTAAACCTCACGTTTGTAAAACCTGCAACAGTGGCTTTACAACAACGACAAGCTTAGCTAACCACATTCGCATTCATACCGGCGATAAGCCCTTTGTTTGTCATGTATGCAGTGCAGCCTTCGCAGTTAGTTCTGCCTTCAGAAGACACTTGACACGACACACGGGTGAAGCTAATTATCTCTGCAAAACGTGCGGAAAAGCCTTTAAACGGCTTAGTACATTAAAAGAACACACTTATACGCATTCCGGGGAGAAACCTTATGTCTGTAAGACTTGTGGAGCAGCATATAGTCACAGTGGCAGTCTCTTTGCTCATCAAAAGCGATGCAGAGTTCAGTATACTGAGATGGTGGTAGAGGATCACCATCATACAGTAGCTCATCATATCCATGTTAATAATGTGCAATCCGCAGTGCGGTCGCTTGCTGTGATAGGTCAGATGTTTTGAAGAAATCTCAAATTGACTTTTCTCAACATGTATGTCCAGTACTTTATTATTGATCATGTATCCTATGACTGAAACTTTGATACAAAAACAATTATTGTATGCATTTTTTCCCTTTTTTATAAACTATTATGTTACTCTTTATTTTAGATTTATTATTATTATACCATTTAATAAGAATTGTTCAGCAGCTTTTTTACAATTACTTTAGTTGGCAAATACTAATGATTTTTATTGTACAATAATTAAATAAATATTTAATAAAATAAATAGTTAATTAGGCTGTTTTTTCCACTTTAAGTTAATTTATACATTTGATATGTTTTGTGGTCTTGAATTAATTAATATAGCATTAAATTTTACAATAAAATTTAACCATTATTTTTTAAAATAATTAATAATCGATGCAAATATATTATTTTTTAAGCATTATAATTTTTTTTTAAAAACAGGATAAAAGCCGATTTAATTTTAGTTTTCTTAATTTAGCTCTATAAATTGCTATTGTAAATACGTTTCATTATTAAAATCATAAAATTTATTTGGTACAAAGCAATCGTTGTAATATAAAATGTATACATTAAAATTAAATGCGTTATATTAAAAATAATTTTTATTCCTTTTCATTAATAATAATAAAATAAAATTTAATAATAATCATTAATTTTTTTTAGCGTAATTTAAAATTTTATTTTTTACATCAACTAGGAACAAAAAATTATTTTATAATTAAAATATTAATTACATTTCTTTTTTAATATACGATATCGACGCCATATCGAATGCCTAGTTCTTTTTAAAATTTTGGCTAAATCTGAAAATTTATTATTACTCGAAACTTTAGGATTTTCCATGTAGTTTAAAATTACTTGATCTTCGTATGGTTTGTATCTAAAAAAATTCAATTGTAGAATATAAATAAAGTTAAATGATTTAAATAATGAATTTTTTAAATGAAATTTCATTATACCTCAATACTTTATGTGGCATATATTTCACTTTGAATCTATGATAGACACTATACAACGACCTGTTATCGAGTCCATTGGCTAAAAATTGCACAAATTTGACCCTATTTGTTGGACTTAAGCAAAAAACTTTATTTTCTTTAGTTCTCAATTGTAAAAATGGATTTTTATTTTTGGGGTTCCAGTCATGTCGCTGAAAAGAAAAATATTAAATACTTTTATCAATCTATTAAAGTATGATTTCAAAATTTTCTTTTAATTATATATAGTGATATAATTTCATTAATTATTTAAAAAACAATAAAATCAAGATATAAACAGATTCAATAATTTAACTATCCTATAAGAATAAAATATATCGATATATTTTAAATTTATAATTACCTTGCAAAAAGTTATCCAATTCTTTTTAATTAGTTTATCTTCTTCTTCAGAGTATGAACCATATTTTATAGGTACATATTGTTCGAATTCTACTTTTTCTCTCTGTTTTAAAGTACGACTACCTGCACTACTTTCAACAAGATGTTGTGGAGGTACTTTGTGTATTAATTGAATAAACATATTAACTAATTTCTAAAAATTAAAAACAGCATTTATAATTTATATTAAACTTGTAGTTAAATGTGTATAAAACTAGAATTACTTGTCTTTCTTCTTCTGTTAGGACTGATGAAGCTGATGAACCAGAAATTAAAAAGTAATTTTCATCATCAGTATTATAAAAAGAATCACTTGATACAATCTCTTCCTCATCTAAATTCACATTACATTGTTCTCCTTTTCTTCGTCTACTGCTTCTTTTTTCCTTCTTTTTTTCTCTTTTTTTCGTTCCATTGTTTCTTCTTTTACTTCGTCTATTTCTATTTCTTTTCTTCTGTTTTCCACTTTTTCTCGTTCTATTGTTTCTTCTTTTTCCTCGTCTACTTCTTTTTTCTTTCTTTCTTTCTCTTTTTTTCGATCCATTGTTTCTTCTTTTGCTTCATCTTCTTTTTCTTTTCTTCTTTTTCTCTCTTTTTCTCGTTCCATTTTTTCTTCTTTTTCTTCGTCTGCTCCTTTTTTCCTTCTTTTCTCCTCTTTTTTTCGCTCCATTGTTTCTTCTTTTACTTCATCTACTTCTTTTTTCCTTCTTTTTTTCTCTTTTTTTCGTTCCATTGTTTCTTCTTTTACTTCGTCTATTTCTTTTTCTTTTCTTCTTTTTCCCTCTTTTTCTCGTTCCATTGTTTCTTCTTTTACTTCGTCTACTCCTTTTTCCCTTCTTTTCTCCTCTTTTTTTCGTTCCATTGTTTCTTCTTTTACTTCGTCTATTTCTATTTCTTTTCTTCTGTTTTCCTCTTTTTCTCGTTCTATTGTTTCTTCTTTTACTTCGTCTACTTCTTCTTTCCTTCTTTTTTTCTCTTTTTTTCGTTTCATTGTTTCTACTTTTACTTCATCTACTTCTTTTTCTTTTCTTCTTTTTTCCTCTTTTTTTCGCTCCATTGTTTCTTCTTTTACTTCCTCTACTCCTTTTTTCCTTCTTTTCTCCTCTTTTTTTCGCTCCATTGTTTCTTCTTTTACTTCATCTACTCCTTTTTTCCTTCTTTTCTCCTCTTTTTTTCGTTCCATTGTTTCTTCTTTTACTTCGTCTATTTCTATTTCTTTTCTTCTGTTTTCCTCTTTTTCTCGTTCTATTGTTTCTTCTTTTACTTCGTCTACTTCTTCTTTCCTTCTTTTTTTCTCTTTTTTTCGTTTCATTGTTTCTACTTTTACTTCATCTACTTCTTTTTCTTTTCTTCTTTTTCCTCTTTTTTTCGCTCCATTGTTTCTTCTTTTACTTCCTCTACTCTTTTTTCCTTCTTTTCTCCTCTTTTTTTCGCTCCATTGTTTCTTCTTTTACTTCATCTACTCCTTTTTCCTTCTTTCTCCTCTTTTTTTCGTTCCATTGTTTCTTCTTTTACTTCGTCCTATTTCTATTTCTTTTCTTCTGTTTTCCTCTTTTTTCTCGTTCTATTGTTTCTTTCTTTTTACTTCGTCTACTTCTTCTTTCCTTCTTTTTTTCTCTTTTTTTCGTTTCATTGTTTCTACTTTTACTTCATCTACTTCTTTTTCTTTTCTTCTTTTTTCCTCTTTTTCTCGTTCCATTGTTTCTTCTTTTTCTTCGTCTACTCCTTTTTTCCTTCTTTTCTCCTCTTTTTTTCGCTCCATTGTTTCTTCTTTTACTTCATCTACTCCTTTTTTCCTTCTTTTCTCCTCTTTTTTTCGTTCCATTGTTTCTTCTTTTACTTCGTCTATTTCTATTTCTTTTCTTCTGTTTTCCTCTTTTTCTCGTTCTATTGTTTCTTCTTTTACTTCGTCTACTCCTTTTTTCCTTCTTTTCTCCTCTTTTTTTCGCTCCATTGTTTCTTCTTTTACTTCATCTACTTCTTTTTCTTTTCTTCTTTTTCCCTCTTTTTTTCGCTCCATTGTTTCTTCTTTTACTTCATCTACTTCTTTTTCTTTTCTTCTTTTTCCCTCTTTTTCTCGTTCTATTGTTTCTTCTTTTTCCTCGTCTACTCCTTTTTTCCTTCTTTTTTTCTCTTTTTTTCGTTCCATTGTTTCTTCTTTTTCTTTTCTTCTTTTTTCTTCTTTTTCTCGTTCTATTGTTTCTTCTTTTTCTTCGTCTACTCCTTTTTTCCTTCTTTTTTTCTCTTTTTTTCGATCCATTGTTTCTTCTTTTACTTCATCTTCTTTTTCTTTTCTACTTTTTTTCTCTTTTTTTTGTTCTATTCTATCTTTTTTTACTTCATCTACTTCTTTTATTCTTCTTTTTTTCTCTTTTATTCGATTTATTGTTTTTTCTTTTTCTTTTCTTCTTTTTTCCTCTTTTTTTCGTTCTATTAATTCTTCTTTTTCTGTTTGTATTTTACTTTTTTGATCTAATTATACATAAAAAATTAATTTTTTAATATTTTTATTTATTTATTTTTTAAACATTTAAAGATAAAATTCTCAATATTTTTGTATGCCAAATAGGTTAAGTTTTGTAAATTTACCGGCTTTTAATCATTAAATAATTTTATTATATTTCAATTTATCTACTTACTCATTTTATATGTAATAATATATAGTATTTTAACGAAATAATAGAATAAATATTATAAAGTGAAATTTATGTTTTGTATTTGAGAAAACAAACGACAATTTACACTACATTGTTTACAGAATGTTATGGTTGCGTGTATACGTATTAGTAGAATGTATAGTTCGTAAATGTCATCGTGATGATCAGATAACTTTATCTAAATTTATATAATAATTCGAAGTAAAATATATATTTTATTAGTAATATATTTATATGCAATGTAAAAATATACAATAAAATTTATTAGAAATATTTTATTAGCGTAGAAAGTAAGATAACCTTATCATCGTATTATGTGTTACATAAACATAATTTTAATAAAATTATCAGATAAGATTTAACTAATATATAAAAGAATTAAAGTAAAAATTTTGAAGTTCATGAAATCCAGTCTTTTGAATCATAAAAAACAGAAGTTTTATTTTATAATAAAATGATGTTTTATCAAAGTTTGTTTTGTTTAATTATTTATATAAATTTTTGTAGTATTAAGGATACTTGTGTAGTTTTTGCTGAAGACAGCATTTTAGTTCTTAATAATGATGATACTACTAGAAAGTATAATCCTACTTGGAGTAGTTTAGATAGTCGACCTTTACCATCCTGGTTCGATGATGCTAAAATTGGTATTTTTATTCATTGGGGAGTTTTTAGTGTTCCAAGCTTTGAGAGTGAATGGTTTTGGCATAATTGGAAAAGTATATATTATATGTTTTAAGTATAAAATAATTTAAATAAGTTTATATTTTTATTTGCTTTTAATTATATTTTATAGTGGGAAATTATATTTATGAAAATTTTATGAAAAATCAATATAAACCAAATTTTAGTTATCAAGAATTTGCTAAAGATTTTACAGCTGAATTTTTTAATGCTACACAGTGGAGCGAGTTATTTAAAGCATCTGGCGCAAAATATATTGTAATCACAAGTAAACATCATGAGGGATATACCCTTTGGCCTTCTAAATATTCTTTTAGTTGGAATTCTGTTGACATAGGACCACATAGAGATTTAATAGGTAGTATTATTTTTCCAAACTTAGCGTATTTTATATGCATATAATAAATATAAGGTTTTCAAATTCAATTTAAATTTCATAAATTTGATTATTGAATAGATAACATCCAAGAAATTAAAATTCTTATTAATAATAATTAATAATTATAAATGTGTATTTAATAGCTATTATAAAAAATTGATCAACAAGTTAAGTATAATATTAAATAAAAATATGTATAAACTAAATTAATAAATTTTATTAAAATATGATTTTCTGAAAAAGTAAAAAAAAATATTTTTCTTTATTTTAGTTTTAGTTTAATTATATTACATCCAACTAAATAAATATATTTTATAATAATTTATAGTTTGTAGTTATAAATTATAAAGAGAAATAGAAAAAACATTTTATTCTCAGTAGAGTTATAAATATTTTATTATGTGTACTAGATTTCATTCATTTGAAATAAAAATATACATTGCTTTCATACTTATGATTTTCATAATAATCTTGATATTACTTCAACTTTATAAATTTATATGATATCATCTTTTTATCAATTTTTTCTGTTTAAATTTGATGTACGAAAGTTGGTTTTTATTACACTTTGCAAAACCGTATATTCAAATAACATTTTACGAAGATAAATTCAATAAGAAATAGCATTGAGATTTTTGGTTTACAAAAATTTATTTGTATTAAATTATATATTATTTAATACTGTAATATAGTTTATATAAATTATAATTATATAAATTAAATATGTATTAAATTTTTTTATTATTGTTCAAAACAAACATAGAGGTGTTCTAAAAGTTTGATGCTAAAAAACTAGAAATAAAAATTATATCAGATTTATAAATAATTTTGTAAAATATTATTACTCTTTATAAAAGTTTTTGTATTGAAATGATTTTAAATTTATGAAGTTTTTTTAATGATAATAGAAATATGTACCTTTTATTGATAATTACAACACTATAAACTGCATTTTAAACTGCATTTGTGTTTAAGATTATCTAAACTATAAATATTAAAAATATGTTATAAAATTAAGAAAAAAAAATTTTATCGCACTCTATATATGTTTTTAGGTGAATTATCAACAGCCATAATGAAGAATACGAATTTGAAATTCGGTCTTTACCACTCTTTATATGAATGGTTTAATCCATTATATTTATATGACAAAGAAAATAATTTTTCTACAAACTTTTTTGTTACTAATAAAGTTATCCCAGAAATGAAAGAACTTGTTGAATTATATGAACCACAAGTACTTTGGTCAGATGGCGATTGGGAAGCAACAGAAGAATATTGGAAATCAAAAGAATTTTTAGCTTGGCTTTATAATGAAAGTCCTGTTAAAGATAGTATTGTTACTAATGATCGTTGGGGAATAAATGTTTCATGTAAACATGGAGATTTCTATAATTGCAAAGATCGTTTTAATCCTGGTATATTAAATTATATTAATTCATTTCTTTAACTAATTAGGTATATCAACTGTGAGATATTTAAAATATTTACTTTTATTATTTAAAATAAATTATTCTTAAATAAAATGAAAAATTATAAATAATTTTTCAATTTAATAAAAAATCTGTTATAATGTATATATGATTTATGCATATACGAGTAATATATAAAAGAATATCTATAATTTAAACTACAACAGTGATTTGAAAAAGTAAAATGAAAAATTTTCTAATTTTTAAAAGAAGTAGCACACAATATAATACTTTAGAAAAATATTTGTCATATTTATTTTAATTATATTAGTTATATATAAAACAGTAAAAATTTTTAAATAATTTTTAATGCATCTAAACATAATATTATTACTTTCAATAAAAGTATAATTCAATTTATAAAATATTTTGATATTACAATCTATATTCATTTTATCAACTAATATTACACAATCAGAATTATATTCTTTACTATGAAAATACACGTAATCTAAGTTTAATTATTCTTTTATTGCAAATAATATAAGTATAAAGCTCATAAAATTGTCATAATTTTCCTTAGACATTTACTTTAATTAATGTTTTTTTAACCAGAATAGTAGTTTTCGCACAATTGTTTTTCTATACATTTATGTATGCTTCGTCAATTTGTCTGATATACACACACATGTATATATATTTTCGTAACTTGATATATTGAAATATTATTCTGTAATATCAATTTTATTTAAAAATAATAAGTTATTTTTTAATAAAATATTAATAAGTACATCTTTTTTTTCGTATATTAACTATATATTTTATTTTAATTTAATGTTGTTTAGGTGTTTTACAAAAACATAAATGGGAAAATGCTATGACTATCGATCGAAAGTCTTGGGGTTATCGCAGAAATGCCCGACTAGAAGACTACTTTAGTTTAAAAGAACTAGTTAAAGAATTGGTTGTTACTGTAAGTACTGGAGGTAATTTATTAATGAATATTGGACCGACAAAGGATGGTATTATACCAGTTATTTTTGAAGAAAGATTACGTGAAATGGGTATTCAGTTGATCATTTTTTAAATTTATTTTTGAATTATAATCGTTACTAATTTATGAATTTTTTCCGTAAGGTCGATGGCTAAGAATAAATGGCAAAGCTATTTATACAACTAAACCGTGGATAGTGCAAAATGATTCTGTATCAAAAAATGTTTGGTACACGCAAAATAAAAATGGTACAGTTTACGCTATATTTCTTTCTTGGCCCAAAGATAACACACTGCGTTTAGGTCATAATATTAAAACTACTTCTATAACAAAAATATCCCTTTTGAGTTCTACTTCCCCTCTCAAAGTGAGTTATACATATTTTTAATACAGTAACGATTATTTGTATTTTTAAATCGTTTTCGTATTTAATTTGGATATCTTTTCAGTGGAAATATGCGATAAATTATACAGATATTTATTTACCAGTAATATCTCAAAACGGAGAACCAGCATGGGTACTTGAAATTACAAATGCTGATTATAAAAATTAGAGGACACATGGTTGATTATGCCAGTGTATTCTCTGTTTACAAAAATTAAGATAATATTTGAAAAAAACTATTGTATCCATTTATTTTATAAATTTTATAAGTCTATACATAAACAGAACAAAATATACATTTTTTTAAATTGTAAATAGGTTATCGTTTATAAAATATTATAAATGTAAATTTATGTAGTACAGTTTAAAACTGGTATTTAATAATGATAATATAGTAGATGTTAATGAATATCTACGTAAAATATTAATTTCAAAATTTATTAAATTTGCGAAACTTCATATAAGTAGGCCCCCAGTAATTTTGTCTGAAAATAGTTTAAAATTTTAATATTTCTTATATTAAAATAAATATTGAAAAATTATAAATTCAATACTTACACCTTCGATATAATTTTTAACATTTAATTTTTCATTTTGAGAGTGAGCACCATCGTCTCCACTTCCAACTGGAAGTAACAAAATATTTTTACCAGTAACCTCTTGGAAAGTTAAAGTTATAGGAATAGAACCTCCTTCACGCGTACAATCAGGATCAACTTTGTAAACGTGTTTTGTTGCTGCTCTTGCAGCTATATAATGTGGATGATCCGGATTTGATGACCAAGGTCGTCCACCATGACTCATTTTAATATTTATTTTATTAGGACTTCCTCGAACCTGCCACTTTTTTTTAATAAACGTTATAACTTTTTCTTCTACTTCTGTTGTTGTCATTTCTGGTACAATCCTCAATGAAAACTTTCCAATTACTGTTCCTGGAATGACGGTCTTCTCACCTGGTTCATAAAAAGCTCCTTCGATACCATGAAGAGATAAACATGGGTTGCGCCATCGATTCATTAATAGTTCATTCTAAATTTGAAATAAATTTTTTATTTTAATATTTTAATATTTAATTGTATAATTAATTAAAATAATTAATTTTTTAATGACTTTATCTTCATTATGTGGTAATTTTGTAGCTCCACATGAATTTTTATATTCATTTACATCGAATTCTATTGTATCATATTTGTTTAATTCTTCTGGTGTTATTTTTGTAACATTATCATAGATTCCATCTATTAAAATTTTACCGTTTACGTCTACTAAAGTATTCATCAAATAAATTAAATCAGCCATTGCTTCATGAACCGTTCCACCAAAAGTTCCACTATGAAGATCTTTTGATGCACAAGTTACTTCCAAACTGAAGTAGCAGATACCGCGCAATCCATAAGTAATACAAGGTTTATTTGTTCCAAGCCAATAATTATCAGAAATACAAACGTAATCAACTCCTTTTAAGAAAGAATCTTTACGAGACCAAAGTAATTCATCAAGACCCTCGCTACCACTTTCTTCCATTCCTTCAAATACAAACTGTAAAATAAATGTAGATATAAATGTATAGATATAAATATTTATAGCAATACAAGATATTGAAAAAATACTTATTTTAAATTAGTATTCAGAAAAAAAAACGAATTATTTTATAATTATCACATATTAATATTATCACATTTATGGTTAGTAATGAAAATGTATTTTTTTTTAGTTTATGATATAAATTAACTACATATAAAATTTCAATAAAATATTCTAAAATGTAGACAGCATAGATTAAACATTTAAAAATAATTTTTTATCGTAGGATAACATTCTAAAATTTTTAATTTATATTGTTTTATTATTGTAGATAATTTATGCAATTGATTAAATTTTATTATTGTTTCCTATATTTTTATCAGCTTCACAAAAAATAATTGAAAGGATTGTTTGTAAATAATTTTTAATTTAAAAAATTGCTTCAATATATTTTTTTATGGATATGTTTATTCAAATATTTGTGTTGATATTTCATAGTTTATAGATAAAAATTTGAATCTTGTTATACAAAGTGTATAAATCTTTATTTTAGAAAAATTTTTACATTTTTCTTATTATTTTTATTTTGATTAATTTATAGGATCCTGTTAGTATTTGAAATACAAATTTTTTAATATAAATATAAAAAAGCTTTTTATATACAAATATACCTTGACATTAACAGGAATGTCTTCTCCAAGAGCCTGATACGCCTGAAGGGCATGCAACCAACAAAGAACCGGTCCTTTATCATCCGTACTTCCTCTACCATATAATTTATCATTTTTTTCAATAAGAGTAAATGGATCTGTATCCCAGCCATCTTCCTTTAAAGCAGGTTGAACATCCAAATGTCCATATATAAGAACAGTTTTCTTTTTAGGATCATTGCCCAGGGTTCCAAGTAAAGCAGGTGGTAGTGGAATTTCTTTTCCATTATGCAATTTTTGTGAACCTAAATCAGCTAATTCTGTAGTAGCACCAAGATGATTAAATTGTGATTCCGTCCATTTTATCATTTTAATAATTTCATTTCTACTTTCTGGCCAAGCCGATACTGATTTAATGGCAACTACTTGACGCAAATTATCGATATACTTGACTTTGTTGCTATCGATATGCCTATAAAGTAGACGATTATGTTGATATGGTAAAAGTTATTAAGTGATCTTCAAATATAGTGTATAATAACATTTTTTTAAATATATAACAAAAAGGGTTGCAATACAAATTACAGTGACTCGATCGACGAAAAATAGTATAATTATTAAGATTTTATAATTTCTATTAAATAGATTAAAACTATTTACTTCTTAAATTTTTTTTATAAACTATGTATATAGAACAAAATTTTATCTCAGGTTTATCATAGAATGTTTATAAAGTTTAGTGTATGCTTAAATATGAATTGTATGTTGGATTATAGTTCAATAACGGTATATATATATATATATATATGTTTATATAAATGTAAATGATAAAATGATTATTTAATAACTTTTATCTTATTTATTCAATTGATCGTTAAAACATTATCAATTCAGTTTGATATTTTTTATATTAGAATTGTACGCAAATAACAATAGTTCTTAATATTATTTTATATACTATTACTCAATTAAAAAATTGGAATAGTATTATAAATTTTAATTATGTTGTAACTCAATATTTAATATTAAATTAAATTTTAAACTATTTAAAAAAGAAAATTAAAATGTAATTAATTTAGCCATGTAATTTATACAATTTATACAAGGTAAAATTTTAAATATCTAAGTTGAAATATTATTTCGTGATTAAAAATGTAGCATTCTATAAATATGTTTTAAGTTATTAGACTTTTATCGTTTGCAATATAAATTTTGAATAACCTTATAATCTCGACAATTTTAAAAAGATTATAACTGTTATATAATTTCTTTAATCATTTTCAATTGACATCGACTGGTTTTGGTATTAAACATGTTATTTATTCATTATATCTTATTAATTATCTATTGATTAGAAATCGATTCTATTTATTTCAACCTAATTTAAAATATTATATTTCGATATCCATTAGATATCTAAACAATACGAATCGAGCTGTTTTTATCGAAAATATTTCTCTAACATCTTTACATTTATATCGAAAAATTGTAATAGCCTTATATCTAAAAAGTTGGATCTGAATATATCCATATATAGAGGCAAATGTACCAATCCAATGAGGAGATAAGACCTAATCTAGAATTAATTTTCATTAAAAATATTCTGATATCGTAAATATTTTTTTCTCGAAAATTAATACGAATGTGTTAAAATTCGTGAGATAATTAATTCTACTTTAATTTTGAATAATAGGGCTAAAGAAAACTTTAATGCTTGAGAATACTTTATATCGAAATTTGAATACTTTTATGGCGATGATTTTAGTTTTAACGAAATTCGTAAATAAGGTGTTCAATTTTTCGTTGTTCAGAATTGTGTTTCTTTAGGTAAACAAAAAATTTTAGGTTATTTTAACATCTAGATAGCATTAACACAGTAATTTTTAAATAAAGGTTTAATGTGTCGGTTTTTAAACTAAGCAAGTTCAATGAACCGTAACAAAAAACCTTTAAAAATTTAAATAATTTTTATTTACGATATAACTATTTTACGGTAAAGAACCTTTATCGCACATTCTTATAATTATTTAAAAAATATATACTCACTTAAAAAGTTTAACTAACGTTGATGGAAGTCCCATGTTTACTATTGAATGATAATTGTAAGACAAAAAGTAAAGATAAAGGTAATCTGAAATATATACTACGTACACGTTTACTACTATACATAGATATCTCCTTTTAGAAATTCAACAATCTTTTACAGAGAAATTTATCTTAACACGAACATTAAATATTTTCACACTGAAAAACAAAATAAAACAACTATATATTAATATATTGTTTAACGACTTAACAAGTAGCTGATACAATAGTGCGAATCATTCCCGTATTCATACGCTGCATATGATACTTTTAAAAAGTTTACTACTTATTTAATTTTTTACAAAGATATTTTAACTAAAGCATCCAATATTATATCATTGATTTCGTAATTAAACTAAAATTTATTAACTCGTATTAATTTTCTAATTATTTCTATTGCAAATAAGGAATTTTTATTTAAAAATACTATTATTTAAAAAATATTTATCAAAAACATAAAAATAGTATTCCAAATAACCGACAGAGTTATTATGTGCTTTATAACTCGAGTCAGCCATCTTCAAATGCAAATATAAGCCGATTTCGATACACTCGAATAGCATCATTCATTGTTCTTTCAGGTGATTTATGTTTACGTCGACAATTTAATTATTTTTGGATAAGACTCTGTTCATTTTCTATTGTTCAGAAAATTAAAAATAACTATAAAATTTTATAAAAAATAAACAATAATTTTACACCGGTAAGTTTTTTATTCGCTTTTGGTTTCAAATATTTTTTAAAAACATATGTTTTTTCAATATTTTGCAGTTATTTGTTACATATTTGAAAATCATGCAGTCATTTGAAAAAATTATTTTACTACCTTAAAAATAACGTTACCATAATTTTTTATTTTTATTTGTTTTAGTTCAGTAACAATTATGTCAGGAAAATTGACTGTTAAAAATGTAAAGGATAAGCTAGAGGATGATACATTGGATCTTAGTTTGTGTGATTTGGAGGAAGTGCCTGTAAAAGAAATTGTAAATAAGATATAATTTTATAATTTAAAAAATTTTTAATTTATTTTAAATTATTTGACAATTTGACAATTTTTTTTTTTAGGCAATTGTTAAAAGATTTACTCATTTAGACTTATCTAATAATGCACTTGTTACATTACCTGTAAGTATATAAATATTTTAATTTTTTATATTTAATTAATTTTTATAGTATACTTTTTTTAGTACATTATTTTTCTATTTTTATATTAATATTACCGATTATCTTGATAAATGTAGAATAAGAGTTTGTATAATTATAATATTTTGTTAACTGGTTTTTCAGTCCTTTTTTTTATAATAAATTTTACCAAAAGCTAGAAGTAACCACACAATTAGTTTGAATTTATCAAAATAATCGTTAAAATTCTTAAAATAATAAAATGTTAACTTAAAAATATTATAAAAAATATATATTTTAATTTAGAAAACATTTGCATCATTGACACAAATAATTAAATTAGATTTGAGTAAAAACATGTTAACAGAAATACCTGATAATTTTGGAGAATTAAAGCAATTGAAGCATTTGGATTTGTATAGTAATAAAATTAGTAGATTACCTTTGAGTTTAGGTGAATTAAAGAATTTAAAATGGTTAGATTTGAAAGAAAATCCATTAACAAATGCTGTAGCCAGTATTGCAGGTCCTTGTAGTAATGCTAGCGAATGTCAGGCTTGTGCTCGAAATATCGTTACATTTCTTGCAAATGTTAAAGTGACAATAGAAGAAAAAAAACAAAGCCGCCTTAACGCGATGCAAGGTAAAAAAATTTTTTCAAGTACAATTTCGTAAGTATTATACTAACATTATATTTTTATTAGTAGAAGCTGAAAAAAATACAGCTAATATTAAAAAAGAAGCTAAGAAAAAGAAAAAGAATGCAGAAAAGAAGGTAATTGAAAAGGAGAATAAGACTCCAATTATAAAGAAAGAACAACAAGTAGAAAAAAACAATTTAATACAACCTCCTAAACCTAAGCCAGAGAATGAATATACTTCTAAGGCCAAAGATTTGAATGGTAAACACAGAAATATTTTTATATATAAAATATTTCCTTTTTTTCAAAAATTTAATTAAATTTTATAAATTCAGGAAGTATATTCGGTCTTTTGTGTCGAGTTTTCACCTCTTTAATAATGTGGTCAGCTTTTTTTGCTCTTCTAACAATTACAATTATAGCTGTTTTTCCATTGTACGATGAACAACACGCAGAAGAATTTTTTAAATATATTAATATTCAAACGGGTGTGCCATTGAAATATTATCATCATGAAGGTATTAGATTAATGGAAATATTTATTCTTAAAACAAAATTATGGACCAATCATACACGAGAGCTGTTGGTACAAACATATGAGAATTATTTTTTGGAAGAAAATTTTGAACAAAAGGCAAAATTTTAATGCCAAACAAAATCGATTAAATCAATTAATTAAATATGAGATTTTTTAGATTATAATATTTTGAAATGATTTTTAATTTCTTTCTTTAGAAAGAGTGCAATATTTGCCACCAAGTGGTATTGTTTTTATAAAAAATACCGAATATCAACATGTTTTCTTCGTTTGATTAATATATATATACATAATTTAATACTTTAATTATAGAAATTTGATTTATTATAATTCGGTGTTTTTTTTTTAAAGTAAGCATAATATTTTAATAAAATAATGAACTTTTTAATTGTTAAGATATTATTTACATTTTATTACTATCCAACAAATTTAAAGAACTATATTTTTATTTTATGTTTAATTATTGTAATAAAAGCATATGATAATATTATTTTTATAGTTACATAAATAAAGATAATTCAAAAAAGTCAATCTATTTGTAACAATATTTTTTATTTTTTTTTACATTCAAAAGTTACATATATTTATATAAATAATTTTTACAAACATTTAATGTATATGATATATGATTAAGATAATATAAATTTTCAAAATAAATAAATTTTACATATGATATAAGTTACTTAAATATATCTATAATCTTTTAATTTAATATGTAAGATGCTACGTTATGTAAATGAAGAAAATGATTAAATGTATAACACAAACAAATTTTCTTTATGCAAATTCTTGAAAAATTTTGAGTTATTGAAATATATTTTTAAATATCTTTACCAATATATTAAGTTATACTTTATAAAGATATGAATATTTAATTGACATTTATCATTATTAGCTTTTTTAAATGACTTCATATTTTTTATAAAATTTTTTCTTAAACATTGTAACATTTTTTAATTTAAATATTTTTACTTCAATATAATACCAGAAAATTTTGATATAAATTTTTAATATTTATATAGGTGGGTAAAGAAACTATTTCAATTTTTTAAATTTAAGAGTAGTTTTATACGTTATTTTTCACTACTGGCTTTCTAATAAAAACTTTAAGATAAATTGGATAAAGGGTAAGTGTTTTTGCTTTGCGAAAGTGAATTAAAAAAATAAGTATTATTTTTTTAAATTATCTCAATCGATAGTACTGTTATTCGATATTATTTCTTATTTTTAATAATAAGTAATAATTTAGTATTCTTAATAAATACGTTTTAATTGAAAATATTTGAATATAAGAGTACATGTTGAAAGAAATCGTTAAATACAGAATTTAAAACCTTATTTAAGCTTTATGTACTTTGATATTTTATTTCATGAAAACTAGTTTATTGATTATTATTTATTATTAAATATAAAAATCTATTTTATATTTAAAATTTGCAATACAAAATTTGCAATAGTTTCAATGTTATGTCTTATTTTCATGACTTGAATAATATTAAACATTGATTTAATGTAATCGGTTTAATATAATATTGTTAATTATTATAATATTCAGAATGGTATAAAAAATATTGGTAAGTAAATAAAATTAAAAAACGATACGTAAACTTAACGATACTTAAAAAAATTGGTTTTGTTATAATTTATTCCTAAATATTATCAATTTTCACTAATTTTTAATATATTCTTGAGAGCCTAAGTTTTTAAGGAGATGTATAAATTAAATAAATAATACGTTAAAAATATTAGACTTATTATAAAAATATAAGAATAGATACACAGGAAATTGGATAAAATTGTTAGTGTAATCAATGTATTTAAAATATCTTATACTATTGAATATATGCTTTGAAAAATAAAATATTACTTAAGAAAATATGAACTAAAAATAATCGATTCAACGTTTGAATAGTTTAGAATATAAGATATTTGAAGTTTTAAGAAGTCCAAAGAAATTATAATAATTTGACATATAAGTTCGTCATAATTGCTATTCAATCGATTTACACATTGTGTCTTTTCGTGAAAGATTACTACGAAAATGAAGTGAAAATTTTGAATCTTACTCCTGGATAAAGAGGCATAACAGCATCATACGACTTATGCAAGTAGGATATTATTTGTCAATAAGCTTTTCTTTTGAGTACATGTATAAAACAGCAGATAAATTAGAAGTAGTATCGGTGGTCCTCCTAAGTAGGCTTATGGACAATTCAAGGGCATCTTTTCACTCACACTTTTATCGTGATCGTACTGTATCAAACGACAGTCAGAATTTATGCATGGCAATGCAAAACTTCGAAAAAACGTCGACAGAAAAGAGGATCTCTTCATACGAATTCAAATTATACGATTGTTCCGCACCATTTCGAAGGCTACCGAACTAATGACCATTGGAATCGTTTTCACTGTCGTTTTGCAATGTACATTTATTTTTAAAAAATTTACAGCTTAAAAATCTGATAGTCAAGACCAAAGGTAATTTGGATAGAATATGAAAAAGTGTGCTAGAACCTAATTGATTATGTAACTGGATACCCTACATAACAGCTAAAATGACGTAATGCTTAAACTAAACCAAACCTTAATGTCGTTAAACTTAAACCTTGATGTCTTTATTAATAACTAAGAGCGTTATTCAGTTAATTCAAAATCAACAATAATAGGCAAAAACTACTGCATTTATCCAAACCATATTTGATTTAAATTGCAAAGTAAGGAATGAACTTCCAGGAACATTAACACTATATCTAAAGTATTGTTAGATGGTGTAATAAATTTAAGGTAATAAGGAATTCAAACAAGGAAACGAAAAGTTTTTTGTAGTATGTAATTGTCCATTTTTTGTTATCAATGCGGCCTTTATCAACTATATTATTTATTTTTTATATTACTTAAAATTGCACATACAAAACTAGATAGAATGACAAAAAGGGTGATAAGCTAATAAAATTAAAATTAAAAGTAAATATTTCAAAAAAGTATTAGATAACATACAAAAGTTATAATTTAAATTTATAAATGTTACAGTCTATTTATTATTAAATATTATAAAATTTATTTAAAGAATCAAATAAAAATGTTTAAGTGAATAAATTTACATAGAAATATACAAGAAAAGAGCATATAACAGTTTATTTTAATTTAAATAAATTTCTCGAAAAACAACAAAATAAAATAAAAGATATTTTCATGATTTTAATTTTAGCATATGTGTAAATCTAAATTAATAATATTTTACATATTATCCACTATGATAATAAAAAATATAAAGATATTTTTATTTTTTATTTAATAACTATTTTTAATTCGAAATGTGTATTTGATTTTTGTTCATATGCGTTATTTATTATTAATTTATTCGAATGAAATTTAAACAAACGTCTGAAAAATTTTCATATTGTTGTATCATAATGTTCGAACAACAAAATACCGCTTTTTCTTGAATTAGTATCGTTAAATTTATGCTTATACTAACATTCTAATCTAATCGTAGATATTTCAGATTTTTTAAATAATGTTTTCATTCTTACAAATATATAATACTAAATAGTTCTGTAAAGTATTATAATGTTAAATAAATTAAAAAAATTAATTAGTAAATTTTCATATTTACTTACACAGAAATTAAAATATTAATTTAACCTTATTTGTAAAATATTTTTATTTTAAAATATTTAAATAATTATATTTTCAATACTTATACAAATTTTTAAAAAATTAGCCGTACTTTATTAAAATAAAAAAATGATGTTAATTTTCAGTTATTATAAAACACGAGTAATGCTTCCTGTGAAATGAAAGAGTTGTAATAAGTACATATAAAAGACTAAAGTAATTTAACAAAATAGGTACAATATGGAAACGAAACCACTTAGTTACGGTCATGTATATTTTCATGAATGAATAAAAATGATGAAAAGATTAACGGTGAAATTTTTCGGATCGTTAAATTAAAAAACTTATCATATTTTATACGTGTTAGTTAAACGATGTTACAGGCTGTTGATTGTGATTTTATTACCCGTTAGTTTTTCATTTGCTTAATTAAATTTCTTTTATGACCTGATTTCTTCCTTTCTTAGTAAAATAGTTAATAACGATAGCTGACAAAATTCTTTTATAAGATTTAATTTTAAATTTATTATTTTGAGATATTAACTGTGTAGTAAACTTAATAAATAAATAATATCAATTAATAAATAAATTAAAATCAGTTTATTTAAAAAGTTTTACGCAAATTATTTTATTTTATATAAAATCCATTAGTCATTAAAGTTCAAAAAGATACTATTTTAGAGATTTCACGTTATTTTTATTTATTTTTGAAACTTTTTAAAAATTTTATTTCAAATATTATAGAAATCAACTTTTTCAGAAACAAATTAAATTGGTAATTTCAATTTAAATCACTAGTACTATTATTGAAAATTACTTCATCGTTTAAATTAAGAAAGAGAAATTTTTTTAAGGATAATTGCTTGTAAAATAAATAACGAGGGTTAAATATAATAATATTTGAATGTGATTATATCTTAATTTCTATGTTGCAGTAAAATTTTCATAAATAACAAATAAAACGAAGTAGAAGAATAAAAAGAAAAAATAGTACAATATAATATGTAGAAGCATAAACAATATGATACCGCTGAAATCGGTTCAGATGATGACGAGTACGGAGACCATCTGGAGTGCATCAATGCGCCGGAGCATCAGCTAATGGGAGGATAGTCCAGCTGTCCGATTTTACTTTGAACGGTTTTTTACTTTTTATATACGGAAACTAACTGTTTTTTATAATAACTTTTCTACATATTACAAGCTTAAATATCTAATGCTCTTACTGTTCCTTTCATGTATGTTGTTTAATTATGAGTTACTCATTATATTGTATTTACATTGCATTACTAAAATTGTCTTTTGAGTTTTTCAGTGATTACACAAATTTATGATAATTTTTTTCTTCTAATACAAAAATCGAAATAAAAAAAGGTTCAAAACGAGAAAAAGAGAGATTAGACATATAAAATAGGAAAGGATTTATAGGGGAATTAAATACTTGTTGTATAAAGATTAAACTGATTATTATATATCATGGATTAAATAAACCTAAAAATTTGAAGCGCTAAATATATTGAAGAGATTGAATGGGACCTGGTGTAATAAGCTATATGTTTAACAAATTTTACGTTACGTGGAATATTCTTGAATGGTATGATGATATAATTATTATTGATATTAAAAATATAATTATAATGAGGTCAATCACAAAATTTTTTATGCGTACTTTATAAGCGCGTTATATTTATACTAAAGAAAATACTTACCAAGCATTTTAATAAGATCGCTAATGTTTAATTTTTACATGCTTACATATCCCAAAAATGATCAATGAATTTTTAATTATTATTATATAACAATTCATTTTTAAATTTTCTTTATTAATAAATCAAAAACAAACTATATATAATTTTTTTGATATATTATTTTTTCATGAATATTTTAATCACCTACAATTTAAGTAACTAGTCAAATAATTTGAAATTTTATGCTATTTTTTCCTATTTTTCAATTAATACAAGCCATAAAAATATATAATTTATATTAATATTTGAAAATTGTAAAGTAAAATCGAAAACATTTATTTCTAATATTAAAATATTCAAAAAACTATGAAATTTTTCAAGTTATATAAATTTTTGTAACGATAATCTAGATTCTCTGTATTTTCATATGAAGCCGTGATTTTTTATGTTTACTGACAATGCTCATATAAGTATTATTTACATTAAAAGAAAATAATGAAAATTTGACAAATTAAAAATTAAAATAAATATAAAAAAGTTATAACACAGATATATTTAATATAATTTCATACTTTGCTTGCGTCGCGAGCATGTGCACACATAAAATTTTTATCACACCAACTGGTATTATTTTTAGAATAAATATAATATTTGCAATGATTTATATTTTAAAGGTAAATTATTATATAAAATTACTAATTATTAAAATTATTATCTCAAATCTGTTTGAGTATGATTTAAGTTTATTGTTTGTGATAATTATATAATTAATAATTACGATACATAACTTTGATATTAAAAATATGTGAGTTAAATAAAGATTATATAGCACTAATTACTTTAATAATATATTTGAGTTTTTATTTTAATAGACAAATATTTTACTAACTTTAAATATAATTTATATTTAACAAAATTCTATAATTTTGCATACTTTTTTTAATTTAATAGAAAAATTTTTTTATTTTATTGTCTATTGTTGGTATTAATAATTAATTAATTAAAATTATAAAAAAATTTCTTATATGTAACTTCATTAATTAGTTTTAATTGAATAAGCATAAGTATATAAATGGATTATTTTTGTCCTTGAATATAAAAATGTAGAAGTTATAAGCGCTAAAACATCCTTACTGTAAATGTATAACTTGTGATATTATTTATAATAAGTGAAAGGATTTGATTATAAAGAGTCAATGTCAAAATTCGAGGAAAAGATTCAGAAGCTTATACAATCTGAAGATACCATAGGATGCATAATATTTCTGATTACGTGCATTTGATTGCGCTCGTATTTATCATTGACTGTAAGTCGAAAAGCTAAAACAATAATGATATAAGCAAATCCAATCGCAGGTTTTGACAACATTATAACGGTACTTATAATTCATAATATTTTTTTAACACAGCAATTGAAGTTAACTAAAATAGTTCATTCTGAGTTTGTATATTGCCGGTATTGTATCTGATTGTGCTTTACTACATCATTGAATTTTAATGCTCTTACCTTTTTATAATTGTCGGTTTTTCAGATCTTTATTAGATTGTATATGAGAATAATCTTGTCTGCTTTTTTACGTGTCGTGTATAAAAGATGCTTTTATTCTTCTTATAAAAGTAACGGGACTAAAAACTAATTTTATACGCATATTGTTGTATTATGTAAAAGAAGACTAAGAAAATTAGTTTCAAAGATAAAAGAAAATACGTTTTTGAATAAAATATTCAATAGAAATATATTTTTGTATAAACAGTATTAAAAAACAGTTTAATGGTATTTTTTTATCACAAAATGTTAATATCGGTTAACAAAAAAATACATACTATTATTTTTTATTGTAAAATAGTTTAGTTAAAATATTATATTTTTAATTTTATAAATAAATAAATAAGTTGGTTATAATAAGTTCAATAAAAAACGTAAAGTAAAACTAGATTGATGACTTATATAGTTTCTTGATAAATATTGAAATAAAAATTCATGTGAATTGATTTCTCACAATCATATCGGTCGTTTATTCAGAGTCAGTCTTTAGTATACAATAATGTGTGAAGGATTTATGTTTCTAAGGACATTAATGAAATTAAAGAAATGTCGGCAAGTAATTCTGAACTGCAGAAACAACAGAAACACATTTGATGACGTCATCGTCAAAATGAATAGTAATTAAAAAATGTTGTATCATTACTATTAATGAATTTTTATTTACAAATGAATAAAACGTTTAAAAATAATCATAGGAAATGTCATATATTTGATAATTTTTAATTCATTTTTACCATAATATAGAATGTTATAGAAAAATTTATTAAAAGTATATTTTCAATAATACAAATGAAAAAGTAGTTTCGAATATTATATGTATTTCTGATATAAGTATATAAAACTCATTTAATTGACTGAAAAATGAATTAAATAGTATTTTTCTTTTATCAGATCGAGGATATATAATTTTGAAGGAATATAATGGAAGCTCGAATATTCTCAAAAGTAAGAAACGGTCCACTCTAATAAAATTTCAAGATAGTGATTTATAGAAATTTTGGGTACAACGCAAGTTGCTATTCTACTGTATATAACAGTTCGTAGAACTTCGAGGAGGGATGTTAATTCTATCTGAGAGAAGCGCGTATTATCTGATCGAGAGCATCTTTGCATTTCTTACAACGAAATATAATAGCTAAAATGAAAGCGAATACTTGTGATATGAAATATCTATAAGCTAAATCTTTGAATTCATTTTTAAATTCAATTATTTATATCGATTCTTTATACCTAAATGATGTTATATTTTTCATTCATTATATATATTATAATTTTTATAATACTTTAAAGATAGAAGAGTTATAATACTCAAAAATTATTATAAATACATTTTAAAACAAAAATGTATTCAGAGAAAATAATATAATTTATTAATAAAAGCTAGAAAATTTTGCTTTTATTAGAATTATCGAATACTTTAATAGTATTTATTTTTTATTTTTTAAAATACTTTTTTTAATATATTAATTTACTTGTCTGAATTAAATTAAATTAAATTATTTAATTTCATTTTTTATAGATTAGCAAGGCATTTTATTATCATTAATTATAATCTTGGTTACCATTTTTTAATATTTTACAAAATTTTATAAAACTTAATATCAATTATGAGAAATAGAATACTCAGTTTATCATAATCAATCTAATTATTTTCACTGTTAACATAATTGTATCAAAATAATTTTGCTTGAGATGTTATCAGCCATAAATTTAATTATCAATAGCATATTTGAATACATGATTTTTTATTACTTTTTTTAAATATTGATTTTTAAATATTAATATTTTTATTAAATATTTTTTATATGTTTCTTTACTGTAAACGAAATCAATTGCATGTTAATAAAATTATTCAGAATTAATTTCAAAGCTATTTATTTGAAATTATTCCTACTTTATTCATGATAAAAATAATTTAGTTTGTTTATTCATTGGAATAAAAATATTATCACAAAAAACGAGATTTATGTACAAAATTTTAAATATTGATTTTCAATAAATAAATTTAAAATATGTTTTGTAATATTATATGTTCATTACATTCTTAATACAAACAACATCCTAATTTTATAGGTTTAAACAAAAATATATATATCGAATATTCGTTGCATAAACTTATTTTATCTTGCACGGTTAATTATTGCATTTTATAAAAATATTTATGTAGAACTGTATTTTTCTTTATAAACTAATCATTTAAAATAGTTAAGTGAAATATAAATTAAAAATATACAAATATTTTTATAATATTTTTTATTTAATATTTATTAAATTAACAATACATATTATTATTATTATTATTATTATTGTAATAAGACTGTATCATATGATGTTTGCTGACTTAGAATAAGTCCCTCAAAAGAAAATGCAGATTTTTATCTATATAAATATTAGTAGTAGTAGTAATAATAATAATTATTATTATAATACAAATAATAGTAATATTTAATGTCATGAAAAATGAATGTAATACGACAGTATGAAAAATTTTAACTTATTTACGAAGGTCACATTCATGGTTTTAATCATGAAATTATATCTTCTGGCTAATATTTTCCTTTTTATATAAAGTTTTCAGAGCTATAATTAATATAATAACAAAATATAAGAAATATCATTGCGATATTAAATCAACTTAGTAAAGTATAAAAATTTGTATAAAGGTTTAAAAAATATTTTATAAATCTCATAAATCGTAGAAGTACGTTAAATTTTATTTTAATGGTATAAAAATTTGTAATTGATAAGTAGTTATTCAAGTGAAATTATTGATAAATATGTAGTTAAATATTTTCTCTGTAATGTTTAAGAAAAATGCATTTCAATTTCATGATTCGTTTGAACGAACATTTTCAAATAAATTGATAATCTCTGCAAATTAAAAATTAAAAAATAATCACATAAAATCTGTGCAATCTGTGTAGATGCAGTGAAAACTCGCAATAGTCGATTATGAGCTACTTTTACTGACAGAAACTTGAGATTGAGAGAGAGAGAGAAAGAGAGAGAAAATTAACACGACATTCTCAACTCGAGTTTGACTCGATTTCTTAGGAGGGTCAAAGTGCAGAGCAGTAATAAAATTCGTGCCTCTGCTCCCGGTCACTTAAGCCTTTGCCTGTTTTTTACACTCACGGTCCATTGACTCGAGCGAAGAGAACAGCAACAATTAAACGGTCTCGGCGGATTGTGACAAGGACAACTAATGAGGAGTGAGAGCGAAAAAGAAATATCACTTACTTAAGAGACCGGAATGACTCACAATGTCGGAAGGCGCGTCCTAAAGCATGAACGATTACTTCCTAAATTTCCATTCAAGGACTTTTCAAGTGTTACACAAATAAATTTCGTTATTTTTTTCTTTTAAACGATTTGTGATCTCAAACTTTCAACAAAAATCGTATAAACCAATCTTACAAATTACATAATTTTGAATAATGATTACTACCCTTGAACATGGTAAATTAAATGTATATTTAATCTAAAAACAATTTATTTCTACACATATTATATTTACTTACATATATGTATTTTATATAAATCATGAATCTTCTTTTATCAAAATACTAAATATGGATTATGTTCTGAAATTTAACAAGATTCATTAAACAAGTGCAGATTAGTCATTTTTGTAAGATATGAGTTAGAGTTTATATTAATAAAGGATGATTTAATTTATAAATATGTTCATTTAACGTTTTTTAGAAGTAATATAAAAAAATTGTATATAAATAAAAAATATAGGAATGACAATAACTAAAAAATATTTATAATTTATAATATTACTTAAGATATATATGTACGATGTATGGGCTAAAATATGAAATTTTTTCTTTTAAATGTATTTTATAAATTGTTATTATTTCTCAAAAAATAATGACATGTTAAAATATAAAAATTTTTTGTTAATATTTATATTTATGATTATACTTAAGCTTTTTTTTTAAGTTTTTCAAGTTGAAAAATACATATGGCGCTGGCATTATTTGTCGAACATTTAACGCGAGAAAAACACCTACTTTTATTTTTTTCGTTCATATTACGTAATGGTATTTATAAGCTGTAGAACAAGCATAAAGAATTCCTTTTAGCATTCATTTGTTACCGAGTTTTTTTTATGTCTGCACAACTTTATAACATTTATATAAATATCTATTTATAAAAACTACAAAATACACGATAACTATTATTCATTTGTAATTCATTTTATGAAAATAACTATTATAACATCATTTTTTAAATTAAATTAGATTAAGACATATACTGCAGAATTAAAGAAATAAATATTTTCGAATGTTACAACTCGTTTCGTGTTTCTTTTAATTTTGAGAATTTTTTATATATCAAAGCATATTTTGAAATTGGACTAATTTCAATAGTTATTATTAAAAATTAAATATCATTTAAAAAAATTTTTATAATACAAGAGTAATTTTGACAAAGTTTGAGTAAATTAAAAAAATTTTAATAATTTTCATTGATGCCAACCAAGAATTTAACGATATTAGTTTCTAAAGTAAATATAATTAAAATGAAGGTAATGTGTAAGATAATTTTATTGTATAAATAAGGTTAATAATAATCATTAAGATTTATGTAAAATATATGAAAATTTTTAATTTGAAAAGAAAAATTATGTACAGTAATAAACCACTAGTTTCTTATGTCAATGTTCTTAGCAGATAAAAATACACTTGCTCACTTTCTAAAATAAATTTATATACATTAATTTCTAGTTTACTTATAAAAGTATTATATTTTTTAAAATAAAGAGTTTTAGATTTGATAAATTATGCTTCGACATAATCGATAGATTGTGTTATTATTTTTATTCTATTCCTTATAATTATTATTAGACAAAATATTTATACTTTGATCACTATTAATACAGTATTTTTAACATTATTTTAAATCAAGAAGCTTCTTTGAATTCTTCAGAATAAGTGTATTTAAGGATAAATCTTAAAAGTAAAAGTTACGATGTTAGTATTTCAATGACGCTTTCATTACAAGCAAAATACTTTCTATTAACTTTGCATCGGCCTTAATAATAAGTAACAGAACTTTATGTTAGTAATGTAATATAATTGCCTACTTACTGATTCCTTAAAAATAAGAAAAGAAAAGTAGGATAATTCGTTAAATTTTTCAATTAAATCCCAGGCGTTTTTAATATATTGAAATTCTAGGCAGATAACTATTACTTTGCGTAAATTATTTAGCAATCATTAGATTTAAATGAAGGAATCGACAAAGGCTTAATCGATAATTTGAAATAACAAGAAAATCTCTTACGATAATCGAGCTCGTAAGTTATTCGTGGATTTAAAGGAGCGTCGATGATGTCGTTGTTTGAAAATTTAATTTATCGGAGTTTTGTTATAAATAAAAATACTATCAAAAGTCGAGGGATCGAATAAAATTTTAAATCGTACCAAGCACAAAGCAGCATTGGAAAGAAAACAAAAGTGCTACGAATAAATTGTGGATACTCGTACAACGCCAAGTACACGTTTCCTAAGATAGTTGTATCCTTTATCGTAACTACGCTCGAAAGGAGTAAGCCCTTGGGATTTCCACGAAAACCCAGTGAAAAGAACAGGGCTCGAGCATACAAATTGTAAATACTTGGCGCGATGGCCGAGGACAGGTAGGACAGAGGTAAGTTTGGACGGAGGAAAGTCTTTGACATCTCGATTAGTCTTGAAAGATAAAAGAGAGGATCGCGCGTCGACGTGGTGGAATGCAGAGGGCTCCTGGGGCATTTCTTACGCACTCCCAAGAGTCGTGTGATGTCACGGCCGTGAGCTCGCGTTATTCACGTACGTATGAAGAAGGGGGACGGCCCGGAGCGTCGGGGAGAGCAGAGGAAGCGTCGGTCTCTCGGCGGGAGTCGACCGCGCTCTTCCGCACGTGCAGCAGCGAGTATCGGTAGTCTCGGGAGTCCGCGGCACTTTCCTCGGGCTTTTCGGATTTCCCGCGTCGCGGGAGCGCACACGAGGCATCGTTCGATCGCCTCGTGCCACTTACCGAGCGCGCCCACTTCGGAAAATCGCGATCCGTCTTCATCCTTTATCGAGCGTCGATCGAGCGCCGAGCGAATTTCGAGCGAGTCCCGAGCATTTTCTCCGCGTTTGGCTTTTCTTTTTCGGTTCCGGCTCCCGCTTTAGAGGGAACGAGCGCGCGCGCGACTTTTCCACACCCGAAACCAGTGTTTGTTTACCCGCGAGTTTGTTTAGCCTCGCGAGAATTGTGTAACTCGGCAGGGACTGCGATTACAACAGTTTTGTTTAATGACTTTTTGAGGTTAACCAAGCGCACCAGCTCTGCGAATTTTCCGCGATGCCGGATCACGGGACGGTCGAACTTTTTCAAAGTCTTTCTTCCATTTTGCACACTATCGACCTTTGCAACGGTCTCGAAATTTCCTTTCCAAAAGTGTATTTCTCCTCGTTACGTCCTCGCTGCTCCTGATCGATGAGATCCAACGATTCTTGGATCTTCTAGTGCATTGGGTGGGACCAACGTGCTAGGCGCATAGGTGTACTGAAAGTCACGGCAAGGATGCAACGGTTAAAAAGAGACAAGAGATAAGCAGGTAACGATCGCGTGTAAAGATACGTAATTCGAAGTGTCTATTAGTCAGACGAATGATTGTAGCGTTTATTTATGACTCGGGGATTATTGAGAATGAGACAGGAAGATTTTTTTAAATAAATGTCCAGTGTTTTTGAAATGTATCTCCGCAACTTTTAATTATTGAACGTATTTAGCTCGTAGCGAATAGCTCTATTATTTATTCATTGTCCATTAAAATTTTACGTTCATCGGCTTTTTCTTTAAAATATAAACAACAAGTTTCTTTAAAATTATCGATAACTGTCTATGTTCTTATATTTTGCGAAATGAGTTTCCATTTTTAAATAAAATATCATTTCGAATGTTTTACAAAAATCGTATTTACGGTAATAGAAACTTGTATTTTGTTTCGTTGATTAATCGTTAAATATAGTGCACCAAAAAATATGTATAAAAAAACTTATTATACTTAGAAATAGGTAAATTACTTTATTTTAATTTTCTTTACGTACCTTTTGAAATTAAAAGTAAATAAAATTAAATGTATCGTGAAACGTTCTTTCGAGTTTAATATATTAGCGATCTTAAGTTTCAAACATTTTTTATTTATTATTTTTTCGATCTTTTACATGGTCTATTTGTTTCAACTGGATCAGAAAATATGCCGAGTACAGATAATTCTGATTATAATAAATGAATTTCTACTCTCACCTATATCGGTAATAGTATTTAATCTTAATTTTAATTATCTTAAGAATGCTTCGAAAGTTATTCGTATCCATGCGAATCGTAAACAGTAATATCGGTTTTCTAACGATTACAATGTATATTAATAATATTAATTTTAAAGCCTGTAGTTAAATAAATTAATAATCGTGAAAAAAATTCCTGAATCTTATAGAATTTTGTTTAATATTGAAATAAGACATGTTATGATTATGGCTGCCCTAAATCAATCGTATCGAAAATCATTCGCTGTACAATAATTATTAAAGCTAGAGAAAGAAAATAAAATACCACGCGGATAGTGAACAATTTTTTCGAATCCTTATGCGAAGACGTAATACTTGTATACGAAGGCGGTGGCTCGAGTACAAACACATGTCGGTTTGACTCGTTAACGGTTAACATAATCCTCAATGCTGTCTTTTATTCTCGGCTACATATAGCTCGTGTGCATGTAAGCTTTTGCCATTTTATTGCTCATCGCGTTGTCGTTTAACTACGCGCTACTGCGAAGATGAGAACAATATAATAGAAAGTAACGAAGTCACGAAATTAAGCGTTATTTTTTTGGAATTTTAATTTTCAGCTCTCGAATGAAATACTTTTTCTCGCGCTTTAAAATGTCTGGCTCGTATTTTTATTCTGAAAATTCACATTTCTAATACCGTGTTTCTTTTATTATTTTTAAAATAAATTATATATTTTTAAGTAAAATTTCTCGATAACTTCATCCGTGTTAACAGTGAAATTACCGCATCGTATCGAAACTTTGTATGTCAAGAACTATTAGATAAATAAAAAAGTAGGTTCTTAAATCAAAATTTATGGATGCGTTATTAGACATTAATAATATTGTCAATTATTTTTATTTTCCTTATTTCAGCGAACAATGAAAAAATGAGAAATAATTACTAACTTGATGATGTCAAGTGGAAGTAATGATAATAGAGTTATCATTATCAAATATACATCCTCTCCGAATGAGGTTTATTAAAATAGCTGGTTCGTCGGTATCAAGAATCTTAAAATAAAATTTGCCTCTCGCGATTATCGGACTTCCTTTACAGGCGAGTTTGGTACAGTCATCAAATGTTCTATATAAAATTCTAATTGATCTAGAACGTAATAATAATAATAAAAAAAGAAAAACAAACAGTGAGACCTGGATGCTCGATATTTATCATATCAAAAAGAGTGACGGGTCTCATCTATCGCGTCTGAGTATAATTGTATTTATACAACTGTAGGAATCAACATAACGAGAATGATGGACGAGGCATCGGTGCATCTTATCCACGCGGCTTTGTCCTAATAGTAAACACGGATAACCATGCAGGAAGTGGATGGAGATGTGGCTGTCATCCTTCGCGGTGAGTCGAGTTGACGTTATGATACTTTTCCAACGCTTTCACTTGTTATGTTTTATGTATCGACAGACGCGATGGCGGTGCTTTTCACGCAGTATCCTTATCGCATACTCCGCGTGTTGCGCTCGCTGCTTTTTCTCTGGACAATAAAAACAAATTTTATTCAACTGCAAAAAATGATTGTGCTTATCACTTTTATTCATCTAAAAAGAATCTCAACAGTTAATGTCAAGCTAAAAAATACATCCAAGAGATCTTCATTTTTATTAAAATTTTCTTTTTTATTTACATTTTTTTCTTATAAAAATTAAGCGACGTTGTATAAAATAAAAGTAACGTTTTCTTACAACCAAAAACTAATACCAAAAAACACATCGCGATATTTCACTTATTGTTACGAATATCGTTTAATATTTTTATTATTTAATTACAAATTTATTGATTCAAATGATTTTGATTGTGGAGTATAGCTGAGAGTATCGATTAAAATTTAGAAATTGTAATCTTAAACTTTCTTAAATATAATTTAAGTTATTTACTCGTAAATTAAAATTTAATTATATTGCAATGCTTTATATTATTTTGTTAGTTCGTATAATTAAAAAATTAATATGTGGATATAACATAATTTATAATTCGATCAAAATTAATCCTTTTAATTAAAACTAATAACGCATAGTTTCAAATAATTAATGTTAACCAAGTTGGAGAAAATTAGAATTTCTCTAATAAGAAATTATTTTAAAAATTTTTTCATAAAATTGAAAATAAAAATAATAAATAAAAACAGAGCCAAATGAATAATTTTAATGAATATCTAATTCTTTGTATATTTCGCGTAATTTATATAAATTAGTAAATGTCTCTAAAATAATTTTTTTGATACTTATTGTTGAGTTCATCGCATTTTTAAATTTTAAAAAGATATTTTAAAAAGGCGAACAAAGCAGTTCGTTAATCAAAGCAGAACGTAATGTTTAGATTGTTAATAATGTTTCGAGTCAGCGTTGCTTTATTAATACTATATGACCTTCCCCCCTTTAAAATATCAACGATAATCAATAATTTACGATTAAGCCAAGTCGTCGACTCGTTCATGCAGATTTAGTGGAGTTCCTGGAATGTTTGGCCGAGGTCGAGCTTCCAGAGGCAGTACAGACCGCACGAGAGACGTTACTTTCTCGGTCGCGCGCAACCCTCCAAAACTCTTTTCATGCGTCGGACTCCCCGGAGCCTTACCTCGATATGAATGCTGGTAAAAGTATGCTACTGCTAACGGGAGACGAAGCTGAACAACTACCGGAGTACATTGGAGCTGACGATCGCCATTTAAAGGTTAAATGCGCTTGTATTCACTGTCACGTATTTCACGTTTTTTTCCCCTACTTTTTATTTCATAGAAAATCCAAGATAACTTTATACGATTCAAATTTAATGTAATAAATATTTTTTTACCCACTCGATAAACGTTTAACTTTTACCACTCGATAAAATTTGCATTTTATAAATTTTACAAATTATTTTGAATATTTAAAATGTTTACGTGTATTTTAATATAAATTAAAATATTCCGTTATCTACGGTTTTTATATATACATTTAGTTAGGATGAGAAAATCGTTTTTTATATTAAGCTAATTCATTGTCTCCATTTTATTAATAGTTTGTAAGTTTTTAATAAGTTTATTTCATTATCAATATATAAATTTTCATTATCGCATTTAAAAATAAAAATTTAAAGGTGTATATATATTGAACTTAAAAAAGATACTATTTACTTCATTAATGATAATTTTACTTTTAAGAATTTGTCAATAAAATTTCATCTATATTATAAAAACTAATCTTTTCAAAAGTTATTTTATTTATTATAATTAATTTATAATAATTTATAAATAATATATTTTAGTTCAAGTGAAAATTATTTTAATACTATTTATTTTTATTATTTTTATTGTTTATTAAAATTAAAAAATATAATTTTATTTATAAAATTAAATATTTAATGTAATAAACTTTACTTTTAGATTTATTTTCATTTTTAATATAATTTAAAAAAATATATTAATTTAAATTTATAATTAATTCGGTAATTATTCATAATGTAATTTTTTCCAGTTTAGTGTAATTTAATCTTGATTTTAATAAAAAATTTGATTGTTTTAGTATTTATTTGTTCGATATATACTTAAACATATTAGAATATATAATTACTAGAAAAATTTTTTCTTATGCTGTATAGTTAAAATGTTATCTCAAAAACTAAATAAATATTAAATATCGTATACACAAATTTAAAAATAATATTTATTTGTTGATAAATATTTTAACAGTAAATAACAAGTATTAAAGAAAATATAATTTCTCATTTTAACAAGATATGAAATTGTAGCTTTTTTACGTATAATTATAAATTTAATAATGTATGTGGGTATTAGCATCATTTTCTTTTGAAACTTATAGTTTTATTTAAAAAATTCTAATAATTATCTTTTATTTTTACTAAATTTTATGTAAAATTGAATTTATAATACAATACTATCAATCTTATCTAATTAAACAATTGTAATTTATTTGTAACGTTAGCAAAAATCATAAGTTAAATTAAATGATTGGCATAAAAATACAATTTTTATAATCCATTATAATTAATAATTAATTAATTAAGTATACCGTAGTATTTTTTATTATATATATTTTAATAATTTATATAATCAATTAAAATTTCTATTTAATTATTAAAATTAAGATATTTTAGATTAACAGTGAAACATATGGAAGATTTCTTAATGGATTGTTGTGTTATAATATATATTATTTTGGGTATTTTTAAACATGTTTCAATAAAAGCTTATGATTCAAAAATATGCGTATGTTTATTTTCTTTTTTATAGCGAGGATCGCTTCAGCATTATTATGAGACTTTCCAAGATTTTCAGAGTGATGGTAAAGGAAAAACGGATGGAAAAAATCAACGGAATAAAGATATAGACAATGTTATGTTGGTATATACGGGATTTTCAGCTGCACAAGCAAAGGATAGAGCATCCAAGTCAGGGCCGCTTTTGCATTTAAAAAGAGAGCGTCGAATGTTCGCTCCATTCAAAGTTTTTTGGTTGAACCGATGGTGTTGGGTAAGTTGTGGCATCTTATCAAAGAGTACAATTTCTATTCTATAACAGCACATTGTAATATTATTATTAATTAAACAAATTAATTGTTATATTTTAATTCTTAATATTAATATTTTCCATTTTTTATTAATTATTTAAGAAACTATTCAGGTTTATTTTTTAATTTTTAGATATAAATATAATAAAATAAAATATATATTATTTAATTGTGATAATAGAAATAACGTATAAAATTATTTTTTTCACTTTGTGTAATTTATATATATTAATATTTTTAAAAAAGTAACTACAGTGATTAATATTAATCGTATAAGCAAACAAACTTTTTTTTTATTTTCTAGATGAAAGTTAAATATTATAAAAAATAATAAATTATGTAGTATACTTTAAATATAATTTTAAGATATTAAAAAATGTATTTTTAAAAATGGAAAAATTTTTAATTGAAAGCAGATTTTAGTTCCAGTCTTATAAATTTATATAATTTGGATAAATTTGTTCAATAATTAATAGTTAATTTAACCAGTCCTCCGATTAAATTTTTTTTCATATTTATCATTTTATATTTAAGAAAAGGTTTAAAGTATCTTTATAATTTAATAATAATTTAGGTAAGTTTGCTTGGATCCCATCTATTGCTATATGCAAGCGAGCGTGAAAATCGACCATATCTTGTAATTCCTCTACGAGGTTACAAAAGTCGTCCAGCACCTGGAGCTATAGCTCGCGATTCACGTCGCAGTGAGTCCGCCTTTGAAATCTATTGTCCGGGTGATCGTACCTTTCAATTTGTAGCAAAGGGTGTCCAGGAAATGAGAGAATGGGTTAACATTATTTCAGAAAATTTTAAAATGGAAGATGGATGCACGACAAAAAACAGAGCAGCAACATTTGTTGAGATATTGGAACTCGAGTCAAATGAGCTTTTTTGTATAGAGAAAGTGAAGGAAGAGAAAGAAAAGTATCAGGACGTCCTGAATTTACCTAAGGTAGCTTTTCAACTTGCATAATAAGCGATTATTAATTTAATTTTTACTAACTTTAAATATAAAATACATTTTTACATGCTACTAGAAAAAGTTTTATGTAAAATTTTTTTTCGAATAGTAGTATTTACATTATTTAAAAATTTACTGATAATCATAATATTTTTAAATTATACGTCACTTACTTTACACATATTAATTTGTATAATTTGAATCAAAAATATTTTATAATAATTGTACACATTCTATACAAAGAATGAAAATTTATTCGTTGGTTTTACTTATATTTTAAAAAATAAAAATACTCATTTTTAATAAAATTGTCGTCTATTAATATTTGTGCGTGAATCTTTATTGCGAAATTATCTTAAATTATCAATTAGGCGAATAAGCGAATCATATTCATACTTAAAAATATTCTTTATATTGTACATATTATCATGTTGTATAGTCTAAGGCTAAAGACAAAGCAACTACAAAATTTGTCACATCTGAAAAAGAAAATATTGAATCCAAAGAAGAAGCACCCCCATTACCATCGAGAACACGGAGATTACCGTCCTTACCATCCCAGAGAAGAATTTCATATGACACTAAAGAGGAACCATATGATGAAGAAGGGTTGTATCATAGAATAGAGGATATTAAAGCTCAAAGGGAGTATCAAAATTGTCAGATGAATTCTAATGGAGTTATAAAAGGGCTGGAGGACGTCACATTAGTTGATTCTGTTCAAGAAACTTATGACGATGTTGAAAATATCTCCGATGGATCTAAAGAAAAGCCTCAAGAACAAGTAGAGACTTACGATGATATACAGAACCTTATACAGGATAAAAATGAACCAATATCTTACGATGACGTTCAGGTAAATATTTTAATAAATTGAGTTTAGTTAATGTTTTTCGTAACTAATTAGTTTTAAGTTTATTATATAAACTAATATACCAAATTTATAATGCAGGATACAACTTTTCGAAGTGCAGATTAAAGTTTTATAATATTCATAATAATTTAACTTTATTTATAAAATTTTTATATAAATTCATAATATTTAATTATGTTTATTTATAAAATTATTTTATATTCATATTATATTCGAAAATTTTAATAAGATTTACGAAAACTAAATAGTATACATAGTTAATTCAAGTAGAATATTAATAATCATATTAATAATATAGTTGAGTTGTAACTATTCTTATTTTTTCAAAAAGGATGTAGCAGAAAATTTACGAATTAATACACAAAAGAATAAGTCATTAAAATCATCTAAATCATCTCAAAAGCGATCTTTTCTTTATCGTGTGTGTAACCGTAAAGAGTCGATAAAGAAAGATGATAAAAAAGCAAAATCACCAACGCCTTCTACGTCTTCAACCATATTAACAATACCAACATCTACTAATAGTATAAAATCTGAATTGCCTTGTTATGACGATATTTCTAATCTATCGAGCAAGGAAAACTGTACAGCTCCGTCGAGGACAAACGAAGAGGATTATCAATCACCACCACCGCCAAGGCCAATTTATTCGAGACCACCAACAATAATTCAATGCGCTGTAACAGATGAAATTTATGATGATATCGGATATTGCATTAAAGCTAATGGTAATGGTTGCAAGGGTTGTACTAACATTGATTCCATCAAGGACTATCCAAGTAAGACTTACTTACTCAATTATATTTTGTATACAATAATATAATACAATCGTATTATATATATTCTAATTATAATATATATTAATAAGATTTTGAATATGGTTTTTTAAGACTTAAGAATACTTATTAATAAATGATATTTTGTAAATATTTTCGTAAAAAATACTAGTATCTTATTCAACTGAGATGTTTTTAGTTTCATTTACAGAAGTTTTAGTATTAGAGAATTAAGTAATATAAAATATAAAGCAATCTAAATGAGTACAATAATTTTATTTAGTATTAACGCATCTAATCTTATATTTTCATCAGTATATAATAAATTTTTTATTTATTTATCAATGAAAAATATTTATTGATCCTTTTAAATAAAACATTATCATAATAAAAATTTTTGTTAACTGTGATAAATTTTTATTTACAGAAAACAATTCCTGTTTATCGGACCTCCAACTAAATATCGATCAAGAGTACTATCAAGTCCCAAAATCTAATAATCGTAAAGTTGATGACTATCAGGAAGAACTATATGATGATGTTGCACTTTCTGAAACTTTCAAAAATCGTCAACGTGATGCATCGGTTTCTTGCTCCAATTCTGAAAAGAGCGTTTGGAGTCGTTTTGGTAGTGGCAAGAGACCACGAATTTTTGATCATGTTATTAGGCAAACATCTTGCAACGATTCAAATGAAATATCTGATGAAACTACTAGTGAAAATCAGAATAACAAGATTATATCTTTCCAGAAGTTTATTAATAAAATGGAAAATACGCTGGGAAAGGCAACTAAAGCTAATAGTGTAACACAAAATTAACGAGGCTAGGTTTCATAATTTAGAGAGTATTTTCCGAAAAGTTTTTCCAAGAATTCACTTTAGTAATGTTCAAAAATAAGAGTTTCTTTCTAGCTCTTGATAAGTAGTCATTTTTTAAAGACTAAATATTTAGCTAAATTTCATTACTATTCGAAAAACATTTAGAAATAATTGATTTTTGAATAGAATTTTTATTTATAATTATTTTCGAAAAGAACGCTACTAAAATTTATTTATGTTTGTACCTATTTAATACATTTATTTGAGTTTTTAAAACTCTATTATGATTACTTTTCCAATATTTGATCAATTTCTATTATCATTTCAAAAGAAAAAATATTATTTTCTTTTAATTTTCGTAAAATAAAAGGCAATCGTAGGAGCAATATGTTAAATAAGTGTATTTTTTTCTTAATAATATTTAAGAAGTGTGATTGATATATTTATTTAAATCTGATCTTTGTCATTACGAAATAAAAAATATTTTGTTATGATGTTTTTTTATGTTTGAAATATTTTCTAACGATAAGTATATTGTAGAATAAAAACTGTTACTATTTTACTATTGCATATTGTAATTATAATTTTCTTATTTTCATAAAATTTGATTGATACACCAGGAAAAGATAAGTATAGAAAAGATAAACAAAAAATGTAAATATTTTATTTTAATAAAAATATAGAATTTATTAGATTATATAGTAAGTAATAAAAAAGCCAAAACATTATTAATAAATATTAAGCAAACTATAATATAAAAAAAGCGTTTTGAAAAGTTGTATATCTTTCTATTAATTTAAGTTATAAAATTTATAAAAATGAAAACCATAATATTAATCATTATTAAAATAAATTTTGAAAATTTTGTATTATCTACTCAAATTTTTTATGTTTTTTAATTTTATTTTTTAGTCTTACTATTCATTCATAATATTTGCATTAATTATACATAAAGTGAGCAATAAAATAAATTATATGTACCAGTAAAATATTGTAATTCTAAGGTGAGTTAACTAAGTCATTTAAATTTTGTAATTAAAATCGATGTTATGAATTTTTATTTTTAGTATAATAAAAACGGTAGATTAATTATTGTAGAAATTATAAAAAATTATTTCGGTAGTTTTGTTATAAATACTTTATATTAATACAGATAATTTTTTAGATATATTTATGTTAGATTAATTTTAATAAAAAATATATAATAAATTTAATAAAATAAATTATATTGTGATCTTACCGTTGATTTATATTATTAGAAACCGTAATATCATTTTATAATATAATTTATTTTTTTCTCACTGCTATATGCTACATTTTATTTTTAATTGACTAATGTGTTTTACTGGTATATGAGTATGGAAAAATACATTATTATATCCTGTACATTATACCTTTTTTATATTAATATTATTAATAATAATAACACAGTATGTATTATGTTTGATAAACCATAGAATTGTGATATGTAAACGTATTTGGTTATTATAAAAATAAACAGAAAAGTATGTATATTTGCAAGTATATAAAATTTTATAAAATCGTACAGTCTAATAATAAAAAGTATCGTAAAATAACTGAATATAGAAATAACGTTAAAGATCTAATTTAATAATTTAATTATTCTTTCAATCTCGGTATTAACAGGAATAATACTAACCCAATGTTTTAAGTATTTTCTCAATTTTGATAATATAACATGTTTTTATTTATACTAAATAAGCCAGGGAAGATAAAAAATGTTTTCTAATGCTCTATTAAATATATTTGTTAAATTTATGGTAAGAAAAATTAAGTTTATTATTTAAAGTATTAAATTTTTGTTACATTTTAGTAATAAAATCTAATGAGAAAATATTTTAATTTTAATACTTAAATAAAATAGCAAACAAATTATAAAGAAAATATAACTATCAATAGTTTTGTATAAAATCATTATTATTAGTTTTTACATTTCACGATTTTTTTTTATAATATTAGTGTTTAAACTAATTGGCAACAAGTCGAAGGTTATTTACTAAATATATCAAAATATTTAAAATAATAGTAATTTAAAAATTATATAGAAATTTTAGAATAACTTAAAATAAAATCATTAACTCTGAAATAAATGATTAGAAAATTAGTCTTTTTATTCATATAGATATGGATAGATGTTATTATAATATCATAAAATGATATTGAATCTAAATACAATTTTAAATATGTTGGAAAGTGATTGATTCAGTTAGCATCGTGTAAAAATAAACTGGAGTTAATTGTATATTGTAATTAAAATTTTTAAATACATTTTGAATTTTTATTTTGAAATTTATCTTTTAAAGAATAATTTGCTTTACTATAATTACGTATCATTAATACTAATTTTATGCATTGCTAAAAGAAATAAGATTAATATTTACTAAAATAATACTGATGATATATGTAGATGCTAGTATTGTACACTGTAATTTAAAAGAGAATGCTGAATTTAAATAGTTGTATAAGTTAAAAATATCTTGTTAAGTAATTAAATTTACATATAAATAAAATTGATTTAAGTATTTCTGATACATTTTATATTATTCAGACCAAGGAGACAGTCCTCGACATTCCTCTAAACTTTTGACATATATATTAGAAATCAAATCTGATTTTTCTGGCCAAGCATCTTCTTTTGCTTGCTTTAATTCTTCATCAATCTTTTTAAACACTTCTTTTTTCATACTCTGAAATACAAAAAATTAAAAAATATTTTTAAATATATTTTACGTTTCAATATATATGAATATTATACAATATTTGTGAACGTTTGGTGAATATGATTTGTAGTTTTTAAAACGCATGGTTCAGTTTAATCTATAATGTAATAAAAAACCCTCTAAATTCAAATTTTATTAGTTTTAAGTAAATTTTTAAATAAACTTATCTATGTAAATAAAAAATAGAATAAAACTATAAATCTACTCATTTTAATTTACTTATTGCAACAAAAGAAAGCTCTCGAAACTTTTGGGGACGTCTATCGTTATCATGACACACATAGAGTGGTATCTAGTTGGCGGAAAGTGGGGGAGTCAGTCTTGTCTTTAATAATTCAATTTAGGTATAGTATACGTATCTAACATTTAAATATATAAAGTATATAACCCTTTCGATCGTCTTTCAATTAAAATTAGATTAGATAAATTTATACGAATTGAAATGTTAATAACATTATCTCAGTGACATTATTTTTAAATGTGTTGAATATTTAATACTTTTATTGTAGTATGAATATTATTATATAGATTATTATAAACTATTTCGTTCTTCTTAAAGTACACATTATCAAGTTACAAAATAAAATTATTTCGTGTGTAATCAAACCTCAATTTCTTCTTTATCTATGAGTTTTTTTTTCTCCACATACTGAGTGAAATATTTAATTGGATCCGATTTATCCTGCATAGATTTAACTTCTTCTCTCGTTCGATAACTCGTACCAGGATCGCTCATACTGTGTCCAAAATATCTATAAGTTACCATCTCAAGAATTATGGGTCCGTTGTGTATGGCATAGTCTCTTGCAAATTTTGCAGCTTCATATACCTCGTCTACTTTCATTCCATCTATCTATTAAATAAGCGATTATATTATAAAAAATTTAATACATTAATACAAATTGATATTATATATTTTAAGTGTTATTAACGATATATAAATATAATTCCAAAAATTATTTATATTATACAATTTATATAAAATATCTGAGATTTTTGTAAAAATTATGTTAATTAGTATTTGAGAATAATAGAATATAAATTTAAGATGTACATATATCGTAACAAACTATAGATCTAATTTCAGTAATATGGATATAAGATTGTTACTTGCTATTTTGATCCATACATTAATTAATAATAGCAAATATTCATAAATTCGAAATTAATGAAGGTAAAGGGGAAGATAAGTACAAATAGGGAATGAATTGATGTTGGCATTCGAAAGCTAAAAGATGTTTTTTCACATAAAGTAGAAAATTTTTAAAAACCAATTTTTTATTGATATTTTTGCTTTTGGAAGTACACATGTAGTTCAACAGTATATTTTTCTTTTACCTGATTATAAAGAAAATCAAACAAAATTTAAGTATAATATATATTTGTTTTTATATTTTGTGAGAAATTTAAAAAGAACTAATAATATTTTTTTAAAGCTCAGAAAGTCATTTGTAAGGGAAATATTTTCTAAATTTAAAGAATCGATACATTTTTTATTTCCTATTACTAATAAAGTTTTATATTAATAATAGAAAATAATTAATATCTTATAATTATAAATTAAAATGGATATAAAACAATGAAATCGATTTCGTTGTAATTAGATATTTAAAAATTGGAATATCATAATGTATTATAATCTATTTATATGTTATAATACAAGATCTCTATAAAATCTATAAGTACATGACTACTAATATGTAATTTCATATTAATTATGCTAATAATATTTCTGTTTTATTTTGTTATTATACTTTGATGCCTGGTATAAGATCTCCGCGGGTATAAAATAGATTATTCGCCGAATGTCTGTCTGTGGTTGTTCCCATGCCGTATTTGTTATTTTCACATATGAAGATAACGGGTAAACTCCACAGTTTTGATATGTTCCACGCTTCAAATATTTGGCCCTGGGAAGCAGCTCCATCACCATATAATGCAATAGATACACCTCCATCATTATTATATTTATGAGCTAAGGCCAAACCTGCTCCTATTGGAATCTATTATAAAAGAAGTATAATTATTGAAATTTATTATACACGATTATTACCAATTTTGATACTATTTTTAAACTGTTTTATATATTTTTTAACAGAAATTTCATAAAATTTTTAAAATAATTGAATGAAATGGAACATGTAGAAGGTTAAAGCTAATTTCACACAGAAAAATATTTATTTTAGTGGTACGAAAAAGATTATTAATCTTTATTATTTAGATATTTAACATACAATAAAATTTAATAATTTGTTGGATTAGTTATACACTTATTCTAATAATATAAGGAACATTATATTACATAAGTATTTGGTTATATTAATACGGGAAATGGAAGAGACTTATATTTATAAAGATACAACTATGGAAGAAAATAAAAACAAAAACTGAGTAAAATAAATGCTCGACTATAAACGAGAGTGCAAGAATAGACTGTTTTTCATTTTTGATTGTACACATTATTTACAATACAAAAATATTTTTAATTATTAATTTATTTTCAAATAAGTTTGTTAATATTAATTAATAGTTATTTTTCACGTATATGTTTATAATAATTTTATTAATATAAAATATAATAAGAGACCGAAAAGAAGCTAGTGAATAAAAATTTAAAAAAATATACAACGAACGTAATACAATCGAACTGAAGAAGAAATGAAAAGTGATACTGTGATCGTTACCTGACCACCCACGATACCGTCACCACCGTAGAAATTTGGAGCATACATGTGCATAGAACCACCTTTGCCCTTCGATGTACCTGTTACTCGGCCCATGAGCTCGGCAAATACTTCGCGAGCCGTCACACCAAATGTGATCGCGAAACCATGGCATCTATATGCCGTAATTACTGTGTCTGGTTTTTCCATACTGGCTCTTATGCCAATTGCAACGGCTTCCTAAACTTATGTATTTTAGTTTTCCAATGAGATAATGCAAAGACTTACGTAGTTTTCATAAAAGATAAACTTCGTAAAAATCAATATGAATTTAAAAAATACATTTGAATTTGTATTGTGCAAGATAAAATTGTGTTAATGAGAGAATACTTGATGTATGATACATTTAATACACTTAATATGCAAGCTTTAGCTTTATTTTAAATATAAATTATTTAAATATTACAAAAATACAAATACATTTTATAACAAAATTAATAACGTGTACGTTTAAAGTTACTTATTTCTTTTTAATCATTTAAATATTTATAAGACTGTAAAAAGTAAAGAAATTGATCTTTATTACTTGTCCAGCATACAAATGACAAAATCCATTAACAAGCTTTGCTCGATACAGTTCTGCTGCCTTATTTTCCATTCTTCTTATGTAAAACATTTGTCGAAGCATAAACTTGGCATTATCTTTACTGAGTTCTGTATCTTCGTTCGGTCCTTTATCCAATTTGTACAATTCATATTTCTATGAGATTTTTAAATATAATCAATTATTTTTAATTTTAAGACTATATTATTGTTAGCGATAGAATTACCGATTTCATTTCGGAGGTTATAGTTAAGTTTCGTTTTGGTATTGTAAATAGATCACTTGATAAAGTAATAACTTTTTTAATGTACCTTTGCATTTTTTTAAAATTTAAAGTACTATATTAAAAAAATTTTTGACTTATTATCTATTACAATACGATAATGAGATAAATGAATTCAGCAATAGATGAAAGACAAAAATGAAATCTGAGATTTATAGATTACGAATAGATGCGCGTGCGCATATATTTTATTCTATTTTTTGTATTTTTATACAGGTATATTATCGTGGAAAATTATTTAAAAATGTTGAAACATTTATTATCAATCTCAAAATTTATTAAGATTTGTGTTCATGAAGTTCATATATAACAATTTTTGTTATATCTACAAAAGTCTTTTCATTTCAAAATGATTTTTTTGTTTAGAAAACATAAGGTTACATTGATCAAATATATTAATAAATATGTGTAATATTGAATTAATTATTTACATTATTCATATTAATATTATTGTAATAAATATACGTGTATTAATAATATCATGTAATGAATTAATAATTACATTAATACATTAACGATTACAAATAAAGTATCATTTTACTATTTGTATTTGAAACATTTTTTAATTGAAATCCTCAATTATTATTAAATATAAAAAATTGATGTTTGTTTTCTGTTATGCAGATTAAACATTTTATCAGTTTCACCTGCTAGTGTAATTAAACATAGTTTAGTAGTTCTTAACTAGACCAATCTCAAATTTTTTATGGGTATGTACATATGCATATATACGACGGAGGGATAAACTATGTAAAAATATAGGTTCCAAAGCATTTACCAAAGATAAATTGTAGGTGGCTTAGCCGAATGTAAATAAAATGTCACTAATGAGTGATACGCTCCTCCGCAATAGACTACATGTGTGTAAGGTCATTAGCAATATAAATATATTTATTATTTATAGCTAATCCAAGGTTGGTTTGCGTTCACCCTTATTTTGTCATTAGTAATCCTACAATATTAAATCATAATTCATTGATGTTTAAGTTGAAATAAACATATAATTTAAATATGAATCTTAAAATTATCGTATTAACCGTAATAATTTAAAATTTATAATTTATTTTTTTTTTTGATATTTCAAACAAATTTTTTAATAAATACGAAAGTAAACATTGATTTACAAACATTTTATATTAATAATATAATTTATATAAATTAATAAAATATCCTATTTTTATAAGCATGTTTTATACCTTAGAAAAAATTGATTAAATATTAATCAATATGAAGCAAAAGATTTTTATTTTTCTATATTTATTGTTAGAATAATAAAAAATTTAAAAATAATTTATAATGTATCATCCTTTGAAGGTAATAAAAATTAGGCTTATAAATTTGAATCCGTCACGTTAAATATAAAATGTTTTAATTACTATCATATTAATTTCAATATATACTTATAAAATAAAACAAAATAAAGTTTTAAAAATAAAAAATATCACCAAAATTTTAAGATTAAAAATTTACTAATTTTAAGATGTAACATATTTTATATTTTTGATTACGTGTAATAAAAAATGATATCTAAATTAAAAACTAATTTTTTTTAAATGCATTCTTTAAAGTATAGTTTCTAATATTGAAAATAATTGTTAATTAAAAATTAAATCTTTTTGTAAAATTTAAACAATTCACTTTCTTAAAAGATGAAATATATTTTCTGTAGTTATAAAAAATTTTATAAATCCATTCCAGTAAAGTATAAATTTTTAATTGAAATGTTAAAAAATAAAAATCTCCTTTTCAGCTGCTTTGTATCGTTTCATTTTATTTAATTAATGAATATAATAAAGAAATAAATCCATAATAAGTTTCTAAATAGCAGATTTTGAAATGTTAAAAATATTTAAAATTAGCAATAACAATATTAAAATATTTTTATAAATCGATTTATGACTAAATTCAGGCTAAATGCACGTTCCCATTTATTCTTGTCATCTATGTAAATTTCCGTAGCATTATGTAATTTTTTGTCAAAATAATTAAATATTTTAAAAATAACATATTCATATCAGAAGATTGTTGAATAAGTGCATCTATATCCAAGCATCGAAAAGGCCTACAAAAAGATAGTATTTTGGTTAAAAATCAATTAGCAACCTTCGGCGTTGCTTTGAGATACATCAAAAGTAGCTTTGCATCGCGTTGAGGATATGGATTGTCATGTGCAGGAATTGCACGAAAAATTGTGCAAACTTGAAAAAATCCTACCACAAAAAAACGCGGATAAGTCACGGCAACTTGATCAAAATACTGATGATTTGGTTAGCGAAAATGCAGGTACGCCTGGCATAATATAGAACACAATTTTATTACTTTTTTGCATTCAAGTAAAAAAACAAACTTAATCTCGGTATATTGAATACAATATATTAAATCGCTTTTTAAAAAAATATATTCATGACTTTATGTATCTAAATATAGATTAAATTCATAATCCTGAAGTCTATTTTACTTTCTAAATATTGTATCAATTTTATCTTACATTTTTAAAAACCTTTAAAATCAAATATAAAAAATATATATCAATGTCGTTTTTATGTCGTTTTTAAGATATTGCTTATTTCATGAAACATACCTGACATTCAATTTAAATATACTTTATTTTGTTTTATGCTAAATTAAAATAATAATCCCATAAAGTTTGTTTTTATTTCCAATAATGTGATTTCAATAATTTGAGTTATATTTTAACAAGTAGGAATAATACAACTTCAATTATTATGTTATCCAACCTGTAACATCTGTTTAATAACCTATTTAATAATTCTAAATTTTATAATCAAATAATCGAATAAACATGAAATTAAATTTTAAGTTGTTGGATTAAGTTGATTAAAATTTGCTATTTATTTACTTATACTCTTAATATCATGAATTTATTATACTACAGAAATACAACAAGATACTTTTGAAAACCCGAATGATGTTTTAGACGAGAAAAAAGTTTTACATGATATAATTTGCGATGAGGACTGTATTGATAAACAACTAATTTCTGCAACAAACGTGAACATGAATTTACTACACAAAGAAGAAAAAAAGCATGAAAATGAGAATCTTACTTTGACAAATGAATATTGCAATTCTATTGAAAAAGAAGATTGTAATTACAAATTATATAATAATTTAGAAAATGATGAAAATAATTATATAGAATTGATAAACGAGTCACGAAGCCCGTCGCGAAGCCCGTCGCGAAGCCCATCACAAATGTCGAATAACCGATTTTATTTAAAAACTGAAAATAATAATGAAGATTATTTACACGTTAAAGAAAATATTGAGCAACCTATGGATAATTCTTGTAATATTCCTGTAAGATTGTATATATATTTTTAATATATATTCTTGCATTAAAATTATATAAATTTTTCAATAACGTTTTGATGAAAATTATTTCTAAGATTGATTTGTTAATATAGTTTATTCAGTAGTTGATCTTATTACCTTTTTTTAATTTGGGTTTAAATGTATAAAATAAAATTTCATTCCAATTTTTTTTTAATTTTATAATAAATAAATATAATGTTTAAGATGAAATAAGATTGAATTTAAAACGTAATATTATAAATAAAAAATATAGATAAAGATGTCAGATTATTTTTGAAAACTTGATAATTATATTTTTCAATAACTATATTGATTATAGATAATATTTTAAAAAAACAGTAAAATTTTATGAATAAATATGGTATTTTTAAAGAGTTTTTTAATACATTAATATTCTTAATATTATTATTTTAGTGTAGCGATTGCGTAATTTGTCATATCACCAACTACATACAAAACATGAAAAATGTCAAAAATGAAAAACAAAAAAGAAAATACGATGGTTCGAATCAAATTCCTCGTAATTGTAAGGAATACACATACTATGAAACAACTTCATCAGATTCAGAGGAATCTTATAAATATCAAAATTTTCATAAAGAACAATTACGTAATTGGTATGATACGATTGCAAAATTTTAATAATAATATTTCTTTTTTACGTATATTGCAAATTTTAAGCACGAGCTAAGTTATAAATAAATGAAAATTAATATTTAGATTTAATTAATTTATATTTCTCAAAGAATATAATTATCGTAGTCTTACTTGAAATCGAAAATTGAGATAAATGTAGATAGATATAAAAACAGATAGAGGTAAAAAAAAAAGAAATTTATTCTTTACTTATTTTTTTATTAACAAAAATAATAATGTATTGTTTTTATAAAATTATCATTTTTTTCATATAAAAATTATTTGAGCATTTATTATAATTATTACTTTAATTTTATAATTGAATTTATCTACTCAAAATTTAATTTATAAAATTTAAAAATAATTTTTGTAGTGGTAATTGTAATGGTAACGAAGTAGATTTTCAATATACATCGTCAGATTGTTCAAGTGCTGAAAGAACCTTACTTAGCAAGAAATCTAGATATACTTGTTTCTGTAGCAAACATGAGTCACGCGAAGAATTATCATCAGAATCAGATAAAGATGGTATGAATAGTATTTAATAATTATAGGATTTAAGAAATTTATTTTTTATAATTTTTCTTATTTAGAGTACGTTGAAAAAGTATTTACGGAAAACATGACTAAAAATAAGTTTAAAGAAAATTTTGATACAATTAAGTCAAATACCAACTGCTTGCAAACCGAAAAAAATAGTAAATTTCAAGATAACTATCAAGTTTATCAAAATACTATTATCGATAATATAAAGGTAGTACTTTCTGTAATATTTTATTATATATTGACATTATCATTTTTGCAAATTTATTCAAAGTAAATTTTGATCTTCAATTTTTGAGGAGTTCTACAATATTACTGTACTCTTTTAAAAAGATTATCTCACATATTCCTATAAATATAGATTAATAATATTATAATAAAGTTTATCCATTCATATTGTAATTCATACATATATATATATACACAAATATGTATATATATTAAGTAAAATATATGCATAACCGTAGAGTGATAATTGAAAACGCAATATTGTATATTTTCCCAAGTAATGAAGATACAATACATTAAACTACTTCATGAAGAAAAGCATATAATTTGGTCTGAAATATTTTTTTTGAAATTTCTTATTAATTTTAAAAATTTAATTTTTCATAATATGTAAACTTATAAAGAGTTTTTTTAACGTAATTGAACTATCTTCTATATAAATTTATAATATATTCGAAGAAATTAATTTATATTCTTTTACTTCACAAAAATATTATTTATAAAATTACATTTTTTATTTAAAGTACTAATAGTTTATAGTGAATCTTAAAAATAATTGATAAGAAAGATTGACTAAATTATTATATTTGTAGAATTTTATTAAAGTCTTTTTAAAAACAAACATTATGAGTTAGAGATTCTTATTGTATACTTATAACGTAGAAGTGATAGCAATTACATAAAATTTCTTACTATAAAAAAATAATTACTATTACCTAAAATTAAAAAAAAATAGCAGTTTCAATAAGTTCTATATATTATTTTTAAAAAAATTTTGATTTATAACTTTTTTTGGTTTTAATTTTGTAATTTAAAACAAATTAACTTAAAAAAAATTATTACCATTCGTGAAAAATTTGGAAGCATAATTTATATATTTTTTTATTTAATTTGTAAATATAATTCTTATATAAGAAAAAATTTATAAATTATTTTATATTTTATATCCATAAAAAATAAATGACGTAAATTATAAATTTGATCATATACCGATAATAATAATTAATTTACAACATTTTTTTTTGTTTAAGTATAAGAAAGTTGAAGAAGTTCGCGAGGATTTGCAACGTTTGAAAATTCGTAATCGTAATCTCAAAGATTTTTTAAATACTCTAGATAAACCATTAAGTCTAGTTAGTAAATCTCCTGAAATGACTAGTTTATGTACCACAGTATCCAGTTGTTATACTGTTAATTTAGATAATCAATCACGCAGTGGTTTAATAACTGTTGTAAAAGTCCTTGAAAGTAAGTGTCGAAATAAGGATACTATCATAGCTGCTCTTGCGGATGAGTTACGGACTAATGCCATCCCAAAATTACAGTTTAAACAAAATAAGGTAAAACCTAAAAATATAGATTGTAATAAAACTATTGTAAGAAAATTTGCTCAACAATGTAATTATTTGCAATGAATATCACTATATGAGTATAAATTAATTTTCTTTTAGTCAGAAACTGAGAAAATGAAGATGGGAAAAAGTCTGGTTAATGATAAAATTATGAAGAATAAATTTAAAGTAAAGGATTCTACTCTCGCTGTTATATTCTTTGTCATGATTCTCATACCTCATATAAAGATAACCAAGGTGTTATTTTACCTACGTATAGCTAAGAAGAATATAATAGAGTCTTTTTTTCGTTTACTTACGTTAATTATGGATTTGTCACGAATCTTGTCAAATGTAGTATTGACGCACAATGATAAATTTAATAATGTACTTTATAGATGGCAAAAATTGTACATGTGGCTTCTGGTAATATTTAAATCGTGTTGTAGAGAATTTTATAAAAATTCATATCATTCCATAATTTTTCTTATCGAAAATCAACATTATATATCGTTTACCGCAAGCCTAATTTTTTCAATAATTTTGGTTTTAAAATTAAGAAAAGCAATGATTAGTAATTTAAAAATTTCTAATTCCATACGATGTGAAAAAATTTTCAATTTTTATGAACCTATAAAATCTAACATAAAGGAATTTTTAAGGATATTGTATAATCAAATATTGTCCTCAAAAATATTTTGGATGATTTTGGGTTTTTATATTCATATCGTATGGAGCTTGATCGAAGGAGATTTCATAAATTTCATTGCAATGACTGTAAATGATAACATGAAAATTATTGATAAAGATAATCAACAATCACAAGCAATTATAAATTCTAAAATTAATGAACCATTCGAATATTTGGATTATTCATGGTTTGTTACGATGTTTAGTGGTAAGTGTCAGAATTTTATTGACTTATTGTACAAAGTTTTTAAAAAGGATATTTTATAAAATTATACTTTAATATCGATTGATTTGTTGAATTCTAAATTAAGAATAAATAATTGAACTTCACTTAAATTTTCTACGTAAAATATTTTAATAATTTAAAAAATTTGTTTCATTTGTTTTAGTAATAAAGGACGATCAAATGTTTCAGAAGAGAGATTATTTTATTAGATCGCTAGTTAATTTTAATATTTATAAGATTTTTAAACTATTTTTCTTTGAATATATTGCATTTATTAATTCCATTGATTTTCTATTCAGTTTATTCTTTATTTGAAATGCTTGATATTTCAGTATGTAAATAATTTGATTTTTTGAATGGTCAGAACAAATGATGCAGTGGTAATTAAAGTTAAAATGATACACAATTATTTTAAAAGCATTGATTTCACTTTTCTAAATGTATATTTTATGAATTAAATAAATTTAGAAATTTTTATCTACTCAAATTGTACATAAAAAATTTATATGTATAGAAAAAACGATAATATATTTAATATATTTTTTTAAAAAAAGTATAAAAATTTTATTTGATTTAATAATTATATTATCAGACTAAATCAATCATTATAGGATAGATTAAAAGTTAAAAATTTACTTATACACCAAAAGTTTTATTAAATTATTAAATCGATTAATTCCTTAAATATGTATCTTTAAAAGATAAGTTTTTGTAATAATATTTTGAAGAATAGTATCTTCCTTTTACTAAATGTATTTTAAAGTTGAAATACTATATCAAAAATTTATTATTGAAACTTGAATTAAATACGAGGACAAACTTATAAAAGTGTATATTAAAATTAATCATTAATATGATTTAGGAGAGAAAAATAATTATAAAGATTTGTGTTAAATTTTGCTTCGAGAGAAACAAATTAAATAATTAATGTAGTTTGTTATGCAATTCTTATTGGTGCTTACACCAGGCAGTTGATTTTTGAAACAAAATAGATATAGTATTCAAGAAATTTATGGCTTATTTTTAAAAAAAACGAATATAAATTAAGTAAATTATAAGCTATAGATCATTTATCTTTTTATTTATTATAATTTTTTTAATAATTATAAAATAATAAGTAGAATGATAGGTTTAGGTAAAAATAAAATGAATTTGATTAGATAAAATGAAAATATATTTAGTTGTTTTGTCAAATTATTTTAATATAAACGAATCTCTCCTGCATCATATTACAATAAATATTACAGTAATAAGAATAATTTAAATTGAAAATCAATATTTTGTCATGAGTAGTGGTTAATGTTGCATCGATGGAAATAAGGTATTAGATAAGGGATTCGGCTATAAAAAAGAAGTCGGTTGGCTTTGACTCTTGAAAGTTTGAAAAATAAGGAAGCTCGCGAGCTAGTCTTTTTTTCACGAGATTGGATTTTTCGAATGGTTTCAGGATACCACGAAAGTGGGTCTGCGCGTCTCCCCGTAAGTGATGTGCATGACGTGGGAGGGAAAGAGTATCTTGCGTGTGAGCGGATCGGTCCTGAGGGCGTGGAAGCGATAGTCCTCTGCATGGGTCGAGTTACGGCGCCAGGCGTGCGCGACTTCATCCCACCATCGGTGAGCGTCGCGACGCCGCGCCTCTTCTACTTGCTTCTCCACCAAACTTACTTCGTTTACAAGATGCTGCTGGTGGCGCGGACATGGCTGTTTGTCGCGTTTGGCGCGAACGATGGAGGCGTGGGTCGGTGCCGTTATCCGCTCGAACTGAATCTGCAAGCATTCGACCTGTGAATATGTATCCAAACGAACTCGTCTCTCTCTCTCTCTCTCTCTCTCTCTCTCTCTCTTATATCGAGTACTCTAAGCTTTTGTTATCTTCGCTTCATTCGTAGACTCGCTCGTTTTATCCAATCTGACTCAGTCGACTTTGGCACAGTAGTAAGAAAGTACCTTTTCATCTTATATTACATTATACACCATCAATGCTCATGGTGCCATTAACTTTCCAAACGTATCTATTAACTTCCAAGAGAATTTTTAGAACTACGCGCGTTTCTCTCGATCGATCGTATTAAGAGTAAAATTCTCTTAATTCTTAAACTGACAAAACATTGGCAACTTTTTCATATTTAAGTGAAATTAAAGAGGAAGTTAATCAGAATTTAAAGAAATGTATTGAACAAATTTACCAACACAATATTCAAATAGCGGAAAAATGATTACTATTTTATTGTTTTTTCAATAGTTAATCATCAATGTTTAAAAAATTTATTATTCAGATATACGTATCATAACGATATGTTCATATACAAATACTTTGTTAAAACATTGATATACTTTGATGTAAAGTTGATTGGTATTATTATGTAATAATAATATACATTTTTCATAGTTGATAGAAACCTAATGATTATATATAAAATTAATATTATGATATAGTAAAAGGTGTAATTCCTATGTTTATTTCAAACTTTATTTTTATAATAATTTAAAAATATAAAAATATATATACAAAATATACACAATATTATTATTATTATTATTATTATTATTATTATTATTATTATACATATAATTCTTTATAATTTATATTCTTAATATAAGTCCCATTTATGTAGTTATTTTATATGCTTAAAAAAAATTAATGTCATCGTTAGTTTTGTTTGATAAAATTATGTTTTCTATATTTTACGATAACTAGATATATATTAAAAAATATATCTTTTAATTTACTTTATTCTATAATTACATTTCTCATCAAAATATGTAAAAGTTAATATTAGTAAATGTCAAATAACAAATATAAATAGATTTATAAATAAAATAATAAAAAAATATTTAAACAAAGAGAATATTGATATAAAAAATTCAATCAAAAGAGAAAAATTCAAATGAGGTAAGTACAAAAAAACCGGATTAAGGAATAGAAAGGATTATTGTAAGGTAATTCTGATAAAATAATGAAACAAAAGTAAACAAATAATATCATACTGAATTTAATATAAATAGAATTTCAATCAATTAAATTAATTGAAATTTTTAAATCTTACATTTTGAATTTGTAGAGAATTTTTTAAAAGAAATAGAAACAAAAATTAAAAAATTTAGCAAAAGTTTCAATTACAAAAATTACCTTGCTCGTCTTGCGACGTTTTCTACAGATATGTAGAAAGGGTTCTGATGGGGTCATTTGTTTGTAACTTTCTGATGGTTCAAGCTTTTTTGGTGAATCACCGAAAACTCCTTTACCTTCAGCGACCTTAATCATGAATTGAGGATTGAACTGCATAACTTCTTTACGTCTGATAAGGGAAACGTACGCACCTTGATCTATTAGATTCGTACAATCTTTTTCATATATTTCGTTCAAACTACATATTTCAAAGAGATCGCTTTCCGGAATCTTGTGCAACTCCTATATTAAAAGAAATTCTTACTTATAAGAATATGGTGTGGGTTCTAAAGATAAGTCTTTTTCTACCATTATAATTATTATTACTTATACTCATTCCACTCCCGTATACGTCAAGATTTAAATTTTGAAAACTCATTATTTTCTGTTTCGTTTTTTTCAGTAATATTTAATTCTTGAAATAATTTTAATTTTGAAAAAGTTTGTAATATATTTCATAAATGTTCAGATTTTATTTAAGATATAAAATGAATAATTATCTTACCATAATTTTATTTTAAATTTAATATATATTTTAATATATGTATCCCATAAATTTTCACTTTTAATTATCAATCTTAATTTTTTGTAAGATATTCAAAACCATAATATTTTTGTTATTTGATATTAGGTTGTTTTTCTTACTCGTACTTTATACACACGATTGAAGCTGGCTCGTGTTCTTTGATGATATGAAAGGAATGATTAATTATTGTGCAAAAAGTTAAGAAATTTACAAAATAAAGTATTTATTTTATTGCATCACATTATTAATTAAATAACGAAATTAAAACAAAAAATTTTAAATGATAATAGTGAATTTAAAAAATAGCAAAAATATTCATACAATTACCCAAAAAGAAATGAAGCTTTAATTATGAAAAATAAAAATTTATTTAAATTTATCATATTTTCTAAATCTAAGTAAATTACTTGCTATCATTTCTTTTAAAAGGCATTATACTATTTTTAATTCTAAGCTTGTAACGAAAATATGTGACTTTGTGTAATTAAATCATTACTTAAACATATATCCCTTATATTTGAAGAATATAAAATGGTAATCCCTAGGTATTAATATTGAATTAATTTATATATAAAACAATTTTTATTAATATTTATACTATTAAAATTTTTATATATATAATGTTATTAAATTTATTATTATTTGAATTTTCACATTATTATAAAATTTAATAATAAATACATGTATTTAAATATGAAATTGTGCTGAACTTTTATAAGAATATAAATGAAATTCTAATGATTAAAAATCGTAAAAAAAAACAGACAAAGTTTATTTTTAAAATATTTTCTTTTTTATACCTTTAACTCAGTAATGGAAATTTCTTCCTCTAATTCAATATTTGATTTTGAATCAAATTGTGATTTCACCATAGATTCTATAGATTCTGATCTTTTTCCTGATTTGGATTTTTTCCCTATTGATTCCCTCGTTGGTAACCTTTTCCTATGCTATTGAAAATATTTATTTAAAAAATGATTCTAATAAATTTAATACATTTAATAAAATCTTTTCTAGTTTAAAATATATAACATAATAAATATTGTTAAATTGTTTTTTTCGGTTTCTTTACGAATACGGAAGAACTGAGTTCACCGATGTCTCAAAATATAATAAACCTCGTTAAAATAGATAAAAGGTTGCATTGTTGATACGTGTGAACGAATTTTACATAAGAAAATACTTGATAGTTTATGCTTTGAATTACACACTTGATTAAATTTAAAAGTATCATACCTACTTAATATTATACAACAGAAATATTTTTCATTATTATTGCAGATCCATTGATCTTGATTTAAATAGGGTTTACAAGTATTTCCTTATCTAGATTTTTATTTCTTGGCGCTGAAAGAAAATTGAAAAGCAGTAAAGCTCGTACCTTGCGATCGCGTACACATTTGTCCATTGTCATCTTGTTGATTTGCTGAACCACCTGTCGGGTCATATCCGTCGTCTCACAGGGCATGAGCGTATGCACCTCGTAAATAATCAGTTGGATGTTGGGTTTCATCATGGCGTGCTTGAGAGTGGACATCTGCTCGGCGAGTAGAGTACACGGTTGTTGGGGTGACTCTGCTTGTTGACTCGTAAGTGATTCGAGCAGTTTGAGGTCGCCACCTCGGGCTACCGCCAGGTCCACCACATCTGGAACACCGATATAGCTACACGGAGGCATTGCCAATACTACAGTTGCTCGATCGATTTCCGGCATTCTTGGCTCGCAGGTGTATCTTTTTGAGAACAAAATTTAAAGTACGAAAATAAAATACAGTATTTTAATTTAAAATTTATGCTTGCATATTTTTATAGGTATAATTATTAAAAGCTATATGTATCGTATACCAGTCTAATACACGAGCACTTTTATTATCAATTACTTTTCCTTTGTCGATTTATTTTTTCTAGACATTTTAAGATGTAACATGGCTAAAACATTTTCATATATTTCTAATGTTTATAAATATATTTGTATTGAGCTGTATTACCTTTTTTATTGTAAAAAATGATTATAAAATTAATCGAAAATTATTTGAAATATTTATCATAAAAAGTAAGCTATCCGTGAAAAATTATATTTATGAAATTATAATATTTAACGGTACGAAAATGCACTTAAGGGCGCATCTAACATAATTTTTCGAATATTTTGTAATATTTAAAAAAAATCAATTGGTACTTATTTTTAAGATATTTAATTGTCTTTTAGATTAAAAAATTGATTTTTTTTTTATTCTTCAGTTGTTCTTTTGAAATCAATTTATATATTATTATTCTTATCGTTACTAAAGGAAATATTGTTAAAGGAGAGAAACATATCGTTAATTTAAAATATAAGAAAATTTTATAAACAATATGATAATGAGTTTTGTAACTTATAGAATTAATAATATAAGAAAAGTAAAACCTTTCGGCAAAGAGTTTGCAGCGTTGCATCGAAATACCAAGTTCCTGAAGGTAGGCCTGCTGATCTGCACGATTATCACCAAGACCGAATGCCAGGAGTCTACCAGCATCTTCCAGATCTAACAATAATTCGGCTAAATATCCCGTATGCCTAGGTGTTAATGAATGCGTTAAGATTACCGGACCGCTGAGCTTGCCTACCTTGAACGCTTGCACTAGAGTAGCAGCTCCCAGGCATAAAGATCGTTCCTACGTTTACAATTTTCAAGTAAATTTTATAAAATATCAGAGAAAGGAAGACATAGTTTGTTATTTTAAATTTATATTTTTAAATTTATTTATTATTTAGAAATAAAAAAGTTGTGTTATGTTGTAGAAATAACGAAAAAACGCGGACCAGGAATATAAAGCCATGACTCTTGACGAGCTGTGATACAGCCAATTTTTCCCTTGCCTTCTCGTGAAGATTTATGACTTTTGGACAAAGTGGATCAAAAACATACTGATGCTCTTCGAGTTGGCTATCCGGCGAACAATGCAAACATAACGTCAACCCAAGATTTTGCATTTCTTCGATGAATAGTTTTCGGCTTCGTATTTTTGCACTGTTTACCCAACCGGAAGCGATTGAACCCTCTTCCCCCCAAATCACTCCTTCAGCTGTACGTAGATGGGCCGGTAACAGTTCGTCTGTTTATTAAAAAAGAAGAAGTTATGAATAAAATTGGGAGAACTGTCTTACATAATTAAGACTCTTGCTTCGAACTATTTGAATCGTAACTTATTTAGAGTTTTGGTTACACGTCCAATACCATATACCTATGACATAAATTGTGAAGATTTGTACGAAGCGCTTCAATTACCGTACTCTTTTTATGCGTTATTTTTAGAATCTTGAACGTAAATATTTAATCTGAGCAATAAAATAGATTAAAAATAATGATAAAAAACGATGAATACTATTTCTAATTCGATTCAAAGTAACCAAATGTTAAACCGGTAACCCGAGAATAAACTTGAAGTTGTTATAAAATTGTGTTGTTCGCAAGGATATTTAAGAGAAATAAGTACCTAAACTTAAGGCCGATCCTCCAATACGCAGTCGGGAAACCCCTGCAGCCACCCTAGTTTTCATATCGAGCAAAGCCTGTTCCACATCCAACAAACCCGCCTTCTTCAAAGCTTCGGTACGAAACTCTATCGCTGAAGTGTTACCGATTCGCGAGAATTTCCTCCCGTGCATGTCGTACAACAGCAACCAAACGAGCTTCTCGCGCCTTCTAAGATAACCGTACCGCTGCCAGAAGCCTACGTCGTCCAAGGCGCGATCCAATATTTTCTTATCTGTGATACAGAATGTAAAAAAGTAAAAGAATATATCACTCATTGGTAGTTTTTCATAAATTTTATTAATTAAATAAATCAATCAGGAAATCACGATAATTACAAATATTTATTATTGATTATTAGAAAAGAAACTTTTATTTTTAAGTCAATATATATGTGAGTATAATAAGAATATTGTTGAATCTGCAGAGATATTTTTTAACAAGATAAATAAAAGGTTCTTCAGAATTATTTAATTATTTTATGATAATTTTTTATTATTGATACGAGGAATATTCGTTGATTTTCTTATTCAAAATATATTATCTTATTCAAATAAATTATGATTATCCAAGGAATAAAACTGTAAAATGTGTATTTTTAAATTGATACTTTAAAATATATGAAATACTTTAAATAACACATTTTTATATAACTTTAAGCATTAACAAAATCTTTTGTTAACTGATAAAATGTTAATTATAGGTAAAGTTTTAAATAACGGTAAGATAATATACATATATATGATAATGCATAGTTAACTTTAAATAACAAGTTTAAAATGATTAATTTATCAAACACTTGCAAAGTAAAGTAAATGGTTCAACGAACATCTAAGAACGTCGTAGACGAGCCCATAGACTCTCCGCATCTCAGCCTCATCGGCGTATTTTCGTTCGTTTTTTGAATTCATCAGTAACGCAGCTGCTAGTAAAATATCTTGAAGTTTCCATCCCGGTTCTACACCATTTTCTAACATTAGGGAAGAGCTATTAGAATCGATGCCATCGTATTTTTTGTTCGAGCGTGGAGTTAGCGGGTAAAAAACGCGATTATCTGGCTCCCAATCCCATTTCTTGATTCTTAGGAACTCTAATGTTCTGCGATTTATCTTATTTTCACTTTGTTCCATATTCATCCTGTATACATTTATATATTTTTATGTGATTATTATTTTTATTGGTTTCTTGTTTTACTATAAATGTAGCTACAGCCCCGCGTGACTTTTCTTTTCTTCATAATAAAATAACGAGAGTCAACATAAATATAGATTACATTTTTAATCATTGAACAGGTTAAGATAATAACGACTTGAATTTTGTAAGAAATGAATGTAGGAAACTATCCATTAATTTCAACTAATTTCATTAAACTAATAATATTGACCAGGTACTGCAATTATTAATTATTTTAAATTATATACTTGAAATTTTAATATTTTTTATACTAAAGATTTTGTTATATTAATCAAAGAAAAATGAATAAATTATTTAAAATTCAAAAACATAAAATATAATTATAATTAATTCAAATTAATCTTTCAAAAAGTATTTATTGATATATAATTTATTTATAAAATATAATATTAAATATTCAAAGAAAAGTAAAATAAAATGAAAATACATATTTAAATTACTATAACTATTACATCGTATTCGTATTCCGTATAAACAAATATTGTTTTCCGAATTTTTAGAATACAAAAAATCATTTGATGTTTTACTTTTGTTGCTAAAATAATCATAAAATGCTTACGGTTTCTCCTCGAGAATCGCATCATTGTTAGAATTTAGTATGCGGTCGTTATTGCGTTGCAATTCAACAAGATGATAATATACTTGCAATCGCCACTTTTCATTGCTCGGCAATATGAGATTGTCCAACTTTCGGAAATACTCGTCTTCTTCCGTCGATACGCTGCCTGATTCCCATTTGATTAATAGAATGCGAAAGATCTTTGCGTAAAGAGCAAAAAGGTTGGAATTACGCAAACATTTTCGGCTCTGAAATCGACGTTGTACTCTCATCAGGTCCACCGGGTATGCTCTTCTGTCATTCTCCAAATGAGACATACCGTTTAATTAAATATCCGACGATGTACTATAAATTTTAAAGTACCATTTTATTAAAGTAAACTTTAAGTGATTACTTAAAGTACCATTTAAATAAAGTATAATAATAATAATTAAATTAGAATAAAAATATTGTTTTTAAATGATGTGACATTTGAAATTATATTATACTTTCATGATTATTCGATATCAAAGTAAGACTTATTTTTATTGCTCTTTTTACTTTTTTAAATATTTATATAATTTTAACTCACAAATAGTCGATTATTTAACAAAGGTAATCCAGATTTCTTCAATAAAGTTCATTTTATTGTAATGAAAAGTGTATAATATAAAAGATGTAAAATTTATTTAAAAAATTAAATAAATTTAAACATGAAGAAATAAACTATATATTTTATCTATTTTTATTGAATACAATAGCAGACAAATTAGTATTAAAAAATGATTTCAATATCATATATAAATCATTTCTAACAATTTATTCAAAGCTGGAAAAAATCATTAGTATTTATCGTCAATTTAACTTGATACAGTAGGAAGTATAAAAAAAAGAATTAAATATGTTAAATACTTAAATGATAAATACAAACAAAAGAAATAATAAAAAATAAAAATATAAAAAGAACCTCCATAAAATTGTTCTAATAAATTAGCTGTTTCATTTGTTTTTACATACATTTATTACGTAATAAAAACAAGTCAACATTATTATAAAGTTCAAATAAGACACAAAACTATCACAAATTTATTTAAGAAATTTAAATTACATATAATTTATTATAATCACTACACGATTATGTAATACATAAAACTAATAAGTCACGGTTTTTGTTTAAACTAAATTTCAGATTAATATTTTTGACATACAACAGAGAACAAGAGTTATCATATTAGAATATCGAAATTACAAAATTTTAAAAATTTGTAAATTAGAAGAATGTTAGATCAATTTATCGATTGAAAAGTAAATTTGAAATTTTATTTTATATACAAGTATATGGTTTTTTTTAAATATAAATAAGAAATATATACTGTTCTCAGAATAAATGCGATCGTTACCTTTCTTGCAGAACATTGAAATGGAACTGATATTTTGCTTATGAGCTTCGTTGTAATAAGAATAATAAAAGTTACATAAAAAAATATAAAGGAGAAAAAAAATCAACTAGGCGAAGGGTTTGCGTGCCACGAAAACATCTCTAAGATCGTGACAGCGTTAGCCGTGATCATAAATATCTTACTCGCTACTCAATTTCTATATATCCGGCCGGATAATTCTCTTTCTGTCTAGAATCTAGCAAAAGGTATCGTTTCTAGGTGTTGCTTGCGTGAGCGCTTGCTCAATATGCAAAGATTATAGATCTTAGTAAAAATCTGGATTCCTAGGTGTTAAACCTTTTCGACTTTAAAACCCGAACAAGTGTTTATATTTACCATTAATTTTTTTTATTTTATCATGAAAAATAAAACTGATTTTAAACACGATTTAAAATTTTTATTCAATTATGTATTATCTTATTTAAAAATAATAAGAGTAAAAAAAAAAAATAAGTAATCTAAATTTATAGAAGATATAACCATTGATATGTATAAGACGATTTTCCAACTATATAGATACTTACATAGATATTATTTAACACGAATGTTGTTTAATATCAATTAAAATTATTTGACTTTTTTATATTTAATTAACTTTATTATTTATAAATCACAAAATTCGTGAAAAAATAACTGTGAATATTTTACACAAGGTTACAAACTTTAAATTAATAATAATACAATTACAATAGAAATAGCTTAAGTTTTTTAAATATTTATAATTTTTTTCTTTTAAGAGAAAATTTAAAAAATAGAAAATAGAATAATTGATTTTTATTAGTTTTGAGAATAAATAGTATCTAAATAATACTATTTTTTTAAACATTAAATTTCATTAAAATTGAAGTATAAAAATTCCAATGTTTGGTCTTATACATATAAATTATGTATAAGAATTAAAAAAAAATAGGGTAAATAATTAAAATTTAGAAACCTGAATTAAAATTTATAAAAATGATAAAAATAAAAATTAGACTCGTGCTACAAATTTGGGTTGCTTGTACATACTATTTATATTTATACAGTAAGTATACAAAAAAAGAGTTTGCTATGAGATAAAATCAATTTGTGCCTCGAATATTTCATTATAAATGTCTAAATCGAATATTTCGCGTGACTTAAATTCATGTTTTGAATATGAGTTTATAAAAATGAAATTCCAATCATATCATTGTTCTATTTTCGTAATAGCGTTTTTTTTTAAATTCATCATTGATTAAGTAGGGTTCTTATCTTAGTAGAGCATGGGTTAAAATGTTATTTTTGCCTAATAATCAATTTTCTTTACCTAACTTTTCTAGTTGTCAAATTGCTTCGAAAGTTTAAAATTCCTTTAGTGACTATAATGTTTCTAAATTAATCCCTTAATCTATTAATAAGTTGATTTACAATATATGTAAATATCTTAAACAGTTAATTATATAAATTATTCTTGTTCATCTTGTAATAAATATATTACAATTTAATAAATTTTATAAATTTATATAAATTATTTAATTTATATAATATATAGCTAATATATAGTTAATTTATATAAATTTACTTGTATAATATTACTACTATTATTTAAATAAACAAATTATCTCAGCTGTTGAATGTTGTTTGATATTTACTGTTATTAATTTTGTCATCTATATTTACTTTGATTTTATATCATTTAAAAAATATTAAAAGTCTATAAGAAAATATTATTTGTATAATAACAAAATAGTAATTTTTATTTTAAATAGTAATTTTAAATATGATCACATTTTAAAATTAGTGATATTTGTTTACATACTTGACTACTAATGAGATTTTCGTGCTAGTGATTCGTATTTTTACTGCATATTAAATAATTGAGATTATTTCTACTCTTATTTCAATTTTTATTACTCCTTGATTCACTTTGTATCCTGAAACGTGAAAATTCATTTTTATCTTTCATCAATTCCATCAATGTTTATGTGCTAAATTTTCTTTATTCTATTACCGAAAGATAATTTTATTATGAAAGTTATTCCTTTTTTATGTAATACACTGATACATATTTTAATAGAAATTTTAATTCTAAATAATTCAAGATATAAAAGACAATAAAAATCAAAATTACTTCAATTTATATTTATAACAAGTACATTGATGTATTTTTTATTTACTAAAGGAATTTAAAGACTATGATAAAAATGTATAAATTTAATTTAAAAAATAATTATATTTAATTTAAAATAAATGAATATATATTCAAATTGAAAATTATTTATATTCAGAATCTTTGTTAAAGTATAAATTTACCTTTCTTGAACCTTGTATTTGCTTTTTTAAATATTAAGAATTGAAGCTTCATCATACCCGCATATAAAAATTATTTGAAAATTAATTTATATTTTCTGTTTATTTACTATTATATACAAATTAAATATACATAATTGACTAACTTCTTGTAGGAAAGTTCAAGTCAGTGAATTTACAAAATTATAATATATTTAAGTACGAATTATTCAATAACTTTCTACAAATTTTATCACTATAATTTAAAACATTCTTACCTGGAAAATTTTATTCGTTATAATTTTTGTCTCAAAGAAAGTAAAAAATTAGCATGAAATATTGTCTTTGAATTTTAAATAAGAAAATTATTTACTTACACATATCTGTTTCTTTTTTTAATATTTGACTTTTCGTACCCTTAACTGCAAAAATTAAATGAAATTTATGAAGAAAGCAATTTTTAAAACTTATTTTTATACAATCTAATTATTTTATTAACAGATCTAAATATCTAAGCATTTTATAACATATTTTCTTCATAAAAAAAAATATATATATATATATTTATTTAATACTATTGTAATATATATATATAACAGTGAATAAATAATATTTATATATCTGTAAAATTGATTTCATGAATTATATGGGAGCTTTTTTCTTCTATTAATGTTAAAGCAGAAACAAAGCCATCGATTTATTTACAATCTGTAAAAATAATATAATTGATATAAATTTAAATTAATTTAAGTTTATTTTTAGTTTAAAATTGATTTTATGATAATTTATAAGTAAATAGATTAATGATATTAATTTTTAATTAATTTATGAATAAAATTGGCTTTAATTTAAAAAGAATCATTAAAATGTAGACTTATAATATTTTTATTGAGATATATTGAAATACAATATTTGATTAACTAGTATATAAATAACAAATAAATTATTTTTTAAGTCATAAATTTATAAATATATTTATAAAATATATCTATATAAATATAGTTATATAGATGTGACTGAAACGCTATCATAGTTCAACTTAATAATTCAACTTAAAAAATTAATATACTTAATACCACTATTTCGTACAATAGTACAGTATTATATTAAAATTATGATTTTGCAATTACTTATGCTACTTTACACTTATTAAAATGCTACAAATATTTTTAATTTTAAGGCAATAAATGTTAAAAGATATTTAAATCATAAATTAAAACGAGATATTATACGTATATTGATATTAACCAAACAATATTTTAAATAGATCAATTTAACCCTTTATATCGAAATTAAAATTGAATAGTTGTAATAAAATAGTAATTTAATAGTAATTAATACGATTCAAAATAATTTAAATAGATAAGTTTCAATAAAAATTGAAGCAATATATATTTCTCAATTAGTTTTTGAAAAATCCTAAAGAAATTCGAGTTAAATTTATCTATTATATAGTAATTGCCCACTATCAGAAATCGTTACTAAGTTTGTACATATCCGTACTTAATTATCTATAAAATTGCTATGAATTAAATTTAATATTTGAAAATAAAAATCATATTAAGTTTCAAATTAATTATATTTACTTAAAAATATTTGTAAATTTAATAAATAATCATAACATTAAAATGATTGAGAAAATTTCTATAGTATATTTTTTAAAAATTCTTAAAAATTCTTTATTTATAGTGTTACACATAACTCTTATTATTCATTTCTCTAGATTGATAAAATATGTATTTAAATATTTACTACAACAATACTATCTTTAATAGTATTTTTTAAATATGAAGCTTCAAGTTTATTATGAATATGAAATAGGAGAAGGAAAATAATAGAAATATCAATACGACAAAATTTATTAAATTAACTAATAGTATTAGTAGTGTTTTAGAATATTAAAAATTAATTTAAATATAATTATGTTCAAACTATAAATAATTGAGAACGAATGCGTATTAATAACGGTTCAAAATTGAATATAGATCATTATATGTAAGTAAATTTATGAAATCACTCTATTGAAAAAAATAAAAATTATATAAACTATTATGAATCCTTATATATAAATAGTACTATTTAAACTGGAAGAATGTTCTTTTATCATACTTTTAATTTTAATTTATCTCGTTTTAATAATCAAACAAGAAAGGGTTTTAAAAAAATATAAATAATTTGAGAAAAGTATTTATTATGTATTCATAAAAAAGTTATTGTAAAATTAAATAAATAACTTTTATGAATTCTATTTCCAGAGTTACATGTAAATTCAATTAATCTACAAATGACAATCTAATTTCATCTTTTTCATTAATATTGTCGATGTCTGTATTTAAATAAGAATAAAAATTAAAAGACTTAAAAAAAGAGTAATTATAAAAGTTAATAGTTATAAAGTAAAAGCTATAAATTTTATACATTAAGAAAAAAAATTGATTTTTGTTGAATACATATTAAGATGATTGATTATATATATGTGTGAGTCTCTATGTATAAAATCGGCCATTATTATTATTAGCTTAGTAATAAGAAGTGATTACGATGATAATATTTTTTATAGAAATAGAATATTTAATATTCAATATTTATTCTTATATTCTTATTTTAAAATATACTGTTGATTTAAAATCTGAATATTTATAAATATTATACATTCCCATCTAAAGTTCGCAACAGAAAAAAATAAGATACTGAGGCGTGAAGAATCTGCAAATAAAAACGGATTTGAAATATTTTTACTAGTATAGGTTAATATTTTCAAAGTAAATATTTTATTTCTTTTAATAAATAATTAAATTTCCTGTAGTTATTGCATTATAAATATTATAATTTAAAAATGGTAAAATAAACTGTATTCAGCAATTAAAAAAGAAATTCTTTATTTCTTAATATAAATAATTTGAATTTATATCTTACCTTTGAAAACATATCTAAACGTACTATTATAAAATTGCTTGCTACGAAACGTAGTGGATTTTGTGATTGAATAATAAGAATATCATTCATAAATTGCAAATCTCCAGAATCTGGCCAGTGAGAATTGTATATTGAATTAAGACACATTTCACTCTACAAATATAATTCATGTCTAGTTTATTTAACAATATGATCTTATTGTTTTTTTAAATATAAATTTACAGTTGATACAATAAATTAAAATATTTTTAAAATTAAATGTATAAAATTAAAAATGGATAATATCACATGTTTTATTTTATAAAATAGAAAATTTAATATGTTGACTTATTTTTTCAATAATAACCATTAATTTTATTTTTACAGCAATATGATGTAAATTATAAAAGACAAAGTATCTAGGAGTATAATAAAAAATTATCTGTGAAAAAAATGAATTTATGGTTTTCTTTGTACACATCATGTTTTAAATTTTAAAAATCTAAAGATGAAATTATAAATTAAATACTCACTTCTACGGCAATAAGATTTCCAAACCAAGCATAAGTGTAAGCTTGTACCAATTTTAAGAAACAATAACATATTAAGTAAATTGCTCTGTAAGCAGTCATATTTTGCATCTATATGTTAAAATATAATCATTAATATTATATATGACAAGAATAGAATTACATCGCTTATTATTATTGAAAGAGAATTTTTGTTCCAATTATTAAAATTTATCTACCTATTTTATATTTAAAGAGTATTACAAATAAACTTAAAAAATTTATTTTTCTAATCTATATATAAGTACAGAGTTTAAGAAAAAGCTAGTATTTTTAATAAGTTTAAACAATCTTTCTTTATTGTATTTTTAAAAAGCTCAAGTAATATCAAGTTGCTATAAGCGTATAAAAAATCTGATCATTATTTCAGATTAATTTGAATTTTAGGGACAGGATCACATTGAATTTCTAAAACTTGAATCAGAAAATTGAAATCAGAACCTTGAATATTAAATATTAAAATGAAATTTCGTAATTTTTGTAAATAAATAGATGATGGATTAAAATAAATACAACTTTGAAATAATAATCAAATATTGTAAACTAGCGCTAAGTTAATCTTGCTCACTTTTCTCTAAATTTTATAATTAGATTCGTTGAAAACGTAATAAAAAGAATTCTTGCTTTATATTTGAAAATCAAATACTTAAGAAAGTATATATTAGAAAAAATACTGAGAATAACATATTCGTATTTTTAGTATTATAATTTTGAATATGATCTCGATTTTCAGTTATAATTTAAAACTGTAAAATGAGTGAATTTAGAATAAAAGTATATATAAGATACAATTAAAGAATCGTATTATCTTATAATGATTAATTTAAAATGAGAAAAATAAAGATGAAAGCCTAAGTGATCGTGAGACCATTTTTTAAAAGAAATTTAAAATATTCGTTAAAATGACTTAAATTTTTATACCGATACATTTAAAATCAACGTTAATTGTTATAGAAAACCTCGAAGTGTTTCAGCATTCGTTGAAATTATGTAATTATTTTTAAAATAAAAATATATAAGACATTACATATTAAAACTCGTAGAGTGTTTACTTATTTTAGAAAAAGAGAACACACTCGTACCCCAGTAGCTTGAAAAATAATAGCACACATAACTATGGCACAAGTAACGGCAAGCCAAATCGCCAAAAAACCAAATACCCGCTGCATTAAGTGCTGAGAATGTACGAGTAGATTGTGTCTATCGATACACTCTTTCAGATCTCTTCTGTAATTTTTACTGGATATCAAATTTTCGAAACGAGCTGAAAGTAACCTCAGTTCGCCGACTATATGCAGAGCGTAAAGTCCAAAAACAGAGTCAACCCCAACGGTGACACTCCAGCAATAATAAGCACTGATCACTTCAAATGCATAAATAGACCAATGGAGAACTCCTCCTTATGAACGGGGTAAAAATAAAATGATTTTTTAGAAATATTCATATTTATATGTATATGTATATATAACATACAATTAGATTAAAATGAAGTATGAAGTTAAAATCTATTTCTAGTAAAATAAAATTATATTTTATTTGTTTGTCCGAGGAACTGATATGAATTTTTATAGTGTATTATACGCAGTCTTATGTATAAATATGAACAGGTAATTTTGTGATAAAAATTTGTATTAGAATTATAAATAAACTACCTCATAATAAGTTGTACAACATAATTTTAAGTAAATATAGTTTTCTTACTTTAATCTTAAATGAAAATATAAAATAGAATATAATCACATTATGTACAATACACAAGTATGTACAAATCTAATTTGAGATTTAGTTAAACATAACTACATATGCTAATACGTAGCGTTACACGTACCTATTTCGAATTCATTCTATTTTCGCTTCATGATTTGAATTTTAATATGTAACTATAACGTAATATACAGCTAAAATATAATAGATTGAAAAAGTTTTTAAAGTCAATTTTGATCATCGACTCTTTATACTTAATTATATGAATTATAAAATCTAAATTATTATCAATATTTAATTATCCGACTTTATTATAAATCACATTTTTATCTATTAATTTTTTAATTCAAACACTTCATAAAAATTTAATAAAAAATGTTCTGTTCATAATAATTTATAGTTATAATTGAAATATTTAAAAAAAAAAATTTAATTAAAGAAGCAGTAAATTGTACAAATGGACTTGGATAGAAAATTCATGGATTCAGTTTTTATTTAAATATTTTACAAATAAGTATTTAAATTAGAATGTCGAAAAGAAGTTTACTTTTGGAATATTATGTTTCTTGAATTATATTTTTATGTAACATATTCGAATTATAATTTACGATGCATAATAATATTTAATCGAGTACTATAACTCTGTATATATTTTACTAATTTATGATTGTAAATCTATAATCTTTTTAAATTTATTAACTAAAATCACTTTAACCACTTTAGTGTGATAAAATGTTGACAAATCTTTGTTCTCGTAAAAGAATAATAAAAATATTTATTTTTATATTATATAACATTTACGTAGTTAATGGAAAATTAAAAATATATTGAAAAATTGTTTTATCTCTTTTATAATAAATGAAATAAAAGAATTATAAATAAAAATAGATCAGTTCAGGTACCAGGTGTGTAGCTGAATGGTATAAGTTGTGGATATACCCTCACGTACTTGTCGTGTCTCAGCATCAGTAATGGTGTGAGCACCAACATGGTTAAATTCAAAGCAACAGAGTAATCAAAGATATAAAAGAACTTAGAGAATGTAGAGAAGTGAGCCAACAAATGTGGTCGAAATTCAGGAATTTTAAGATCCTTCTCGAAATGGGACGAAAGACCCTCGTTAAGACTCAGCAATTCCTTTCTACGTACAGCCAAGATGCATACCTATTCGATTAGACTAAAGTATTTCATCATGTAGGAAAATACATTTTTCAAAATAATTTTTTAATATTTTGCAAAAACTTTACTTTTACCATTATTATATAAATATTTTGTAGCTTTAATAGACTTAACATATAATGATAATATTTAATCATATAGTATTACAGAAGTTTTGTATAGCATTGCAAATAAATAATCAAATAAACATGTTTATTTTTAATAATTATATTTTTAAACAAAATAAAAAATTTGTAAAATTATAATCGTATCTTTTCATAAATGTCAAATTTTTTTTAATCTCTCAAAGATTAAAAATTAATTTCTTTTCCATTTATTGAAATTTTATAAGACGTTAATTAATATTGCAAGCCTTTACGCAGCTTATTTCAATATTATAACATATAACAAACCTTAAGAAAGGAGGATGAAAAGCTGATCATCAATCCCAAACCTCTTGTTAAAATATTAATATTACTAATATTATTGATACAGAAAGAAATAATTCCGTATGATGTAAAACCACTGGAGAAAGCTGAACAAATACTTAAAAAAGTTTTAAATGTTCGTGGATGTTTGTAAAAATTTGGCCAGAGACCAGAACTAATGAGCAAAAATTTTATATGATTCTTATATTTCTCATATTTCTTCACTTCATATTCCATCGTCGTTGTGTACTGATTTATCTTTACTATTAAGAATGCGTGCAATAACTATGACTCAAGTATTGATAGAAAAATTTTATGAATAAACTTTTGAATCTTCGATAGGGTAAGATTAAATGTATTATTCAGTTTCTACTTTGTAGCAATTTAACTTTGGTAAGTGCAGTATTAACGTAAGAAAGGTAGGGATGACATCGATCGGTGGAAGGGGAATATCAATGTTTAGTCAGATAGATAAGTAGCTAGATATAAGAAGTTGAAGCATCATTGTAAGATTTTTTTCAATTATCATCTAATTTTGATAATTTTTATATCGTTTAATTAATTTTATGATACTATTATCATTTATTATGTTTTAATATTTGTTACTTGGCTTTATAATTATATAATGAATACTTAAATTATAAAATACTATTTAAAAACTAAATATTGAAATAGTGAATATTTGTATGTATTCAAAAATTAGTTATGTATTAAAAAATTCATAACTAAAAAATTTTTAACATTGATTTTTTAAAAAAGTACTAAATAATAAATGAATTTTATAACATAAAAATTTTCTAAATATAAAAAAGATATTTTTCTTGCATTTTTAAGTATAAATGTGTATAATAATTATATGAATAAGTAAATCTGTTCATAACTAAATTTAATTTATCAAATCTGCTAAAAATAAAGTAATTTATTAATATATTTTATTGCTACTAATTTTTAGTTCATTTAATTAATTTTTACATATTAGTTTTCATTATTTTGAAAAAAAATCATTTATACGAAATAATCAAAAATATTTTGAATTGTTAAAAATACTTTATATAATTTAAAAATTTTAACCATTAGTAAGAATTGAAACTTCCCAAACTATTATTTAAATTGATAACTATTTAAACAAGCAAAGCAACAATACTTAACTACCAATCTTAATTTTCGACAACAAATATTTTAAATTTTATTAAATATTAAAAAACAATAATAATTAGCATTTAATTTTATCATTACCGAACTAAATTAATTTTTCTAATAAGTTTATTTTATATAAAAAATATTTTAATAACATTGATAATTAAAAATAAAAATTAGTTTATATTAAAGTAATATAATATGCATTATAAGTTCTTTATAGCATAAATTAAAAATTGATTTTTAGAATAATGCACTTCATTTTTCAATTAATTTTATTTACTTCATATATTTTAGATTTGAGTCAATCAGAACATATAAATTATAGTACTCATATAACTGTTATTTCTCATTAATTTAAGAAAAAAATTAAATTAAAACTTTAAACAAAGTACATATTTTACCAAAGTTTAATACTATAAATACTATAATCAAAATAGTCACCAGTATTATAATAAAATAACAAGATATTTAAATATTCGAGTTGTTTACAAAAATATTATTACTTTATTTATAGATATATTATTTTCTGTTTCTGAATTTTTATATTTTCTAATATGCTTTAAAGATTTTTTTCTATTATTTGATATAATCGTTTTATACACTTAACTCAGATTTAAGTAAATTCATATTTGAGACTTATAACTTTAATTAAATAGATTCTTTAAATTTTCATAATTTTGTGACGTATTCTTTTATGTTCTAATTATAAATAGAAAAAAATTAGATTAATATTATAGATTATAAAATAGAATATATAATAAAAAATATATGAGTCTAATAATAGCACAGTTTATACATAAATAAGAATAAAATCTTTGATCTTATATAATACTTCATATTTTTTATAAAAGACTTCATGATTTTAAATGTCATATGTAAGACATTAAATGGTATCATATTATATGTAATTTAATTTTTAATAATAACTTTTTTAACGAATAATCATAATAATCATAATTATAAAAATTAAATTTCTTCATTGTGTATTTATAAAAAGTTTTCTTTGAATTGTAATTAATTTTTTAAATTTTTATAATTCTCTACTAATGTTTAGGTTGATATTATATATTATTTTAAATGTATAATATAGGTAGATTATCTTTCATGTCACAAATAAAACTGTAAAAATTAATTTATTGTCAATGAAGTATAAATCAGTATGAATTAAATAATATAAATAGTGAAAAATAATCTTTAAATTATAAAACCTTTAAGAATATAGAATTTAAAAAGATGATTATTGTACTTTGGACCCATGTCCGAAAATCTATTAACTAGAACATAAATTTTTATTATAAGGCACAAACATAAAAAACTAATATAAACAACTAACATAAAAGTAATACTTATATATATTATTTATTTTTGGCTAACTTACTTCATGAATTAAAAATGAAAGTTGTAATAGTACATTAGACATATTTGAGATTATAGTTGTTACAAATGTGAATCGATATAAAAAACTTTTTAGTAAATTTAAGAATTCTATTAGAACATTTTTTTAAAGTTTTATAACATTTTGATTTTTTAGAAATTTTATAAAATTATATAATAGTTTATTATTTGTGAAAAACTTATTTAATAATTTTATTGATTTACTCTTATATTTTAGTCAACTGATAATTTTTTATACAAATTTTTTGAATATTTGAAATTTTAAACTCATATGCTAGTTTCTTAATTTAGATACAAAATAATCATACAGTAACTTCACTAATACAAAAGAATATTGCAAACCTTAATCATAAGCATAGTACTAATATAAGAAAAACAATGAAAGTTATAATTCATTGATACTATACTTATTAATAATAATATATCAAAGATATAATTGAAAAATTCAAGACTTGTGTTGATCTAAATCAGTATATGTAATTAATCATGTAACCATTTATTTTTTAGTGTTTTTCATGTATATCTATTATTTGCTACATTTTGTGACAAACTCTTATTTATATTAAAAAATTATAAAAATTCTTGAATTTATACAGTTTTTAGTACTTTTTTTCTATTATTAATAAATTATATGTATTAAAAAAATAAATACTTGTTAAATAAAAATTAACAATTATAACTAAATTAAAGAATAAATCATGTTTATAAATAACAAAGAAAAAAAGCGGTACTTAAAGTGGAACAAAAGCTTTAATACTTAGTTTTATATTACTATATATTATATAATGATGATAATGATAATTATGATGATGATAATATTTTTTATTAACATAAAAATTATTTGAGTAAAAATTTAAAAAATATTTTTAAAAACTTGTGTGTTTTATTCTTTATATTACTTCTTAATATTACATTTGTAAGATTCAAAAATATGGATCAAAAATGTTGACTAGAATATTTATTTTAATTTTTTTGAAAATAAAATTAATTAAGTTTGATAATTATCAAGTCATTGCATAAAATAAAAATTATTTCTTCTAATTTTAAATAAAAAAATCGTTTCTTAATATCTATAAATATGATATCAGACATAGGAAAATTACTGTGAATAAAAGGGTTGTAAACGGAAGCAGAGAAAAGTTTTCCAATATAAAATAATAGCTATTCTTTCTCTTAACGAGGAAAGTTATAACGCGATAGTTATTTTTACATATTTTGCTCTTTTTACTTATATTCTCAATTAATTTAATACTTTGAGTAGAAAATTATTTTTATTCTGTATGCAATAAGTAATGAGTATAAGTATTAAAATTATACCCTGAGTCTAAATAAAAAATGGAAAAAAGTTTGTTCTCGTAAATTACTTTCTTGATGAAAGATATTGAATAAAAATTATTGATGTTATTATTCATAATATATTATTCATAATATTATGCTGCAAGTAATTTTTATTGGAAACAAAATCATATTTCTGTATTGTTGTGATATTCGATGCTTAAAAACAAAATTGTTTTTGCTTGTCCTCTAATAGCTTATTACAGAATGTATTTTGTTATTAAGATTTATATGTAAATTTGAAATTATAAGAATTATTGTTATACTTTATTTTATAATTCAATAATTATTAATTATAGTAAATCCTAAATATTTTACTTTATAATAAACAACATATATAGTTTAATAATTACTTTAGTCAATTTTTAATTCATTTATTTTACTTTTAATTTAATTTAATTATTTTTAAAGAATTTTAATGTAAAATTTAAAAAATCCTGAATAATTTGATAAATAATTTTTAGTAAGATAATTAGAACTAAAAGTATATATACATGCAATTATAATAAAATTAAGAAATATTTTAATTTCTTTTTATCTTTTGCCAAAACGTCTTTCTTATAACCTTATAACTAAATAAAAAATAATATATTTTCAAAAGATTAGCTAATTTATTTTTTAAATTATTGAATATTATTTAAAAAATATATTTAGTAAATTATTTAGGTATACAGTAATATTTAAAAAATGTAACTTGTTTATAAATTAAAAATAAATTAAATTCATATAACAGTAAATTTTTTATAAAATAGTTTCTAATTTTAATATAAGAATCCTTAAAAGAATTTACTATAATATACAATAAAGATTCTGCTACTATTAATTTTATTTTGGTAAAAACTGTTTTATAAAAAGGATAATAAGAGTGCGAAATTTTTAAAAGAAAATGTTTATAGCTCTTACTTATATCGAGGACGTGTTCGTTATTTAGGTACACTTCCTACAGCACACGCAACACTGTCATATCCATAAATATAAGGGCTAAAAACAGATACAAATTTAAAATTATATTATTTATAACAAGAATAAAAATCATTATTTATGTTAAAAAGATAAATATATTCTACGAATTCTAATATTATAATAATTATTTATAAAATTGATATAAAACAAAATAGATTATTGCTACATTTATTTAATGTATGCTGTATTTGCAGATCAAAATAAAATTTATTCAGGTTATTAAACCATTGGTAAAAAGTCCCATTATTATTCATTACAGAATATAAAATAAATGTATTTTATAAATGTATAATCTTTATTTTAACGATATTGTTCAGATTATATATCGTGACAAAATTTATTTAATATTTTGTTGTATCATTGTAACGATCACAGAATCTTCAATTTTAAAAACTTTTAATTACATTCAGTCTTTTTTTTATTCTTTACGATTATGTAAATTTATTTCGTGTTTTATAATAGGTTTAATCTTTTATATAAATACATAATTGCGACATTAAAATGAATGTTATTTTAATGCTTTTAAGATTAAATTGTAAAAATTAAAACAAAGTAAGTATATGAGATATAAATTAATTGAAAATGGTAAAGACAAAAATAATATCTTCCACGGGGAAAAGCGTTTTTCGATAACTATGCTCATCCTCTGGTAAGGAAGTCAAGTTTACCCTTTCTGCCTTGAAAATTATCAGGACTCGAGTCCCTCGTAAATAAGTTCATGCATTTTCTTGATTACAATTTTCGCAATCTTATATATAATATCATGTACATTAATTTTATTCTATCATTGGTAATGTTGTTAAAAAATAAAAATAAATAATGTATCGTTAATGTCACAAATATTATATAAAAGTTTTTTTTAACTTACTTTATTTCATTAATAAAAGAACAATCTAGTCATCCAAAAAATAATTTTATTCAATGTTTTAAACTTTCTGATTTTTGTTTTTTTTCGTGCTCCATATGAAAATCAATAATCAGCTAAAAATAACCTCGGCATTTTGATGCCGCCTTTAATATAAAATATGTAAAAGCGCTGACAGTTTTATACTAAAAATATTTCGTATCTTAGTATAATAATGCATTTTTTACAGATAAACATATTTTTTACAATTTTTAAACGAAGTTTTGCTATAGAAAGTTAAGAATATTGTTTTATGAATAATTTAAAAAAATCACGTTAAGTAAAGAGAAATTTTACTGTAATAAAGATATCTAAATATTCGAACTACTATATAAATATATTTGAAATATATAAATAATTGATTATATATTTATTATTTTATATAATGTATTATAAATAGTTAAATATAATTTGTAAAATTGTGAAAAAAACATTCATTAAAAAGTTATTTTTAATTATAAAACTTGATAAATTAATTACTTTGAAAAATTTATAAAAGCTGATTAAAATATTATATCAAAACATTAAATGTTACAAGTATACATATAAGTAAATGTTGATAGTTACAAAAATATACTATAATTTTTATAGAAACTGTAATACCGAATCAGCTCTTCTCTAAAACTTTATAGAAAATTCTCTGGATAATTAACTTTAAATTTTAAATCCGGCTTGAACTTCTTTTATTCTTTTGTTTTACACTTTATCATTTTATTTTATAGTATATTTACATGAATACTATGTAATCATAACTTAGAAACATTTATCAATGAACATTCAAGTATTTATTTATTATGTTCATAAACTTTGTGTAGTTCATAATTCGAAAAAATTTTAATTTTATAAAATAATGTAATGAAAAATTAAAGATAACAGAAAGAAATTTAAGAATGGTTTATTGTTTAAATTATGATTTTAAGCAATACATTACATTTTAAAGGTAATCGAATTTTGTTCATAACATTTTCAATCTTTGAAATTAAATATATTCAAATTATATTATTAATTTGAAAATTATTCATTCTTATTTTTTAAAAAAAATTATCAAGAAATAAGTTTTAATATAACAAATTTTTTTAATAGTTTAATATCTTCAATTTTTTATTAAATACTATTCACAAAATATTTCTAAAAATTTATGGATTCAAATTGATCTGATATATTGAAATATAATTATTAAAACATAATTATTTAGTGAGTTAAATATTGATAAAACATTATAGATGAAACAATATAAAGTTTGGTTTAATTTACATTTTAAATAATATTATTTATAGAATTAAAATTATCAGAAAACAGATAAATAAAAATTGTTATATAAAAGATTTCATTTCAATTTAATTGATTAAGCTATTTCGTTTTTATAAAACAATATTATTTTATTTTACTATCTAGTTTCAATAGAATAATATAATCATAATAATTGTTGTAAAAACAGAAAATTATTTAATATATGATAAATCATAAAATAACCATAAAATAATAATTTAGCTTAGTCTTTAGTATTAAAGTATTGAACTCAATGGATATGATAGATATACTTTTATAATTATTATATTTTATATTTTTAAGATTTATTATCAATATTTATAATCTTTAGTAATAAATATTTTGATACATTATAATTATTAATGTATTTTTAATTTGATTATATCTACTTATGATGTTTTTTAACATATTACTATTTACGTAACAATATTTTATTTGCGTGTAATTTATTTTTTTTTATAGAAAAAACATTTAGGGTAATGGAGTATTTTACTCTTGTGAATAACATCTAAATTATTATAACAAATAATGCATATCAAATAATAAAATAAAACAATTTATCTTTATAAATTCTTAACTTTTTAAACACATTAATATTTATTTAACTTGTTTATGAAAAATTTAATACATACATTTTATGTTTTCTATCATTTCCCTATATAATAATCTTGACAATATTAAAAATGAACTTATTAATTCGATAATTAATTTATTCCATTGATTATTTTCGTCATTTTTTGTGATTTTATAAACATTTATTTCAAATTTTATTAAACATATGTACTTTATTTATATTTTTTCCACTTTTAGCGATCTAATTTTACATGTAATCGTGAAATTTTAAAATACAACTTTTTATATTCTTTATCAATATAAAAATTTCTTAATTATATTCTAAATTTATTATTTATAAATTTTAGTAATTATCTTGAATTTTTTAATATTTGTGTAAAATTATTGAATTTCCATGTTTCAGTCTAATTTTATTTTGATTAATACATAGGTATATATCTTTTTAAAGTATTCAATAATTTATCAATTACTTCAATTACCTTTTTAATACATTTTTTAATGTATACTAAATTTTTTATTTATTTATACCTTAAATAAATGTAATTTTAAATCAATTTTAAAACCATTATTAAATTCATTAAATGTACTTCGAATTCATTATTTTGTTTTTCGAATAAAATATGTAATTACTTAATTTGTATAACAATGATATAATACTAATTTATATTTCATAAATAATAATAAACTGATATAAAATTTTTATCTCTATTTGTATGAATCAAATAATAATTTAAGTTAATTATTTGATATTAAAATTATAATACTTAGCATAGTGTACATAGTGATTATTTTATGATGACTTATAATAAAGCTTCAATGAATTTTTTATAATTCATAAAAAGAATACATATCTTTATATTTATATTAATTTAGTATGTAAGTATGAGTTCTGTGTCCATCGCACTTAATGAAACTTCTAATTCATGACGAAGTATCAGGATGTTCTTGTAAAGTTTGTAACAAAAAAAAGTAAGAAACAGCAGTATTTAAAATCTGTAAATAAACAAATAAATATAATTTTTCTTAATAATTAAATACTAAGAATATGAATTTAATCAAACAAATTTTATATAAGCAATTTCAAAGTATTAACAAAAAATATTTATATATTAAATTACATTTATTGACACACGGGCGCGTGCATATACAGACACTTAAGTTAGTTCAAAGAAAATTAAAGACACTTAAAGAATAAAAAAATTTATATCGATTAATATGATAGTTTTGCAATTCTAAATTTTAATAAAATAGATATTTTCATTACTGGTATAAAATGCTTATCGATTATAAAAAAAATAAAATTTTATAATTACTAATAATAATTAAAAATAACTATTGAAATACGTATAATTTATTTATTGTTATAACACATTATTTATTAAAAAATGAGATAATTTTCTTTATAACTTACAAAAAATTACTTCAATTAAATATGTAATTTTTCATCAAAATTATTTGAAATTCTTATATAAATACAATAATAATAAAATAATACAGACATGTTTTTATAAGAAAATCAATTTCTACAATATTTTATCGTTTATAAATTATTAAAACGTACTTTATTTATGTTAAGTATTATTTTACGTTTAATATATTTTTTAATTATTATTCAAAACTTTTTATTATAGATATTTATTACAGTTGAAAAGATATGAGCAACTGAGATAAATTTACCGACGGCATTAATTACTTAATATGTAATTTTGATTGCTGTGTGAGTGAATTACTGAATCCATTTTTTAGTCATTATTTAATGACCAGAATAAATAATCAAAATATTGGAGTATACATTAACAATGATACGTTAACAAAGAACATTTGTAAAGCATCTAATTACGAAAGGATTGAATTTCATTTCAGAATTTGCAAAGGTAAAGTATAATTATAGTTTAATCAAATGCACTCTTTTTTTTATTATAATACCTCTACTAAATTTTAATATTGACAAAAAGATAAGAGATTAAATCATGAACAATATAATTTAAAAAATTTAAATTATCATTTTTTTAGACATTGGATATTTTTGTTTATTCAAACTAAAATATTTATTGACCTACATCTGTTTTAATGTAATAAATATAATTCATAATTTTTGTATTATATATGAAAAATATCATATTAGAAATTCTTTATTTATAGTTTTTATAAATATAAAAACAAAAATATAGTAAAACTTACCTTTAAAAACATTTCTAAACGTACGGCCAACCATCCTTTTACTTTAAAAATTTGTGGCTTCTGCGACAATAAAATTAGTATATCTTTCATAAAACGTGGATTACCACATCCCGGCCAGTGGGATTTGTATACCGAATCAAGACATGTTTCACTCTAGAATTATATTCATTAATCCGTTAAGAAAAAGCATAAACAATATAAAAATTAAAAAATTTGTCTACTATTTTATGATACAAATAAACAGTAATTTGTCAAAATCCGGAAACATACTATTATTTTTGTCGTTAGCATTAGTATTTAATTATGTTTCAAAGAGACTTTTTTTTAATTAAAAACTATTTACGATAATTCAATAATTATAATATGTTTTACGAAATAATAATTGAAAAAATTAAATTCATAATTTGAAAGAATGAATTTCATTAAAAAAAATAAATTTTGTTTTCTAATTTCTAAGATAAATGATTGAATGAATATTTAAAATTATGAAGAAAGTATAAAAAAATTTCAATAAATATAACTTTGCGAATGAATTTTTTTTACATAAGGTATAAAATTAATATTTATTTTCATTAATCGACTTTAGAATAGTATACTAATATTTTTTGTTGATTTTGAATTTGAAAATATTATACTATAGAAATGTATATGTATTATAGAGACAAATCTTTAATTGTCAACAATAATTTATAGACAGTTTATAAAATTTTGATTAATTTGTTTATATATATACATATACACGAAATTTTTATTGAAATTGATAGTTATGAATTATATTATATCTTATTAGCTTATAAGTATATTTAAAGAATATAATATAATATTTTTTATTCTTGTTTGTTCTATACGTAAAAGAATTTCATATTTATACTAAAAAAGATAAAATCTAAAAAAAATTGTAAATTTATCTACATACATTATTATCCTATATTTTTTAAAATCAATGTTTATTTAAAAAAAATTTTTATTAACGACATTTTTAATTAATTAATTTAAAATTAATTTTATACATATAATACATATATAATGTATTATAAGAAATTAAATTATTAATATAATCATATGTTTTCATTATTTAATTTTAACTAATCTATAATATAAAATTATTACTTACCTCTACAGTGATAATATTTCCATACCAAGCATACGAGTATGCTTGCACTAATTTTAATAAAGTATGACCAGTAAAATATAATAATCTTGTAAAATTTCTATTTTGTATCTGTATAGATAAATAAAATATTATAATCAAATTTCTAAGAAAAACATCATAAAATTTATATTGTATTGTATAGTCTTTTTAATTTCAAAATAAATTTTGTTTCAGTAATATATTTATATGTAATATTTATTAAATAAAAAAATTATACTTATTATCAAATAAAAATAATTTAATGAATCATGTTAAATATAAATTGCGACGATAAAATATATATTAAAAATGTATGATTTTTGATGATCATTAAAAATTATTAAATTTAGAATTTCTAATTATACATAAAAATCTATAATGTAAACAATATTTTAAATTAACTAAATTAATGTAAACAAGATATATTCGTTAAAAACTAAATCTTATGTTAAAAATATTCGAAATTCTAATTGTTAACTCTGACAGTATTAAAATTCTGTTAAGATTGTAATATCAAATTAGACTTATTAAATACAAAAAATAAATCTGAAATTTTTGTAATTAAAATGTAATATTTTAACGATACATGATATATTAAGATTATTGAATGTTTATTTCAGATCGTATCTTTTCAAATTTACTATTACTTTGTATTATACCAATATTATGTACCGTATAGTTTTAATTTATATTACGAAGCTCTGCTCTTTTATTTATATACTTAAAGTAATATAAAATACAATTTTCTTTTTGTATAAATTAATTTACTTTTTATATAAATTTTATATATTTTTATATTTATTAGTTCAATAATAACATTTTAATATAATTAAATTATCCAATATGAAATTTGACATATCTTTATGAAGTTGAAATAAAAAAATTTATAATTTCATAGAACATAAATATTGTTTTGATATTTATAAGTTTATAAGTATTAAATTTGACTATAAAATAAATAATTACCTGTGTCGCTTGAAAAACAACAGCACATATGGCAATGGCACATGTAACTGCAAGCCATAAAGTTAAAAAGCTAAAAACCTGTTGCAGTTTGTATCGAGATTGTATCAATAACAAATGTTTATCGACACATTTTTTTAAATCATTTCTATAAGTCGTGCTGAATTTTAAATTTTTGAAACAAGAACTAAGTACTCTTAGTTCTCCGACCATATGCAAAGCGTAAAGTCCAAACACAGAATCAACGCTGCAGCTAACACTCCAGAGATAAAATCCACACCATACCTCAAACCCATATATTAACCAATGAATTAATCCTCCTATTTAAAATTTAAGAAATTTAATATTTTATTTTTATTATATTTATAATTTATGTATAGTTTTTAACTAAAAATATATATGATATTACTTTACTTTAATAAACGGTCAAACCTTTTATAAACACAAGTTTTATTATTAACGATTTTATACCTTTATTTGAAAAGAAGCATTAATTTATGTTTATAATAATTTTGATTTTTTTTATCTTTATAATTTAACACAATATAAATTAAAATAATTTTTTTATATTTATATTTTAATAATCATTATTGCTTTATATATTAAATTAATTTTTTGTATTTTTTTTTATTTATTAAGTTCTTTTGAAGTTATGTCGATACGATATAGGTGCTTTTTAGAGTTTAAGCTCTAACAGAGTTATGGACGAATCTATAAATTGAAACTGTTCAAATAATGTAAAAATAAATCTAAACTTATAAAATTTAGTTCATTGTGAAGTTGTAAGAATTTAAAATTCATGAGATTGAATACGAATTTCCGAAAACTTGGCACATTTCTTATTATGAAAGGATAAAATGACTAGAAAATTGATTTTCTACTAGTTGGCTTTCAATTTTTGGAATGTAGATTATTCCAATACTTTATTGCATTGATCGAATATCGAATGATTTTTGATAATTATATAGTTAATTAAAGTTGAATCAGAGTACACAGTGAAGTACGGAACTATGGCGTTTATGACAGCCTCACCATAAAATAAATATAATATAAGTGTAATTAATAATTAATCAAAATATAAGTAATTACTTTCAATTTTCAAATTTATATTTCGAATATTTTAATATCTCGAATCATGGTAATTAGTGATCAAGCCATAATATAAACATAAATACTGTATACATAGCAATGTAATTTTGAATTTATAATTCAAATACAATTAATTGAATTTTTTAATTTAATGAATCATATTTTTTATTTAAAAAATTTTAACTGATTTCTATCTTAAACTATTGATTTTAGTTGAACCATAAAATATCAAACTAAGTATAAAAATATTGAGTTTTGAATCATGTACCAAATGTATTATTTATCAGAATAAAAAACCATAAAAAGAGAGTGTTCATGCGTAATCTCTAGATCTTATAATAATTGAACTTCAATCTCACGCGGTAGTTTGGATTTAACAACTGATTAAGAATCTGAAAATTTATTAGATTATTCATAGCTATGAATGATATATTCTTTACCTAAATCTACCGTATATAGAAAGAATATTATAGAAAGCTTGTGATAATCTTTGATAAAATAATTTTCATCAAGCATTTGCATTAAATTATTAGATTCATTTTAATTTAATTTCTTGTATTTGTAGTCAATAATATTTCACATACACATATATATATTAATTTTTAAAAATTCTTATGACATATACTATTTATATAAATATTCATGTAAATTTTTTCAAATATTATATGTAATGTGACAAAAAATTGTGCTTATAATATTTAGATATAGCTAAAACATTATAATTTTTATTAATAAAAATATGCTTTGAATTTTTAAATTATGTACAACGAAATAAGGATTTTTTCTTCCTGATTTTATCTCATAAGCTATTGAAATGTATTGGTAATTTAAATATTATTTAAAAAACAGTGATAAAACAATAGAATATAAAACGTGGATATTTGCGATAAAATTGGTATACTTTATTTTTAGCGCTAACACGAATAATATTAACAAATTGAAATGATAAAGATTATTTAAATATATTCTTGTTTAAAATTTATTGCTTTATTTATATATAAAAATAAAATAATTTGACGTTACCTGGTTCATAGTTAAATGGTAAAGCTTGCGGATAAGCTCTCACGTATTTGTGGTTTCTAAGCGCCAACAAAGGTATGATATAAAGTAAAAGCATGCTTAAACCAACTGCAAAATTGAGAATGATATATAATTTCAAGAACGTCTGAAAGTGAGCTAATAGATGAGGCTGTAATTCAGGAACTTTAAGGTCACGTTCAAAATTTGCAGAAAGACCCTCGTTTAAGCCTCGTAGATCTTTTTCGTTTATGATTAAAACGAAGACCTGCATCATTTTTATATTAAACTAAAATTTGTTTATTTAAAATGATAATTATATGTGATAAAATATTTATAACACATATTATTGTATGTGATAAACTATATATATATATTTTTTTAATAAATTTACTTTTATTTAAAAAATAATTATTAAAAAATTATTCAAAAACTTTGATCGATAAGTTTAATAGTTTAATCTGTGAATATATTATATATATATATATATATATATATATATATATATATATTCACGCCTACCTCTTTAATAAACTCTAAATCAAAAAATTTGTATACACAAATGTTAGTAAGACAATCTTATTTTATTATAAAATTAGTAAATTACCTTGATAAACACAGTTAAAAATGCTATCATTAGTCCTAAGCATCCGGTAAAGATATTGATATTATTGGCATTCTTGACGCAAAAATTGACAATACCATAAAACGTAGATCCAGTGGCAAAAAGCGAACAAATACTCAAAAATCTTCGTAAGATAAGAGGATGTTTATCATAGGTCGGCCAGATACCAGAAGTTACAAGCAAAAATTTTATGTTATTCTTGTAGTATTTGTATTTTTTAACCTCATATTCCATTGTTATATCGTGAAATTAATATCACTGTAAGAAATATAATAAAATCGAGTTCAGTAAAATCAATATAAAAGAAACTCTATCGACAAAGTTTGAAATATTGGATAAAAATGTACCTATATTATGCAGTATAAAGTTTCAGTTCCGTAAAAATATAAATCCAAGAGGAAGGGATAATGCGTATCAATGGAAGGGGAATCAAAGGGTTTAGTTTGAAAAATGTTCAGCTAGATGTATGACGTAAAATTAAACATTGTGCTTGTGAACATATATACAAATTTTTAATTTAACTTTTTTAAAGTATGTTATTAAATTCAAAAATAGACTCTATGAAATTTCTAACTTAACAATAGCATTTACGTACACCATTTGATTAAATTTTGTTGAAGTTAGTAAAAATAAAAAAATTGTAATTTTCTTTTATTTAAGAAATTCATTTAAGAAAACTATCTTTTTTCTTAACTGCGGAAACTTTCAGCCTCAAGATAATTACTTGAAACTTTGATAAACAGTATATATATTCATAAAATAACTATAGCATTACGCTTTAAAACATACTAAAATATTTTAAAAAATATATTATTAAGTATTGAAAATTTCATACTAAGTTATATGAACAATTACGATCAATTCTACAAATATATTAATATTAGATGTATATTATTTATTATGAAGGGATATTTTTCTATTGTAATACTTACTTTTTTCTTTAAAATATGAAGAGAAATTGGTATAAATTTATCTACAAAATTTATTTATGAAATCATCGGTATAATTTGTAGTAAAATATTAAAATTTATAATAGTAAATAAATATTTTAGGCATAATAATATTTTATATATTATTTTTTAAATTTCTAGAAAATTGAGGCAATAATATTAATTAAATTACTCAAAACGAGTGTAATATTTTATTCATTCTATAAGTCTTCAAAATATTTTATTTTATGTATACATAAAATATACAAAAATTCAAAAAATAAATATTCATATATAGAATAATAATTAATTAATTATTTTAATATAGACTATTCTCTAAAAATTTGTTTTTTTATTTATTATTAAATATTTATATGTATGAAAAACTTTTTTATGTTTTAAAATTTGTTTATGGATTCTTTTTACTAAAATTTATTTTAATTTATTTGGTTTAAATTTTATACTTTAAATATAAAAGCTTTTTAACTTTAGACTAATCTACTAATACTTTTTCGTACAAATTGAACATATTTTTAATAATTTTTTTATATCTCATGATATTAAAAAAGAGTTTATTTACGATACTGCATATTTGACAAGGAATACTCCAACTTATGTGAAACCGAAGATATTAAATTAGAATTTGAAATGATAATTCCTTATTAATTTATTAGAATCTAATTTGAAATAATGCACAAATAAGTACTAGGAAAAAAGTTAATGAAATAAAATTAAACATAATTACAGTTTATTTTTATTGATCAAATGAAAACTCAGAGTTTAATAGCTAAAACACCCCAGTTCATTTTTCAGAATATCGATTGAAAATTATATGAACTATTAAAAAATAAGTTTTATTTTGTTTTCATTTAGGTCTATTATTTTCATTATTAGTTGTCGTTTAAAAGTGAATTGAAAATATATTTCTTATCTATTAAAAATGAAGGAAAATTATTAGAAAATATTTATGCATGTAAATAAAGACTATACAATCTAAATAGTTTTATTGAAGCGATTATAAAATTATTTTTAATATGACAAAAATTTCAAAATACTTTAAAATTAAATAATTCTCTATGTATGTTTAAAATATATTTGAATATATTCACTAATTTTTAGAAGAGAAGAGTTCCTTTATGAAAATGTATCAAACGTTTCTTTCAAGGTTTGCAGTAGATAAAGTGATATCAAGGTATTTATTATCAATAGTAAAACAAAATGTCATAAGTTTTAAACTCTCTTTTAATATACTTTCAACAGATTAATATGTTAATGATGTTTCTAAGTAAAACTGAAAAATAGTTTTGATCACCTTACTATATAAATTCAACTCTCATATCGTAACATCTTTTCATTTGAAAACTAATAATTTTTGCAATAGGATGACGACTACGTGTTCATAAATTACAAATTATCGAATATATATTATCAACATTGTAAATAAAATTCAAACAAATTTGACTCTACATATTTGAGATACTAATTAAATCATTTTTTCTTTTATATTACTAATTTAAATTTTGTTTAGAAACTACTATCATTTTCATTTTATTCAACAATTAATTATATACGAGTATATCCAAATCGAGGTCTATTAAAATAGATACAACCGAATTATAGATACGTAAATAGTTGATAATACCTGATTCATAACAAAATGATATATCTTGATTAAACATTCTAGCATACTTTTCCTATGAAATTAATATCAAGGGAATAATAACGTTTTTATAAATCTAAGTTTTCAAAAAAATATATAATTAAACCTGTGTACAATTAAAAATAGAACTAACGATAAATCACAATAAAATCGGAATACAGAAATATTCAAATATCACGTGCGAAATTTCTCGATAAGCCTTTATTGAATGTTTTCAGATTTTTCTTGTGATACAATAGAATCAACACCTACTTAATTATTTTATTTAATTATTTTCATAAAAAAAATCAATGTGTATTAATTAATTGAAAGTTTTAATTTTAAATTTCCATGTTTACTTGTTTTACCAATGAAGACAACTGCAAGAAGTGAAATTTTTTAACAAACTTGCTATTAAAAATAAAGTACAACAAGGCTTGTTAATATTTTTTATTTGTTGAATACTTATATATAAACTCTAATGATATATATAGCAAGAGAGAGACAGAGACAGAAAAATCAAATTTAATTTTAACCCATTCTTATTCTTTAACTGGTAAAAAGTTTTTATGTCTCAATGTATCCAGACAACTATTTTTTCGTGATTCGGACTTTGATCCCACTTGTATTTCTAACATTTTACTATAAAAATAAATTATTTAGTCTTCAAAACGAATAACAAAGATTTTCAAATAATTTTTTTAATCATACTGATTTCAGTTAATTTTTTAATACTAATGTTTTTAAAGATTTTAATTTTAAATATTTGATATTTCCAATTCCATTGATTAGAGTTCAAATTCAATAATGAAATATAAATTTTCAGATACTATATAACTAAGATTGTTAATATTTATTGTAAATCTAGTTTCCATAATAAAAATGTGACAAAAGTTAATTATTCTCTTGTCAAGTTTTTTAACTTATTAAACTAATTATATTTATAAATAAAATGAAATAAAAAATTTTACAAAAACTTCATAATAAAATTGGTTTTAATTAAACATAAGGAGTTTTCAAGTAATTGATTCTTTTTCGAAACGATAATGTTAAAAAAAATTCATGAAAAAAATAAGTTTTTGTAAGATTGCAAAAAATAAAATTTTTTGTTAATACACTTAAATGTAAATAAATGTTTTTAAAATTTTGAAATAATAATAAACAAAGCCTTAAAGTTATCATTTCATGTAAATTCTTTAACACTATATTAAATACATAGTATTCGAAGATAGTACCAGATAAGCACCAACTCGCATACGTTATAATCATATTTTTGGATACACATAATAATTATTTTATATAACAATACATTTTTTCTTTTTATTTTTAAACGAATATACTTTCTAGTAAATACAGTATGCTTATACTCTGATTGTTTTTTTATATTACCATTAATTAGGCAGTTGAAATTTTTTTCCATATTTACTATTTTTTCGATGCATTATACCGATTCTAAATAAAATATACAGCAACATTAGACAAATAGAAAATAATAATACATATATTCTTAAATTTGGTTTGTATATCTGTATATCTTTATTATAAATATAGTACAACTAAATAATTTCTTGGCAATAGACTTTATTTATGATATTTTCATTTTTATGATATTATAATTTCCAAAGAAAGAATTACAAATAAAATAGCGTTAATTAGAATCCAGAAAAAACTATTAACTATGTTGTAAAAAATGAAGTATAGTATCAAAATGTCAACAAATTTATACATACCATGAAGCAAGAAAGTGAAAGTACATTTGTGTACCTATATAAACGCCTTCTTTCATTACTCAAACAATAATTTAAAGTTTTTTATATATTTATAAAATTCTAAAAAATAAACAATATAAAAAAATTTTTTAATTTGTGAAAATGTAACATTTAAATTTTTCAATTAAAAAAAAGAAAATATTATAAGCTTACAGGAACTTTTTTTTGCTTAAATTTTGCTTAAAATATCTATTTACAGTAAAATGTAACTAGATCATGTAAATTTATTTTTAAAAAAAGATTTTCTAATACTGTATATACAAGATCAAAATGATAATTAGATTAAAAATAATTATATATTTTCTTAAATAAAATTATAAATTTTTAGTGTAAACAATTATAAAAAAATAATGGTGTTTATTTACATTTATCTACAAGGTGTAACGTAGAGTAAACATTTTTAATTTTATTTTTAGAATGCTTTGAAAAAAACTTGGAAAATTAAAAATTAATACTATATTATTACCTTTTTAAATAGTAAATATCGATAACAGTTAATATTACATAATAAAATACTTAATAATTTGTACATATGACGACTGTAAGACTCTAAAACTAAATATAACATTGTTATAAAGATTATACAAGTCATTTGAATATTGTTTTAATTTATAATAAGGCACCATCACATTGATACACTTTAGTAATCTAAATAATTTTTTTTACCAATTGATAATCAATCAATAACATATCTTTGGTTAGTAAAACGTTGAATATATAAATATATATATATATATATATAGCTAAAATATGAATTTTTGATTTGCTTGATAATATTCATAAGATTCTCAAAAATCAAATTTATATTAATTAATATTCTTGTACTTTGAAAACAAATTGTAAAGTACACGTAATGTAGATTTTAAATCTAAATTAACAATATCTAAAAGAAAAAGTTTTATTTAGTTTCGAATAAGTTATTATATTATAAAAATTATTACTTTATTAAACAAAACTACCTTCAGGTCTAGCTTTTGGTTTTGGTAATCCAACATCTTGCATTAATTCAAAAGCAAAAGATACATTATGTACTTTTTGTTCATGAGTTTTTGGAGTCAAATGAAAGCTACCTAATGGTACAAAGAATCCTTCAAGCAGACCCAATAATAAAGTAAGAAAGACGCCATCATGAAATTGGTTATCAAGATCTGATACTTCTAAATGCACTTTACTTAAATGTTTGTTAACAAAGGTCACCAATGACTGAAATTTATTTAAGAAATAGTTAAAAAATTCATTTTAAATAGATAATTAAAATATATACTAATTTATTATTTACGTTTTTAACTACTGCTAGTTTTTCAGGTGCATAATCAAATAGAGCATCAAAAGCATCTCGTTCACAACGCATTCCTAAATCATCATATGTTGATGTAATTTCTTCTTTTACAATTCTGTGTATTAATTGTCCATCTTTTTTCATTACTACAACAACTTGAACAGAAACTAATTCTGGTAATCTAACAGGTGCTCTAAATAAACGTGCTAAACTAACTAGAAGATGTAAAATAGCTACAATATTTCTAGAATGTATTGATTCCACACTCCATTTATAAGGAGGGTAACATCCTAAAACTCTATTAGCTGTGTTTAACACAACTGCTAATTTCTGTCTTTGCCCTTCTTCAGACTGAGTGACTTCGGGTACATCAAGTTTTTTACTCGTTAATTTTTCTGTAAAAATAGTATTTTTTATAATATTGAAAAAACCATAAATTTTTACTAAAATATATTTAATTGTAAATTATGAGTTTATAATTATTGTAAATAAAAATCCTTAAGATATAGACTATAATATATATAATAAATATTCTAATTAAAAAATAATCTTAAGTAGGTTCAATATTAATATGTATTTTATAATCTAAACGATATTTTAAATTGCATACATAAGTTGTTTACTGTACAAAATTTTATTAGTAAGTCATTTTAATAGCAGCACAAAATACTTGTTCTTACTTACCTAATAATTTCTGAAGTACTTGACCATCATAAAGATCTTCGGTAATATCTTTAACTATAATTCGTTGGTTAGCCAATTCATCATTTATCCACTCGATTAGTACATGAATTAATTCTTGTACTTTGGGTTCTTCCAGACTTCTCGGTGCTATCATAGATCGCTCTTCATTTTCATCTAAAGCATAATCTTCTGGAGGCATATCTATCATAGCTGCAAATCCTGGTGAATCGATCGCATGTTTACCCTCCTCTTGAACTTCTTGAACTAAATTATAAATAAATTACAAATTTTAAATTATAATATTAATAAAAATTATTGGTTTTAATCAATTCAATTTTTTATTTATTTATCTGTTTATAAACAATTTATTTTAATTTATTAAAAATCAGAATAGTTAAAATAAATTTATTGAATGATAATAAATTGTAGAATTGACCAATATTACAGAAAAATGCTTATATAAATCCAAATATATTTTAAATCTACAAGTTTATCTTAATACTAACTGTATCAAATTAACAAATGTGTTTTAATTAACAATTGTAAAAATATTAAATATTTTATACTATTAGACTAAATACATATTATTAAATTAATATATAAATAGTACTACTTGTATTTATATTATGTAAATAATAAGTAAATGTTAATTATAAATATATGTTAAAATAGAATTTCTAAATACATTTATTAAATTTTAGGTATATTTTATAATAAAGAATTAATATTGAGAGAAATGTAAATTAAAAATTAGTGATCTTACTAATGACACTCAAGACAGCAAACCTTATAAGGGCAATCCAGTAATTTTAAACGCCCACGATAAACAATATTTTATTTACTTTTATCTACTTTTCGTAAAACAATAATAAAAATTATATTTACCCTCCTTTATCCGTTTTTTACGACCTAAAGTACCGATTTTATCCCAAAAACTTTCTTCTTTTTCTTCCTTTTTAGCCGCATTCGGAACAGGACGAGGTGACTTAGGTCGTGGAGACGCCATAATTGTGAATCTTGGAGCTACGGGGAAATGAGACGTCACTATTCAAGAATAAACTCTGATCATACCCTGCCAGATTATGTACTTTCTATTACTACTTCCAGACGATCAACAGTTGCCATTTAAAGATGTCTCCGATACTATCGGTAACTGCTCTGTAACGCAGACGCGCGATATTTTAAAAACTTTTTAAATGATAAAATTGTAGATTTAGCCAAGCTCAAGTAATTAAGCCAAAACGTAATAATAGGCGACATAACGTACAATAAATAAGAAGACAATCCAAGCACTGAATAAACATCTGATGTGGAAAGATTCAAGCTTTTTAAAATTTTAATTTATCCAGCCTTGACCTTTGATCTCTAACTCACACTTGCTCCGTTTCGAACAACCAATACTTGAATCCGCTATATTTTTTTGAGCATTGAAAATCAAATAAAGTTCATATGTGTTTAATCGTAATCTTAATCATAAAATTTTAATACCTGTTAGTAAACATTTCCTTATCTATTACAATTTTATCTTTATTTTTAAACTTTAAATTGTTTTTATTTAAGCAACTGTATTATTTGGTAAAATCAACTCCATTTAAAAATTTTTTGTTCTAATAAAAAGTTAACAGGATTATTTGGTAGGATCTCGAATAATGATATACAATAAAGAACATAGAACATCTATTGCATATTGTATTTGTTCAATTTCATATATTTTTTAAAACTAAAATGTTTAATTATTGTATTTAAAATGTTATTGGATATGTATATAATGCAAAAAAAGAAATAATACTACATTAATAAAATAAAATTTTAATTTTAATATTTTAATTGAAAATTACATAAAACATTATAAATGAATCCTTCGTTAAATGTCAAAAGAAGAAATGGAATATTCACCATCTAATAATACAAACTAATAACGAGTGTTATAAAAATTCATTAATAGTTGCTTTTAAAAAATTCTGTCGCCATATTGCTATAAAGTAACTAAACTTTTGTACAATATTATGTACCAATTTGAGGTTATACTTTTATAATTAAGTAATTTTCATAAAATTATATTTAAAACAATGTCACTTTTTATGCGTTCTTCGAAAACAAATATTTATTATTTTAAACCAAAAATATATAATTTTATAAACTCACATTCGATTAAATCAAAAGTACCTAATACATACGTCAAGGAAATAGATAAAGGTAAATATAAATTATCTACTTTTATAAAATTATTTAACATAAAAAATAATTTTTTCCTTATGAACATATTTCTGAACCTAGAATTTTAAGTTAAATAATAATAATCATATAAATTATATAAATGTTTAAACTTAGATAATAATTTTAAATTTAATTTTACAAAGACATTTTTTTATTTGTAAATGTAATTAAACTTCCTTTAAATAAAAAATATAAAATACCCATTATAATATAATATTTTTACTTATATAATACTAAAAAAATTATTCAATTAATATAAAATAACTAGTATTTAATAATTCCAGATCAATAGTAAATAAATCTAATATTTTTAAATAATTGTAACATTATTTTGTTTTTTTGAATTTGAAAATGTTTCTATTTTATTATAAATTATTAACTTTTCTGAAAAAGTATATATTTATAATTTTAAAAAATAATATACTTATTATATTTTAGATGGTTTTCAAATTTTACAATTAATTCCTGAGAAAACTAAAATAGAAAAAAAAACTAACAAAGTGATCAATCTACATCCCACTCGAACAACAGAAATGTCTGTTAATCAAGATTGGCCATCAATTTGGCCAAGTGCAAAAACATTTCAACCACATACAGTTCCTATTCCTATTCGACAAGGATACCCTAAAAAAGGTGAAATATCAGCAGGAAAATATCATAATTTAGAATTGATGAAGATACCAAATTTCTTACACTTGACTCCTCCTGCTATTGAAAGACATTGCAAGGCAATAAAAAAATTTTGTACTAAATGGCCTAAGAAACTTAACTCATCTATAATGTGTGCAAAATATTTTCCTTTAAATGTTAGTTATTCCGATTACTGTTATTCAGGACCATCGATTAGAGAACCTCTGTCAAGAATTATTACTTTCAGAATAAAATTGTCTAGTTTATCTCTTGATTCACATGCAAAAGATAAAATGTTAAGATTATTAGGAGACAAATATGATATTAAAACAGATTATATAACAATTGTTACCGATCGATGTCCAATGAGAAAACAAAACTATGACTATGCTGAATATCTTCTAACTGCTTTATATCATGAATCTTTGGTATGTATATAATATTAAATAAATATTATTATTATCTCTAATAATGTTATTATTAATGTAAATATTTTTTTAATGAAATGAGACTTTAATAAAGCTTTTGATTGCAATTTTGATAGTACAATTTACATATTTAAATAGAAATTATTTGTAATGTTTAAATTAGCATTATTCTTAATTTTATTCAATAAATATATAGTATTACTAATTATACTGTAATGTTCTATCCATTTCATTTAAAGATTTATTCTGTGAAAATAAAACAATTTGTGTTTTTTTGACTCTTTAATAAGAAAATTATCATATATTATCAAAACCAATGTCATCTTTTAGGATAATGGACATAAAAAATTCTTAATATTCATAACTTTAATTTTATTATTTTATAAACATTTTTTAAAATTTATTTTAATAGAAAAAAATTTATATTTTATGTATAAGAATTTTAATCATACTTCTGATTATAAATTTTTGTTTCACAATGAAATTGTAAAAGAGATATTTAATCAGAAATATATTCATGTCATTCTTTTATAATATTTATTTGCCAGATCATATCATTTGAATATAAATTATGTAAAATTTATTTTATAATTTTATTAAAATTCTTTTTTCATTTATATAAAAAAATATCTTTTTTTTTCTATTTTTAGCATAAAGAAGAATGGGAAAATGAAAAAACTCTAGCTGATATGGAGTACTATGACTGGGAGAAACATGAAAGTAAAAAAAATTTAGTAACAATATATGCTTGGCCTGAAATACCTCAAGATTTTGATTATAGTCATATTCCACATGCTGAAGAATATAAAATTGCTATCTCAGAATTAATTAATTCTGGTGAAGATGAACAGACTCTTATCAAATATAAAACTGCTGTTAAAAAAATAATGTTTCTTAAACCAGAAGAACATAATTAAAAGAAAAATTAATAAATTTATTGAAACTTATAGTTTAATAATTATATTGTTCTACTTAAAAATTTTATTGGATATAAAAATTAAGTAAATAATCCAAAATAATATATTGAAAAAATTTTTTAAAGAAAACTATTTCCTACTTTTATATGTATATATATATATATAATACTTTTAATAAAAAAATATAAAAATTAAAGAGTAATGAAAAGTAATAATTTTTAATAATTTAATTCAATATTATCAATAATTATTGTTGTTGTTAATATTATTTGCGTTAAAAGATTCTATTAAAAATATGTTGTTGAAAATAAAAAAAAATTATTTTTTATAAGACAGTTGAATTTTTTTTCGAAACTATTTAGATTTAGCCATTCGTAAGAATAAAATTTCTTACATTACAGTAACAAGAATGCGTAAAATTTTGATATTACTTGAACGCACAATTTCCTTTGTACATAAAAAAAGGTATAGTGAAAAACATAATAAGAATCTATAAAACTTAAAATAACCATGAAATAACGAATAAGTAGAGCATTTCAATGATAGTTTCGCGCACGCGATAACTTTTTATATAAATTTCCAACATATATTATACTTGTTCATAAGCACTAGTTTCAATATGTTGTGAAGCACAATGCATAATATTATGTATGTAAAAAATTCGGTATGTAAAATTTTTTTTTTAATCTGAAAAGTTAAACAAAATTTTTAAAAATACTATGACATTACAAAAAATATATACAAATTTAGGAGAAGATACTGGGAACAACAATTCTATTGATCTTACGATATAGTACAACATTGGGAGAGTCAGATTTTTCTTTAGTTAATTCAACTAACAAATCAGATTTTCTTTTACGACATAACTTAATACTCAATCACTTTTTAAGCAAACGTAAAGATGACTATCAATTACCAATATACAATAATACGATTATTTACAATTCGAATGATTCTATCAAAAACGGATCTGATGAACCTAGAAGTTATTATAATAGTATATCTACTACACCTTTTATTTCGTAAGTCAAAAATATATTGTTCATAGATTTATTACGATATTACATTGACAATTTTTTTAATTCGGAAGCTTCATTTAAAAAAAAATAAAATATTAAGAAAATAATTAATATATCATTTTAAAACATTTTTTCATTTATCTGTGATTATTGAATAATATTGAAATTAAATATCATAATTTTAAAAATATTTAGCAAATTATTATCAATACTTCTTAATATTTGTTACTAAAAAAAATTTCCAATCGAGAACTTAATTTTGTATTTTTACTGTATGATACACATATATAACTAAATTGGAAATTTATAATAATGTTTATCTATAGTTCAATACATTTTTTCTTTTATCATATTTCAAATTTTAAATCTAAAAATGGCATGAATTTCCGTTTTAGAGTTTAATTATATTTTTGTGATTTTTATTAAATAACAACACCAAGCAATCTTAAATATAAAATGAATGTATAATTATTTGGTTGCTTAAAATATTTTAAAATAAGTTTTTTAAATAATATTTATAGTTGTATATCCAATAAGTTAATTTTAAAATTTAAAAAACATACTTTTCATATTTTATATTACAGAGCCTTCGATCCAATCAGTGTATTAGCATCTTTAGCTTTTTTAGCATTTTTATTACAATCATTTGCCGCATTATTTGATCGTACAAGATCTAGAATACCTACGATCATTAACAGCAGACAATCAAATTTCGAGTTCAATGAACAGTTCATTGATGTAAGAAAAACAATTTTGCGTGCTCTGGAGGAATATGTACGCAATGATTTTTACGTAAAAAAAATAAATATTAAAAGTTTTGAATAATTAAATTTTTTTATTTTCAGGCTATCCTTGGTAATGATTTGTTAAATAACGAAAAAAAAAGTAAAACATCCATTTCCTAAGGCTTTAGTTTTTTCTTTTGTAGGATGACGAAATATTAATTTTCACAAGATTTATTATTATTATTTTTATTTAAATATTACAAAATCTTATTTTCAAAATGCTACGATAATTATTACATTTTGAACACTGAATATTATTAATAAATCAATTTTTTTAATAATAAAATATGTTAATTATAATAAAAATTTAATATCAATATCAGCGATGATTGTTAAACACGAAACGCAACGTGAATAGCTTATCGCTGAATGTTAAATTCATTTCTAATTCTTAAAATAAGTCCAGTCAAGTCAATAATAGAAGTATAAATGAATGACTTATTATAATTTAATTTTCGAAAAAACGTTAGTCTAAAAATCATGTAAAAAATACATTTATAAAAAGTTTTTAAAATAAATACTTTTTTCGAAAAAATTTATTGGGAATAAAAGACTTTTATTTTGATAGAAATTAGTAGAATAACGAATGAATTTTTGGTATATTTTCACTTTCCGAAAAAATATATTTTTGTCACTTCCGATTTTAAAAACTAGATTTGTGCAAATATCTATTCCATATTTTTCTTCGTACTATTAGATTCAACACTGGATCGAAATACGTTAAATATATATATATATACATTTTACTCTGTACAACTCCAAAAAATATGTCAATCTAGTTGATTTTTTAATATTTTTTTACCAAGGCACTCGAGATGATGGTAAAGCTGATGGTGCTCTAAAACAAAATTTTTAATTTCAATTAATATAATTAATATACCAATTAATATAAATCAATATAAATAAATTAAATTTCAATTGTGAATAAATAAGATGAATAAAAATTTTTACATTAAATCTTAAATGTATAAAAATTATTAAACATATGATATAAGCAAATGAAAATCAAGTAAAAAAATTAAATATTTATGATTTACTTTTGTTGTTTTTGTATACTTGATTTTTGATATGGATGGGAATTAGTTATTCCTCTCCTTTCTTTTCCTCTTACAGCTTTCAATGCTGCATCTGATTGATCGCCATTATAAGTTACACTAATTAAAGGTTTCATCCTGTCAGCTTTCAATTTATTTAAAATAGCGATACTTTTTGCAGTCATTGTAGGTTTTGGAAATTCTTTATTATTCTCTTTTCCATTCTGTAGAGATCCATTCGTTTCAAATCTATTTTTGGGAGAAATTTTTTTAGCTTGCTTAGCTGGTGACCTGGAGTGTACTTGATTTTTACTGTCCGAAAGTACTCTTTTTCTACTTTTATTGTCTGGTAAACAAAATGTACTGTTCAGTTTACTTGAATCTATAACAGAGTTTTCATCAAGCACTGGAGTAATATCGTTACTAATAGTTATTGTCGAATTTAGTATTTCATCGGTTGCTGGTTCAATATTTTTTGTTGGAGTACAATTAAATGTTGCACTAAGCAAAGCCTTAGGAGATTGAGACCAAAATTCTTCATCATCTGAATTGAGTTCTAATAAATCTGGCATATTACCATTATAAGGGTTTTCAAGTTCTTGAACACTTAAACACGTTGTACTATAAAAATCTTCCTCTTGTTTATTCATATTCAAATCAGACCATTTAATATTTCTAATTCCTTCTAAAGATTTTACCAATTGTTTAAATTCTTGTTTCAATTTTTCTGTTATTGTACCACCACCTCGCATCATATTATAATAATTTTGTAATGTGGTACTCATCATTTTTATCATTGTTGATACTGATTGCATTTCACACTGTTGAAGACTGTTAATTTTTTTTGCATGTTCAAACTGTTGTTGCATTCTTACCGTGTCAACTTCAGAAGTTAAGAAACTAATTTTATCTTCAAGTCTTTCATGTAAATTTTTAGATTTAATATTTAAAATTAACTCAATAAGATTTTCTTCTACTTTACATAGATCTTCCCAAACAGATTTCATTTGTATTTTTATTCCTTCTCTTTGTCTTTTAAAATATTGCAATGACTTGTTTACACGTGATTTACCACTAGCATTCTTTTCTTCCTGTGTTGTAGCTTCTACAGCAGTTGTTAAATTATGTAATCGACTATCAGCAGCTTTTTTATACAGAATTCTACAATATAAAATTTTATCAGAACTTTCTAGTGATAATACTTTTTCATTCAATACTCTTTTTTTATTATAAAGTTCTAAAAGTTTATTACTAATTTCTATAAATTCTTGAGATTGTTCTTCTGTAATTACTGGTGTTTGAAGTGTAACAGAATTGGGTACAGATACTTTTTCATAATTTAAGAGTTTATTTTTTAATACTTCCAATTCTTTCTTTTGTTCTTCAACCATTTTAATATAACCAGAAACATGCATTTGACAAGACACGATATTTTTCTTGACACTGGTTTTAATTTTCTTGGCCCTATTTGCATATCTTAATGTGTTATAAGTATCTTCAAAACTTGCACTTGATGGACTAATATTTGCTATCATAACTGTTTGACAATTTCCACCTAAAGAATCCTTTAAAAGTCGAGTTAATTTTGAATCACGATAAGGAATATATTTTATTCCATCAGCCAAGTTATTAATGCAATTTCCAAGAGCTAAAAGAGATTTATTTATATTTGCTCCTTCTTTAAACCTAGCTCCAGTACATCCTGTTGCCGAAGCTCTTTCAGATCCAGCCAAATCTATCATTGACAACTTAACATGTTTTACTTGCCCATCAATCTTGTTAGTAATATTAACGTACACTTGGAATACAGCATGACTCCTGCTACTTTCTTGATTAGCATCAGTGGCATGTTGAGTACGATTTTTATTTCCCTTTGCTAACAAAGATAATAATTCTTCTGCATTATGAATAGGAATAATTTTTAAACCTGCAACGATAACACCAGCTCTACCATCTTCTCTTAAATGCAAAGGTCCAACTTTATGCAGTAGATCTTGAACATTTTCATTGTAAATTTCCAAATATGAAACACCAAGATTGTAATTTCTGGTATCTTTTTGCAAATCCATTTGTGCAAAAAGTTCTGCCATGGTACGATACGTAATTCCTGGATCACCTTCTTTACCTAGCATCGTATGAGTTTTTCCTGCTCCTGTAGCTCCATAAGCAAATACCGAACAATTATAGCCATCCAATAAACTTATAATTAGTTCTTTTGTGCTACCTTCGTAAACATTTATATTTGAAGCAGAGAGATCAAAAATTCGATCAAACACAAATTGTAATTCTTTGTTTTGTTTTTTTAATAAATCACGACCTTTCTGTACTACACCTCGGTAAAAAAATGGATTTTCGTCTTCCTTTGGATCAAATACAAGCATTCGTTCATCAATAATTTTGACAACAGTTTTATAATTGTCTTGTGATTCTTTTTCATTGTGCGGCCTCACTCGCACTATCACTTTAATACTCGTTTGTGCTAACTCGCTTTTTATTATAGATGTACTTCCACTAGTACTCGGCTTCATTACTCCTGCCCCCGATGAATGTCGTTTACTGAATTTCTTCACTTTATTAGGCGAAAATACCTTTGTCAAATCTCGTCTGTTAAATACCATTTTAGTTTTGGTGAAATCCTGGCTATTACGTTACCACGCTAGCCTTTAAAAAATATTTAAATAAAAATATATTATTAAAAAATATTTAAAAAATGATATTTCAAGATAAAAAATATTAAAAATTAGTTTTAATTTATTTTAAATAACCTATCATTTAAAATAATGAAAACAATCTAATTTTATATATTTTTTAATATAATACATGGATCTTGTATCGATATTTAAAATACTTATAATTAAGACTAATTGTTAATGTATACAAGTATATTTATTTAAAATAAATTAACATTTTTTAAAATTATTTACAGTAAATAATTAATAGAAAATTAATGAATTAATGTCAATTGAATAACAATAAGATTAATAAAATTTATTATAAAAAATGGAGAAAAATGTAAAGAAAAACTAAATATGTTACATTTGATATTTAAGAAACATAAATAAAATTAGCCTATAAAAATAGTAAACATGATATATTATTATAAAATGTTTTGGCATTAATTATAATGTAGTTTAAAAGTAAATACGTATGAAAATAAAAATGTAAAAATGCTAATAGTATAGCTTTCGACTTATTGTCGAAAATAATATAAAGTATATGTAATAATACAAAAAAATACTACTTGAGTGGGCATTTTAAAATATTTGAGGATATTTCTTGGGTATGCAATAAACGCTTTCATAGAGGCCTCCTATATGCCAGACTCCGCGCGTACAATGACAGAACGATGCTAAAATACAAGGCGTGGAAGAACTAAAAAATTAGTTTGGTTAAAAGAAAATGAAAAGAAATGCTTACCAATGGGTCTTATTAAATTGCCCTTGTTTCAAAATTTTCTCGTGGCGAGAAATTTTGCTACTGATTATGTTATACCGGGCACTTGAAAAAATATAACAAAACAAACGCCGTTTGTTGCATCCACCGATGCGATTGACAATAAACTCGTCAAACTCGACCGTTACGGCGAGAACTCGACAACTCTGCAACGCAACTTGAAATTCAAACGCATAAACTCGGAGATATGATACAAGAGGCGCTGCAGTCGTCATTAATATTTTCATACAATTAGAACTTTGACAGTTTGGAAGTTGAATCAAAATTCAGTGGCCTTACGCATTTTATTTTCATTATTAATAATTTCCGATACTTTTATGCAGCCTATTCATTTTACTGACTGTAAGACTTTTCAAATTTCTATAATCATTGAAATATTTGGAAACATTAAAGTATATATTAGGAATAATAAATAAATTGTAAATTCCTTTAATATTTTTATAAAAATTTTTATTTAAAATTACGAATACGTAAACGACGCGTTGCTTAAATATTATATTGATATTTGTTTATTGAAAATAATATAAAATTGTTAAAACGATACAATGTTATAGGCGATGATTAACTAAGCCGAATGAAAAAATGAGCAAAACGATAAGGCAAATAAGATTTCTTTTGCCGGAATGAATAAACAGATAAGCTATTTATAATCGATTTAGTAATGCACGCTCATGTAAATGATTAAAATACACAACAATAATAAATTTTACTGTTATAACATACATTCAGACATTTGCGTGCACGCACGCGCGTATTAATATTAAAGTGTAATCAGCATCGGTTATAAGTTTATACGGCCTGTGTCCACTCATACATACGCTCATGTAACATCAGAACAAACTGATTATTATTTATCTATGAAAAATTTATTACTATCGATATTTTTTTTCAATGAACATAAATTTAAAAGAAAATACGTTTGTGGTTTCTCATTGAGATGTTAAAAATAAGGATTGACGTCGAAAATAAGAAAACGAGCGTGTAGGGGTCAACATTTTTATAACCTAGAAGAGAAGTGTGCATGGCAAGTAGTCTGCAAATGCGGAAAAATTTGAGAAACAATTTTTTTATAAGATCTTTAAAAATATTATTGGATTGTCCGAAAATAGGATGGTCTTACGGATCTCTGTTCTTAAGTACCTAGCTAAAAATTCTTACAACTTCAAGGTCAAACATGCCTGGTGTAACGTGGATGAAACTTGTACTCGCTTTTACGTAAATGTTCCTCGATTAACACCCCAGGAGGTACGGAAATATTATTTTAATTATCAGTATTAAAATATCTTCAATTTGAAAATAATTGTAATTATTTTCAGTTTTAATCAATTAAGAAATTGTATGTAATTTTTATTGAAATACACGTTTTTTATATAGGTAACCGATATATTACAAACTAATGAATTTACCAAAGAATTTTCTGGTCCAAACTCTGTTAAAAGTTATGATTCAAATCAGTTAGCTTCCAATAAACCAATAGAAGATACTAGATCTGAAGCAAGATGCTTATTGACAAATGGTATTTGAAAATTCAATTATTTAAAAAAATAATCAACCTGTACTATCTTAATTTATTTTTGCAACTATAGGAATTTTATTGGGGATATTCGACGGTCATGGTGGAAATGCTTGTGCACAAGTAATTTCAAAACGTCTTTTGAATTACATTGCAGCATGCTTACTACCTTCAAATGTACTACAAACGTTTTTAGATTCCATGATCTCTGGAAAGAAATCCCAATTACTTGAAACATTTAACGATAAAGTACAATTAATTGACGAAATAAATGAAATTTATAAAACAAGCTTCATCAATTTTTTAAAGTATTTAGCTGAAAATTATACTGATAAAGAATTTCAAATGGAACCTGCTATAGAAAATGCTTTTCTTCGGCTTGATAATGATATTTCCATGGAAGCTTTAAATGCAAAAGGAAAAAATATAATAAGAACTCTTTCTGTGGCAATGTCAGGGGCAGTTGCTACAGTTACACATATCGATGGACCTCATTTACATGTTGCTAATGTAGGAGATTGTCAAGTAGTTTTAGGAGTACTTTCAGGTTTGTTTATGTATAATTCAATAACATATATAACGTTTTATATTTTGTTGAGCTCAATCATAATTAATATAATGAATGCATAAAAATAATTTGATAGCTTTATATCTTTTTAGAGAGTGATGGATGGTCTGCTAAAATGATGTCTGTAGAACATAATACTGACAACCGTGCAGAAGTCGAAAGAATTTTTTCAGAACACCCTGCAAATGAAAAATCAACAGTAATAAAAATGGAACGTCTTCTAGGTCAATTAGCGCCACTTCGTTCAATAGGAGATTTTCGATATAAATGGAGTAATGAAGTTATGGATAAGAAAGTAGTACCATTTTATGGCGAAAATGTAATACCTCCAAATTATTTTACTCCACCATATTTAACTGCCAAACCTGAAATAAAATATCACAGACTGACACCCAGAGATAAATTTTTAATAATAGGTAATAATTTTTTGTTAAAAATTAAAAAATTAAAAAATTAAAAAATAACTGTTGTAAATTTGTTCTTATTTCGTTAGATTAAGTTTAGTTTATTTTGAAAAGTGCTATATATTTTTTTCATACAATATACTTTAAAAATCATAAAAATTTATAATAAAAAAACTATAAAAAATAAATAAAAACTTCGATTCATACAATTATATTTTCTTAAATGCGAATATATTGATAACTTTTTAAGCTTCTGATGGACTCTGGGATTTAATATCTCCGATAGAAGCTGTTCGACTCGTAGGCGAACATATGAGTGGTAAAGTAACTCTAAGTCCATTAAGATTACCACGAAAAAATATGAAATTAAAAGATATCAATAAAATGCTTTTACAACGAAAGGAGGGATTGAAAAAGAAGCCCTTAGACGCCAATGCTGCTACACATTTAATAAGAAATGCACTGGGTGGAACAGAATATGGAATAGATCATGCTAAGATATCAAAAGTGTTAACATTACCAAGTGAAGTAGTAAGATTGTTCAGAGATGACATAACTGTAACTGTGGTGTATATGGATGCAGAGTTTCTTAGACACTGTCCTTCATAATCAAAACTATTGTTATTTTTATTATACATAAATATGAATGTTGTTCAAGTAATTTTTGGAAGCTAAGTCATTTAATTAATTGAATAGATTCAATTGATTGTGGTATAGAGCTTGTTATTTATTTAATTAACAATAAAAATAATTTACATAAGAACTGAGTTCTTTGATTATGTTTAACATATTACATTATACATTGAATCTAGTTTAAAATTCATCCTAAAAAGTGTCTCATAAACACAAGCTATAAGATAAAACTATAGTAAAAAAAGCTTGAATGTTTTTTGTTATATGATCACAATTAGAAATATAACTAATATATGCAATTAAAACAAAAAATAATAATAAAATCGTTTTTTTAAAACAAAAACCATCATAATTGTTCCATCGATAAAAGATGAAAACTATTAGACCGCCTGAAAGCAGTACAATACATGATTGAAGATAAAAAATAATATATTGATTAGTTCTAATAATCTAAACATTTTTATCTCAAAATATAGATCATTTTATAGTGTTTTGATGCTGTTATTGCAGACAAACTGCAAGCTTATTACATGCAAATTGCCATTTTTAATATTTCGATTGTTGTTCTTTATAAAAAACGAAATAACTTCTTTTTAACATTCTCATGTTGATCAAACACGCTGAATAATTGAAAAACAAGAATAAGGCAAGCGCGCTCGAATTCAATTTTTGAGTATTTTTTATCTCGTTCACTCATTATTGACTACTAAAATCAACCTTCTTGACCAAAATCTTCCTTAAACTTTTCAAGCTTACTCATGTCTTCTTCATTTACAGTTGGACGGGTAGTACTCAAAGATTTTAACATATCTTTCTGTAAAAATAAAATAAAAACTAAATAATTTATATTTAAATTAAAATATAATTCATTTACATAATAAGGAAAGTGACTTAAATTTACTTAAAATTTTATTAATGCTAGTTAATTAAATATTAAAATTAATTACATAATAAATTTCTACACAATAATTTTTTATATGCAAAAGGATTTATTTGTATTGTACTCGATATTTTTTTTAATATAGTTATATTAAAAAACTAAAAATATAAAATATGTTTCATTTCGTCTATAATTATATGGATCTATTTATAAATTCTACTGGTCAAAATAAACAATATAGAAATTTTAAATTATTTATATAAATGAAAGAAGACACTTTTATTCTGTTACTTCTATAATCCCTTTTTTTATTATTTATATCAGATAAATATTAGTCATTATATCTTATAAAATAATTACCATAGTAACCGGAGGTTCGAATAATTTATCTCCAGGTACTTCCATCCAATTCATTTCGATTGCTGCTGGATCTCCTGGAGAGCACGGTGTAAGTAAATCATCTACAACAACCGACGGATCCTTGGGTGATGGTCCTCTGACTCTTTTAAAGTGCGTAGCTGTTTGAACTTGCCTCACTGGCTGCATAAGGGCATCTCTTACAATAATACTAATATCAGCACCAGAATAGCCCTCGGTTGCTGATGCCAATTTTTTAAAATCCTCTTCACCTAGAGTATGAGAAGTACTGCCCAGATGAAGCTTAAACATGATTACTCTTGCTGGTTCCTCTGGTAAGGGAATATAAATTCTTTTTTCAAATCTTCTTCGAATAGCTGAATCTAAAACCCAAGGTATATTTGTAGCTCCTAAGACAAGGATCCCATCATTATCGGTTCCAACACCTGCACATATTTTTAATGCATTATTTACACGTTTATTATAGAATATTTTTTATTAATCTTTCATGTGTAAAATAAAAAAATAAAGATATTCAAATACTATAAATATAATTATTAAATACAACCTTGCATTTGAACTAGGAATTCTGTTTTTATCCTCCTAGCTGATTCAGATTCATTATCAGATCTTGAAGAACAAAGAGAATCTACTTCATCGATAAATATGATACTGGGTTTATGAGTTCTTGCTAGTTCAAATAAATTTTTTACCAACTTCTCGGATTCTCCTAACCATTTGCTTACCAAATCAGAAGAAGAAACTGAGAAAAATGTAGAATTGTTTGCTTCAGTGGCCAAAGCTTTTGCTAAATATGATTTACCTGTTCCAGGAGGCTAAAATATAGAATTATTATATTAATTTGATAAGATTTAAAAATAATAGATAAAAATAAAATATTTTATTTAATAATACATTTATAAATTAGAATTAAAAATTGTTTAATAAAATAACTTACACCAAATAATAAAATTCCTTTCCATGGGATTCTTTTCCCAGTAAACAAGTGAGGAAAACGAAGAGGAAGTATAACAGCTTCTTTTAAAGCTTCTTTAGCTCCATCTAACCCTGCAACATCGCTCCATTTTATGTCTGGTTTTTCAATAATGATTGCTCCTTCTAATTTACTTTGTAGCTTCTTTTTTTCAGGATCGCTATCTGTGTCACTATCACCACTCTCACTTTTTTTATCTTCATTCTTTGAATTTTCTTCTCCAGCTTTAACTGGTTTTTTTTTACCTTTTTTTAAATAAGTCTTCAACTTTTCTGCTCTATCCAAGTATTGCATACATTTACTTCGAATACTGTCTTTAGCTCTGTCACCTTGGGCTTCATCTTAAGTAAAAATAATTATTTAAAACCACATTTCTATTATTATATATAAACTATGTACCTTACCAGATATCTTATCATATACCTGATTAAAGAATTCATTTTTATGGGTACAAAATCATAAATATCTTAATCAAAACAAATAGAATAAAAAAATTTAAGTTTATATTTCAAAAATAATTTCAAAGATTCGAAATTATAAGATTAGATATTATATTGAATAATTTAGTAACATAAATATAAATAAAGAAATAAATAAATATGTCATTAGTTTAATTTCAACAGATGAACTATTTATAAAAACAGTTTTTTAAAAATGGATCTTTAACTATTTTAAACTTACATTTTATAGCATGAAGAAAATATTCTACCGAATGTTCATAAAGCCTTAATGCTTCTTCGTAATTTTTGTTCCGATCTTCCTCAGTGGCTTTTGTTACCATATCAATAGCTTTCTATAATAATGCAAAAAAATTTTCATTATTTAAATCATATTAAAATTTAGAAAAATTTATACGTTTACCTGTAAGATAGGTCCAGATGCCATGATGAACAACAATAACAAATTCCTCCACCTTGAAAGAACGAATGCGTTTGTCACACTTTTCTAACCTTCAATCTTCTAATTACTTCGTAACTACAATTATTCGCCTAAAAATTTAATACAATTCAAATTTAATATTTAGTCGACAACTAATTATATTAAAATAATTATTCAATTATTGTAAATAAAGAATATGATATTAATATGAATAAAGCGTAATTTTAAGCCAGTTCTTACAAATATTTATAGTACAGTCTTTTTTCTGTCAAATGGATAACCTTCAAAATTCAGCTTACTATTGTCGACGTGACAGTCACGATTTTTTGATTATCCTTATACAAAAGGAAATGTTAAATACGATGTATTTTAATTTTTTATGAAGTCATCATGAAAAGTTACGGAATTCAAGAAAATTACTATCCAATTCGCTATGATATAGAATCAACAATCAAGAAAAAGAAAATTACCTTTTCCGCAAACTATGAAAACTTTTATAGAAGTTTAAGTGAAACCATAAATTTCATTCCATTGACTAATATTTAGCGCCCTCTTTAAAAAATTTAATTACATGAAATTACAGAATAAAATTAAAATGTATTATCATAGATAAGTAATTTTCATTAACCATTTATAAATATAAACTTTATAATTAAAGTGATCAACTTTCTCTAACTAAAATTTAAATGTACCATGTTTAAATACTTCAAATTTGTTGAATAATTGAAATATATATATATATTTGTCTTAATATAAAAAAATACATATAATTATATGTATATTATATATTATGTATATAATATTTATAAAATATTATCTAATATTTAAAGCAAATTATATAAATCTTACAGAGTAAAGTTTTGCTATAAAAAATGCTTTATACTTATACTTAACTCATATCAAGTATTAATCTAATAAGTAAATTTTGACCCTTGAATATAATATAATTCATGTTTAATGATAAAAAAAGAGTCGTAGATAAGATTAGTATTAAATCTCAAATATGGATAAATATCCAAAGAATAAAAATTATATTTTAAGAAGAAAATAAAATTATTTTTAAATGTTCATTTTATTAGAACAAAATAGAAAACTATGCACTATTTATTAATTATACTAAATAGTGTAATTCTATTGAATATAAACGAAATTACTTTTCAAAATGTATTTTTATTATTTATAAAAGATAATAACTTGCATTCTTAATGCACTTTGGATACTGATAGTACGATTATACAATATGTGATTGCTGAATTTAATTATCAGTATTTCGATGAGCGATTCAGGAATAATTATTCAAAATAAACATGACTCGGATACTAATTTAGTTATACCATTACCTACTTTTATTTAAATTAATAATATTGCATATTTGAATATTTAATTTTATGGGTTTGTATATTTATCTTATATCTTAAAACCTATCTCTTTGAATTCAATAACAGATTAAAAACATACTATACTCGCTTATGTGAATTATAATTATAATTATATCAACATATATATTTCTTTAATCGCTACCAATACATCATATATATCAAAATAATAATGCCTGTGTCATAGTCACTTTCACAAATAAAATGACCTAGAATCATATAAAATTAAAACACGAAATGGAATGAATTTCGATATTATCATCATGTATGATCTACTAATTGACTATATCATAGGTGTGTTCGTAATTTTTCAAGTTACAATATCTCAAAGATAAACTATATGATAAACAATGAATGCATAAATGTGTTAATTAAAACTTCAGTTTATTTATGTGTGACTTTTGGAAGATCTTTTCTCACGATTTACGGTACAATTCTTTAGTAGTCATCCTCAAGATTCAAGTCAGGTATAATGATTTAGAAAGTAGTATTATATCAGTGTCATCGATAAACAAGGTGTCAAAAATGCAGGCATTACTGAAAAAAATTATTTTTATAGTGGGTCAACTTTTTAACAAAATGCTCAAATATATTAAAAGTTAGAAGAATAAACTATAAAATAGTTTTACAAAAAATAATCTTACTGATTCTGTACTGCATATATAAATCTAAAATAGTATATTGCTCTGAATTTTGTACAAAGGAAAAATTAATTTATAAACCTTTAAATGCTGTTAATACATATAATCTAGACACGTTGAAAATATTTCCGATGAATTCGGATGAGGAAATCGATAAAAGTGAATTAATACTAAAAATAAAATAAAAATATAATTTTCTTTATAAATAAAGAATGGTCATATGAAAATTAATTTTTAGAAAAAAAGAGAAGAGAAAGCTTATATTAATTTATCCTAACACCATTATACAGATAATGAATTAACATTTTTTAAGTTTACAGGCATTAAAACCATTAATGAACTGCATCAATGATTTTTCAACCATTAATTATTTTCACGTGCAGATTGATCTGAGCAATTAATTTGTTCACTCGTGCCATGAGTGAAGTAAATCTCAACACACGCCCACTTAAAACAATTTTTAAACGGATATTAATATAAAATGTATTAAATTAGACTAATGATATAATATTTTAATATATTTATGTATAATAAATTTACGCTATTAAATATTTATAGTATCATTCGAATATTACATTTACAGAAAAAGGGTGTTTTTAATATAAAATAAACTTTGAAATAAAATTTGGTGTGAAAGCTCAAAAAAAGTGTACTAATTCATTGACTGAAAACGTGTAACAAATAATTCGTGAATAAGAAATCTATTTTTTATTTTGTATAACAAACAGAATTTTCCACCTGAAAAAAGGGGTAAAAATATCAAATCGAGTAGTTTTAGTCAAATTTTATCGTTTATAGAGTCAAAACCCATTCCTCGACAAAAAAACCATTTTTATATTGAAAATAAAGTTTGATTATTTTACTTTCCTTTTAAATAATAAGTTCCTTACGATAAAAGTATAAAAGATAAAATATATTAGTTTAATAAAATATATTTTATTGTAATTTAATTGTTATTAATATATTTGCTTTGTCCCCGAAAGTTTAGTTGCTCCTATAATTTATTTTTTTATCCGTTATATATTCGATAATACAAGTACATAAACAACTGAAATTAAAATTATTACATGACAATATTCCATTGATACAATAAAAATATAAGTATATATACCCTTTTCTAAAGATTACTATTTTATTGTTGCAAGTGTATTTTTCAAATTTGAAAAAAATTAACCAAGTTTTATTAGTAATAATAGAAAATAATCCACTTTTTAAAAATATCTCTGTAGAGCTTAGGAATTATGAGACAAATGATTAAAATTTCTATTAAATTTGATAGGCGTCTATAGTTACAAATAGTGTAGTGTAGGTGCATAGATATACGGGAGATTGATGAGTGAAATAGAGAAAAGGTTACAAAGGTCGAAACATTATTTGTGCCGATGATTCATCAGCGACGGTCAAGCGCCTAACTCTCAAGCTACATTGTAACGACCTCTAAACTCGGATGTTCGTATTAGAATAATAATTTTAATTAAATGTTGCTGAATCTAAAATTTGATTACCGATCCCTATGTAGTTTTTCCTCTCTTTATTATATTTACTTTCTTTTTGGTTTAAATTTTGCTTTCATAACAGCGCTGAAATGACTTCCCGATTCAAATGATTCTTTTTAGTTCTACATATGGCTGATTTCTTATCTGCAATGTTTTCGCTATTTTACTGTAAACGTGTGGGTTAGTTGTAGGTGGATTTGATAATATAGTTGATATTTTGTAACTTATTCGTTTGATTTAATTTAAGTTTTGACATAAGTGAATTTATTTTATTATTCGTAAAAACTTATGTGTGTTAGATTTTATTTTATATAATTAGAGCTAATTTAAAATATTTGTAAAAATTTAAGTATTTTATTTTAATACAAATAATAAAATTTCACTTTATTGTTTACAAGTGCCGAACAAGCATTATTATTTTACAACTTAGTATACTATAATAAAATTTCAGTTATATTCTTATTCGCGCTCTTTTATTACTAAAATGGCGCAAGCGTAAACACGGACGGCAGTTTTCTATCTATATCAATGAACTTTTCGTGTTCTTTTAAAAAACATTTAAATTATAAATGTTGCTGTACTTGTTTATTCTTTTTAATATTTTATCTACGATATCTTAATCTTTTTATATAGTCATTTTGATGTGCCTTAAAGTTAAATACGTTTCAACGTGATATTTGTACAAAATGTATTTAAATTATAAATATTTTGTTTCTTTTTTTAATCACATAAATTCACGTTTTTTAAAAAATTATGTTACGCTAATAATTGTTAGAAGTGAAGTTTTCTCAATTTACTTTTAACTTTATTATTTTTACTGTCAATTACATAGTTATAAATTTTGAATATAGTTATATCATTATATATTTATTTTGACTCAGTTATGTTTTACATTCAACCACCAAAAGGTTTAATTACCTTACATACTTTAGAAGAAATAGTATTCTCACGATTAGATTATTTAAATATCTTAAATAACGAGGAAAATCAAACATTCAATGGTAAATTTGAATATTTATTACTAGGTTCACCGTATGATTATGTCGGTCATTTTACTTTAAGGTAAATAACTGCTTTCGTTACATTTAATTTTATTGTATAAAATTTAAAATTTAATTTTTTTACTCTAGATTATTAGCATTAAGATTAAATTCACTATGTTCTAACTGGATAAATAAAGAAACCTTATTATTCCAACGAAGATTATCTCTTATGCAGTCAGGACAATTATATAGATTTTTTAAAACTATTTTCAAACATGTAAATAGACGAGAAAAACTTGAAAATCCAGTAGTTGATATTTTAATAAGTATTAGTTCCTTTTATTTAGAAAAAGAAGTTTTTAAACATATTATATCCAAATACCACTCAAAAGACTGTACTAAATATTACCAAAAAAGTATAAATCATCGATAGAAAATTTATAATTTTATTTTAAAAAATTGTCTAATTAATTTTAAATTTCTATATTTATTCAGTTGATTTTGAATTGATACCAGATTTAATAGAAACAAAGTCTGTTCATTTAACAAAGGGCCTGGCAATAGTTTATTGTTCACAATGGAGACAACTACTACAATCTTTGTTTCAAACTTTTATATTATATGAAATGAAAAGTCAAAGTAAAATAATGGAGTACTTTTTAGCAGACCCTCGTTTAAATATTATTTGTCAAAAACTTCAGCATTATTTATTTACGAAAGGTTATAATTGTGGAAAAATTACAACTTTCAATATAGATGATGAATCATTTTATTTTCCTCCTTGTATGGTACATTTGCACTTGGAACTTCGACATAAACATCGTTTAAGTCATTACGCACGTTTTTACTATTCACTATTTTTAAAAGAATGTGGAATGACTTTAGAAGAAGCATTAATATATTGGGAAAATGAGTATTCTAAACCACATAATTGCACATCTTATTGTACTCATAATTGGCAAACAAATACCAACAAATTTATTTACAGTATCAGACATATATATGGTTTAGAAGGAGGAAAGAAAAATTATAGATGTCCAGATTGTCGTAGTATTCGAGTATGTTTTATTTAAATTATAACATTTTGAAAAAATGATCAAAGAAAAATAAATAATCCTAATTATGGTTTAGTTTATTATGAAATTTTTATATTTACAGCAACAAATTCCTGGATCAAAGTATGAAGGTGGTTGTCCATTTTCAAATTTTGATGCAGATTCTTTGAAATCATTGCTTTGTAAATTAATGGATAAAAGTGAGTTGGATCAATTTATGCTGAGTGCTTTAAAGCAAAAACCTCAAAATACTTGTGCAACTTATTTTAAATTAAAAAGTACAAAATATATTCATAATATTACTATTAATAATCCTGTTCAGTATTATTTGACAATGAATGAACTTAATTAATTCTTAAGATTGTAATTATGATTTGTATATAAATTGTATTCTTCCATTACTTAACGAATTGAACCTTTATTTTCAATAAATGTTTTTATAATTATTTCATATTTGAAAATTTTTTTAGACCTTCTTCTAGAACTTTATCTGTCATACCATCTTTAACTAATATTGATAATACACCAATTTTGGTCAAATCACTAATATTTCTTTCCTCGTCATCAAAAAAAAGCATATCATTGTAATCAACACCAGATTTTTTTTTAATTCTAAAGAACATTACATATTTTAATTATTGATATATATTAAATAGAAATAAAACATATTATATTTGACTTACTTTGAAAAATGAGTTGTTTTAATGCCAGGATAAATCTCTTTATATTTTATATATTTATCCCATCCAAATAAATTTAATAGTTGATTAGCTCCTGCTATTTCTGATGTTCTGGAAGCAACTCCAACTTCATATCCCTGTTCAACTAATTTTTCAATAATTTTAAAAGAATCAGAGTAATGACTTATTATTTTACCGTGTACATCAACTATATTATTTGAACTGAAAGAATATAGAAATATGTAAAAATTAAAGTATATGTTTGTTAACAAATTCAAGAAATCTAATACACAAAGGAATGCAATAATTTTTTAAAATCCAAATAACAAATAACAAATACAAAGTTTGCTTTCATTTAGAATAGAAAAAAAATGATATAAAATAGTTTGAAATCTTTTTTTTCATTTTCACATAATAATAAAAAAGAATTTGCTAAAATACGTGAAATATAAATTATACAATACTGAAACTATTAAATTATTTAATTTTTTAAGTAAAATTTTTTATCTTTGAATTATATATGTACCTTTTTTTAAATGGTGGTGTAACATGTGTATCAACCCAAAAAGGCCAAAGAGTATAATCTAAAAGATTATTCTTTAAATTTAGAACAAGATTTAAAAATAATTTAATTATAATAACATATATAGCTAACATAAAATGCAATAAATTCTTTAAAATATTTTATTATTAACAAAGGGAAAAACATAATCTGTTTAATAATATCGATCAAAATTATGTTTAGTATTTTTTTGAGCAATTATTCTCTATAAATTTTAGATTAATTTATTAGCAATTACTATAAAAACTATTATAATTTATAACAATTATTAAAATTCAAATACATTATGTAATCTTACATAAATATTTTTTTATTTTTTATGTTAAGCAAATAATAGAGTTAGTATTAATTATGCACAACATCAAGTCTCAATTTTTATTCTATTATATTTAAATTTCATGAAATATTTGTTTACTTTATGTATGTGATTCTAATAATAAAAATTATAATTGGAATTCAAATACCACTTTATATTTACTAAATACTAATATGAAATAAAAAAACTAACGTTAATACTTTTATAAGTACTAATTTATAATTAAAACGTTCTTTATAAATTTATAAAATAAGTTAAAAGAAAAATTATTGATAAACTTAATTTAATTAATAAGTAATTTGAATTAATATTATAAATACTTAACCTAAATCAAAGACGATTATTTTAGGTTTTTTTTCAGTCATCCTAGAATAAAACCTGAAGATGGTTGAAAAAACAACAAATCATGCATTAATATTATTTAATGTAATCTATTAAAATAAAAATACTTTACTTAGTTTTAAGTAAATCTTAATTTTCAACGGATTTAATTATTCGGTTAGTGATCAATGTATTTGTTTGTATTAGTATATTAATTTCTTTAAATGCAGTAAACTTATTTTTTATATAGTTTTGATTTTATTTTAAAAATGTTTATAAAAACTTAAAAAATAATAATACAATTAAGAATAATGAATAATAATTTGATTCATATCAACGAGTATTATTAAATTTTTATGAATTTTAAATTGCAAAAATCAATTTCGTATTATATTATATGAAATTAATATAATTTTAAAAAATTGAAAAGAATTTTTGTATATCTAAATCATTTTAAATTAACCAATTTTATTAAAAGTTGGTATTCCTTTTTTTTTATTTAAATTACAACAAAAGTATGACTTTAGTGTCGTGAGATTAAATTTTTCAAATGAATTAGTTTATAAAATATATTTAAAAAAAGAAAATTTTTTCAGGCAGTACATTATATTAAATATTATAAATCAATAAATGGAAGTAAAAATCTTATTCATGTATAAATTTTTCTTTAAAATTTTATTATATTAAAAAATATAAAACTTTCTTTGCCAAGAATAGGTGTGCAACAGTATTATAAGTATGATTTTATAATTTGTAAAATATATATCTTTTCAATACCATAAAAACAAAAATTAAAATATTTTTAAAAAACCTACATAATTTATTACAATTAATTGTTTCCCATGATCCTTTCATAAAATGGTTAGATATAGAAATGTAGTAATGTACAAGCTGGTATATTTATTCATATTAAAACATTTTTTTAAAAGAAAAATTTTAAATTTTATAAAATTTATACAGTAACATTGAATGTAAGAGTCAACTCTAAATTTAATAATTTATAACACAATATTTCTTAATAATAAAAATTTAATTGTATTACATTAATTAAAAACAATTTATGAATATATTATTATCAATATAAAATTAAGATAACTATTTATAACAGCCAAACTATGTGAATAAGTATGTATATGACTTTCTATAAAAAATTTCTTTATTTATTAAAATGCATCATTATTATTCACTGCTTTTTAATCGTGTTTATATTTTGTGAATACATTTAACAATGAAATCGTGTTAAAAATTTACAAAATTGAATGTAATATTAATCTTTTATCAGATAAATTACGTTTGAAAATAGTTTTTATTTTTTTATAATCCAATATAATTTATATATTTATATTTTCACATAACTTTACCGCTTAATTAACGTAAAAAAAGTTTGTCTATAGAAATAAACAAATATTTTATTCTTTTGATTATTATCAACGGAGAAATAATAGAATTGCCAGAAATAATAGAACTGCAGCTTATACATTTCAAGTGATTATTTCACAGAAAATGAAAAATATTTTTACCAGAATATTTTTAAATTAAAAACATCTTTATATATTTAAAAATAAGATTGATTCCGATTCAATATTTAAAATTTTAAAATCTATTATTTGAAAGGTATTCGTTTAGTGATTTTTTTCAGTATGCTTTATCTTTCATTGTGATCAATACAAAAGCTCACTAATATTCCTCGTAAAAAATTCTATGTAAATAAAAAGTATATAAATTTAGATGAAAATTAATGGCTCAACTCCTAAATATGTGCAAAACTAAAAAATGAAGAATTGTTGCTTGAGGGTTAATCAATAATAACAATACTTATTACGTATATCTATATTTATTCATATTATGTATATTATGTACAAAGTAGTTTCTAATAACCCTATTTAGGGCTCAATCGGATAAACTTTGTTTTCTTATATACATTTACAATATTACAGATACATCAAAATTCTTCACAGTTCCGAAGATATTAACACACGTATATGTATATATTTAAATATATATATATATATATATAATGTGATTGAACTGTGATTTTCTCTTTCTTCCAATAATATTAATAATAATTATTATTAAATTAATAGTAATGATAAAAAATAATAATTATTATAATATTAATGTAACGCATCACTTGAGTGGATATATATTAACTATATATTTCCTCGAAAAATTTAATCTCTCTTTTAAAATCATAATAGGATTATACCACATTCTCATTCATTCTCATAATCTTCTCTTAATATTTTATTTTACTTAATATTACTATAGTTTACAATTACTTTTATTTTACTTACAATGATTCGCACAATATTCATACATATTCCCCAAGTATTTTATAGCGTTGGTATCGAAACAAATTTATAAAAATACGTGTACTCATCACATTTCTAACTGACTGCGGCTACGTTTTTTTTATTTTTACTTTTTAAATATTTTTCTTTTGTGACAAATTACAAGCATGATTCAATGACTACACACTCTTAACGAAAACAAATTATTCAATTTTTTTTTATACTTGTTTTACCCTCCCAGACCTTTTTGTTTTCGCTTTATTTTCCTATATGAATTGGACTGTTCAAGTCATTGTCTCTTTTCATCTCCTATTTTGTTCATTTATTTTTTATCGTCGTTTGCTTTAATTATACTTCATCAAGTTATATTATACTAAGGAAAATTAGATTATCGTATGATATCTGTCAATCATGCACAGGAAGGGAAAATGGTAAGCAGATACGTAACTCTTCATGAAAATTGTATCTAGAATAGGCAGAAGTTGTATGGAAGAATGTAAGCGTTCTTGATCCAACATCATTCTCATAATCAAAAAGGCACTGAACGCACATCATTTAATGTATTGATCGACAATGGGTCGGTAGACTATTTTCTCTCTTTCATTATTAGTTTTTTCTTTATATATCTCATGAGCCGAAATAAAACAAATTATCGCATATATATTATATGTAAATACATTTTATACGTGAAAGAAAGAAAAAACACCGTTATGAAAGTTGCGCACACACAGGATTCCTTCGTTAAGAGTGTCACATATATTTTGAATTTTTATTTTTCTGATGACCGCCGCATCGGCTATTAATAAATAAGCGAATCAAAAAGTAAAATGCTGCAATTACTTTTTGTTATACCGTTTTTAGTTTTATTTATTTTTTATATTGAGTCTATTTTTTTTAATATAGCTTTTATATCATTCAGCGAAAATACCATTATATCATTTTTTTTTCTCTCTTTTGATAACGCAGTTGCAAGTTTTTGTTATGTCAATAATAAATTTTTATATTATTGTGAATAAAAGTAATTTTGTATTGTTACCGTATGTATATGCATAAATACACACATATATATATATATATATATGCATATATATACTTTTACAATTAGTCAACTAGTCAGCTTATATATCAAATACGTTCTGGTAAGGAGAAGTCACTAGCTTTTGATTTATAAAGATTTATAAAGAATGACTTCATAAACAAATATAATAAAAAAAAATACATCTCCCGACAAACAGTTTTTTATTCAACTAATAACAAGTATTTTAATTTCATTTCTTCATTTTTTCTCAAAAAAGTCAGCTCAATTATTTTAATTAGGCATGAAAAAAATAAACACTCGAGCATAAAAGAACAACTTTTATCAGGCTAATTTGAAAAAAGTTTCAAATTTATTTAAAATATATCTACTTCAAAAGTAAAAAATAATAGTACAAATGTTCATATAAACCCGTGATCTCTCCTTGTTAAGTTAATAATAAATAAATCCTTTACTCGGGTAATATTAGAATGTATAATTAAAATATTGGTAATGTTTTTCTATATAAATTTTTAAATCTTACTGTACTTGAAAAAAATTAGATTTATAAAATTATAATCAACAATTTTAACAATAAATGATTTTAATTTATCTATGAAATTCCGTAAATATTTTTAACATAAAAATTTAAATACTTCTGATAAATTAAAGCAAATATAAAGCAAAATTAATTTTCAATTATAATTATACGCTTTTTAATTTTAATATCATATTATATACATCTACATAGATGAATTTTAATTTTCAAAATGGAAGTTATTTTATTCAAACATAAATGATTAATATATTACTTCGTTATGATGAAAAATAGAAAATATAATATTTTGTAAAACCAAAAACAAATTTTAATATTTATTATATATAACTTAGGTATTTACGCTTTAATTTTTGTTTGATTCTTTGAAATAAAAATTTAGCAACATTTTATGAAAAGAAAAGCTTAGGCGTTACGTGTTTTTTTCATTTTACATATATATATAGGAAGTACCATAGTGGAAAGACATACATGGAACATTTAAAATGTTTATCCATGTACACATGTGTGTAACGCTAAAAATATTTTTTCTTTTTCATATTTTAAACATGTCGAATATATCTGGTTTATATTATGTGAAGTACATTTACAACCTCGCCTCCATTCGACGTTGAGGGTAAAAATGATATTAACGTGACTCGATTTATAATTTTTATCCCTTCATTTTTATACCGATCACTTACGGTTTTAATTACTTATATTAAGTATGTACCAGGATATTGTTTTTATACAGATACTCGTAATATCTATAGCAGGATGAAGTTGCGTGAAGTGATTTATTTATTTAAATTTTTCTTTCCTCTTAATCAATGATTATTTCTACTTGGATATTTTTGTTCCTCGTAGTATCACTTATGGTATCTCTAATCTGCCTGCATGAAATTTGATTATAAGTTTCGCTGCCATATAAGTTTGATAAAGTTAATACGTTTGTTCAAAAATAGCAATTTAAAATGCTTAAACTCGTTTCATTATTCATTTGCAAACGACGATTGCAATGATAAATTCACGTACATTAAATCGAAAAATTCTATCATTCGATATATGCTTTTCTTTTCACTTAAATTTGTGTGTCGGAGACATATTCATTGAGATTTAAAAAATTGAAGATATGCGATAAAAACGCGTAAGTGTGCGTGCATGCCTGTGTGTGCTAATATGTGCGTGTGTGAATACGCGTTATTGTGTTTGTGTTGTCTGTATTTATGTAATGCTCGCCGATGTGTGATGCATAATACTACGTGCATAATGTCCTTCTCCACTCTCATTTTTTTTCTTTTTTATTATATTTTCCTAGATATTTTTAATTTATTCACTTATATACATATTCATATATATGTGCACACACACATACATATATATGTACGAAAGTATTGTGTATATATATATATATATATATATATAACAATATGAGACTGCGTAATTGTTGGAGATGCTTTGTTAAAATAATAGAAAGTATGATACAAATTATTTGTAAACTAATGCAAAAAAATGTAATTTAATATTAGCTTATATTTTTTAAAATCACCGTTAAAATTTTTTCTTGATTCGACGTTTGATGTATTTAAAGTAATATTTTACCATTTTACTCTTCACTTTTAATAACTTTAATGAAACCAATATAACAATTGCATTTTCAAATTTAACATACTGCTAACGATCAAAATTTTTTGCACCTAATGACATACTGTCAGTCTCACCTATATAATTTTTGTATATAAACGGCAGTTTTCCTCCGCACTGTGCATTCTATATTATTTTGATCAATATTTTTTTTACTTTTTATTATATTATTATACTTTTTTCTCTTCTTTTTTATTCTTTGATAAAAAAGTTTTGCAACCCGAGAAATTAATAAGATTGTAATTGTCTATCTTTTTTCATTATTCTTATACATTTTTTTATTTATTTTTTTCTATAATATTTTTACTAGGCCAGATTTTACATTCTAAAAATGTCGTTTGTACGATTTTTATTTAAGAAAACAGCTTTTGTTAGCCCAATTTTGGACCAAAGCGCACTATAGACATCGTCAACACGCACGACTTTTATTTATATCGTACAAAATTAAAAGACAGTTTAAAACTGTAATAATACAGAGCTGGGTACTAGTAAACAAAGATAAAAAACATTTTAGACTTTATTATTTATACCTTGTTTTATAGATAATTATTTTATAAAATTATTCGGCAGTTAACGGTTTTAAATATTTGCTAATTTATATACATTTTATATACCATTTACATGATTTATAAGTCACATACGAATTTTTGTGTAATATCATAATACTTATTTTAAATTTTGGTTATAATTTTTTCTTAGAATAATAAATTATACAAAATAAATACTTTTAAAAATATTTCAATATATAAAGTTATGTTATGTTTAAAATAAAAATATTTATTTTAATGTGTATCGATCATTTTAAATTACTTAATTAATTCTATATTATTTCTAATAATTGCAATTCCGTAAAATTATCGTTTAAAAAATATTTTGAAAAATAATTAATGGATTATTACTGGGACCCAACTCTGTGGTAAACTATAATAAAAGCTAAGACCCGGTAACAGTAATTACACCATTATTTAATTTTGAAACTTTTGTTTTACATGTATTAATAAACAAACATCGTAGACCATCTTATTATTTACAATCCTTGTTAATAGTTAAAAAAAATCAGACTTTCTAGGCTTTTTATAGCCTATGTGAAACGGAGTACATTTTACATTGCGCTAATGTTATTATTCATTTTTTTGCGTTTGTTTTGTATTTATTTCAATTTTTTTTCATTTGCGAGCTTATGTGTATAATTTTTACACATTATGTATTACATATTAATTTTTTGCTTGGAGAAGTAAGAATACTTCAATCTAATCACAGTATATGCTGATTTGATCGTAAATAAATTAAAACTTATCTGAATCAAGTTACTTTAATGATCATATCACTTTTATGTATCCATTTTACTAAATTCATCAAGGGCCTTAGATAAATTCATTATAAATTTCGTAAAACAAAAAGTATAAATAATAACATTCACTAACTACATTTTGACTTAGCGATTTTATCGTTTTGCGATAAAATTGTCGACGATTTGGTAAGTTCGAAAAGAAACTCTAATGTGTATTTTTAATTAAACTTAGTAAAACCCTTAAACTCTAGTCGATTCGATACTACGTGGCCACGTACCTTGGATCTTTATATGATATAATGATTTGTATGTTTTAAAATTATTTCAACGAGTTTCTACCCTTTTCACTCAATCACTTTTTATATCTGCCGCAACTGTCATAACAGTATATATTTTTTATCAAATCAAATTTGTTATCAATAACTTTTTATTAGTATTGTTTTGTTAATCACTTTCATTATTTGTACAGCTAAGAGACACAAATTTTGTGACTGGATTGAATCATTGAAAGATTATCTTATTTTACACACGTAACATTCTTAAATTATACACCGCTAGACTTAATAAGCGATTGGATCCAAGGTATTGGTATATCGTCAGTAATTATTTTTTATTACATACTTTACATGTCATAATTGCAGCGGCTGCCCAAATACATACATTGTGTTTGAACGATAGAAATAGTAACGTATGTCGATAAAATGCATATATGATAGTTTCTTTTTACAAACACATTGTCGTACACTTCAATCGAAGAGTGTATTATCGCAAAATAAGAATTATTCTAGAAAAAACAAAATAAGACAAAACGGCAAGAAGGAAAGTAATCGATCAATGCCACTTACATTTTTTTCTTCGTATTAATAAAAATAAAAATAAAAATATTAATAATAATAATAATAATAATAATAATAATAATAATAATAATAATCTGATATACGAATATCGAAATATTAACAACTCAAATACTTGAAAATTTAAGATTTATATTTATAACCTTTTGTATTTATCGCACTTGAGTTTGTGAGCTTCATAGCATTATTCATTTTCTTTTTTAATAATATAAAGTAGTATTTTACACAAAGAAAAGAATTAGTAGAAATTAATAAATTAATTTTGAATAAATCGAATTCTTATTGATAATCAATCGTTAAAATAATTAGCTTTTGTAATAGACAAATTTAAAAATAAAAAAATAATTTTTAATAAAAACTTGTAATAAAAATCATAAAATTAAATAATATAAATATTAATGTAGAGTCGAGAAGTTTTTAATTTCAAATAATTCTTTTCAATGTGCATGTTAAATTTTACGCATTTTTGCGTAATCATAGATCGATGACAAAACATTCATCATGCTTAGTTTATGTAAAAATTGCAAATTTTCTAACGACGAAAGGGCAATTCTTCATAATATGCAGAATCGTGCGAAAGCGACACTTACGTAATGAGCGAATTGACGAGTACTATCATCTTCTTTTAAACATGTTTTGTCATGTATATGTCGATACATATGTGTAATTTTTTGAGTCTTTTATAGAACAATCACTCTCATATCGACTTTATTTCATATACCGAGCAAATAAAACTAAAATCTTTGTTTTTTCAATGAAAAATGTAGAATAAAAGAACGCACAAACTTTTGTACACATAAAAAAATTTTACAAACGCCTCTAAAATACAATTACTTTTCTCTTATTAGCAATCTCTTGCCTACTTTGAAAAACTAGTTTTTTAATTTACATTATAAGGCAAAATTAGAAGAAAACCTCTAAAATTTTTCAGATACATGTAGTAGAGAATCGATCTCTACAATTCATATCTATTTTCTTAACAATTAACCTCGAAAGGAACACTTGAACAAAAATTAATTGAAATAATTCTCGATGTTTTTCGTATTTATAATTCTACTATTTCATCTGAGTTCGTTTTATTTGTTGAGGGTGAATTTTGTCGATTTTTGAATGTATGAGGAAGACCAGTAACTTATGCCGGAAATCACACTCATTCCACCTCTTAATATCCCTTCTATTGTAAAATTTTTACATCATATACTTCTTATATGTACATCAGAAAATTACACAAATCGACAAATAAAACGATCTCTTTCGATGCTCAAAATTAAATATAACATCGCTATCAAAAAGCGAAACAAATGGTACGAAGAACTTTTTCGAATCTTTATTTCTTTTTCATTCTACATTATTAATATCATGTACCATTTTCGCTTTATTAAAAAAAAATAATAAGAATAAGAGTAAGAATAAGAATAAAAACAGCAGTTCGAACTAAGTTACCCAACATACATACTGATATAACATATATAATATACGTTCAAATAAGATCATGAACATATATAAATAGATTAGTCAGTTTATATTGATCAATTTTCAGGAGCTCACTCTCTCTTTCTCTCTCTTTCTTAAATCTTTTCACGTTTACAAGATTGCAACAAAACCAGTATTGTGAAATCGTAAAAAATTAAAAGGCAGCATCGCTAACTTATATGAATAAGATAATATTTATAATAAAGATGTTAATTATGTGATAATCCTTATAATAATTACATACGTCAATAAATCATAGTTTTTTCAGGAGATTGGTTTGTATTACTAATTGATTTTTTGTATTTTTTGTTTAGCATCCATTACCTCAATTCTGCACGCATATTTGTAACAAATATATCATATGCGTTTCTTTATTATAATGTATAGGTACATATAGCTGTATAACATGTAAAGCCAAGCTCCTGTAATATACAACACTTGAGGCACTTATTTGTGTGCTCAAATACCATTTTTCTCTATTTTCTTTGTTTTTTTTTTAATCATTTGACTTTTAATTTTTTTTCTTTTTATCAAAGCATATTTCTAAATTGCATGTTATCTTTCTTAACAATTGTAGGCTTTAAAAAAGATCTGTATCGTATATTTTTCGGATCTTATAAACAATATTAATGATGAAAAAAATTAATGATTATAAGGATTTGGTGACTAGCCGTTTTGCTTCGAAAACAAAATGAAAATTTCGAACAAATCGACATCTGCGTGCAATTATTTTCCAGAATATCGATATCATACATTTTTCTACTAATAGTTCAGTAGATTCAATCCCACATTTTTCTAAATGTAGACTTATTTCAGAAATAAAATTTTCAAATTAATAGAATAAACTAATTTCAATTTAGAAAATGCTTTATATTTATTTTCTCATATCGACGCATTTTAATATTCGGATTTTAAAGCTTTTCTATACAGACTAGTTTGCATTTTCAGGACATTGATCATTGTATAAATTTGGAGCCTGTTTGATGTAGCCATAATTGTTATTATTCTTATCTTATTTATATACATTTTTTTGTTTTATTTTTATTATTTATATCTTTAATAAATTTAAATACTACAGTATAATTACAAATGATAAAACTATTTTCCCCCTTTTAATTAATAATATGACCGCAAAATAATTTTTTACTAATCTTTGAAAATGAAAATATTACATTTACAAAAATATTTTAAAACATCAATATACAATTGTTTTTATTACTTAGATCTTATTCATATATTAAAGTATAGACAAAAGTAATTAAATGGATAAAATTTAAAGTAATTTTTTTATTTTAATGAATATTATCAGAACTAATCATCAATATTCTGGAAAATATATTTTGAAACTTGCACAAAATAATGACATGCAGCATTTTTAGTCATTATAAGGGGAAACAAGCAAGATGAAACAATTTTCACAAACAGTGTGAATTCGATTTGCGAGCGTAAATTAAGCTGTTTTTTATCACACTAAAAAAATTTTTTTTCGCTAAATAAAACAAATTGAAATCAGATAAATTCGTTGCATTTTGAATGATGCTCGCTCTGCTCGAAGAGCCTAATAATGCACACACATAAATACATACACGTCCGTATATATATATATATGCATATATACACATATTTACATGCATATATACGTGTGCGCGTGCGCGTGTTTAATTTCGTGTATGTATGTGTAGATGTAAGCGTGCACGTGTGAATGTGTTGTGTTGCGCGTGTTTGCGCGCGCTTGTGTATGTATATATATACACATATATAAAGGTTTGGCACAAGAATAAACACTTTCTGAGTTACAGCCCTGCGCCATGGTTAGGTTTGAGGGGGAGTTGAAGAAAGGAATTAAAAGTTGTAACATCTTACTTTAACGTTTTTACAAGCTAACGAATATGTACCTCCGAAATCACAGAACCAAAGCAATAACAATATTTTCTCCTACACATATGTTGGTATTATCTTTTAACGAAATTCCTAGTAATTCTCTGTAAAACGTAGAGACGTTACTAATGTTGCTTGCTTTCTCGCTTTGCATCTCTTCTCATCTTATCTCATTTCCTCTCTCTTTTTCTCGTTTACTCTTCTAATCGGAAGTCTCTTTCAAATCTAGGTATTTTTTTGTTTGTTTTGTTTCTGTCCATCAATACCATGTATTCAGCATAGGCGAAGTCACTGTACAATGTAAAAAGTATTTCCCCGTTATATATGAACACTTATTATTTTCTTTTTTCTGTTCGGCGTTCGATAAGAGGAAAAGCAGGCGTTTATCAACTCAAATCTTCGACTCGACACAAGCCAAGCGATTTGTGGTAACTGCTTTTAAATATCGATATTCAAATGCAGTAGTATATCTGCAAAGGTTTTAACAACGTGTCAGAGTAACTTAATTCACAGTATTTCTCTTCAGTTTTCAGTAATGGATAAATTTCATAAGCTCTGCTGCTCGATGGCTCATTATTAAAGAATTGTCGATCGACAGCAGCTTCGCGAGAGCATAAAAATATTATGCATGAAAACCGTAGAGATGCTGGATTTTGTGTTTCATCTTTACTCACATGTCCTTTTACGTGCTTCCGTCCCTTTCGTCGCTTTTGTGTTTTGTACACGGTAGCTCACGACAGTGCTGAGCTACTTGGGCGTAGCTCGGCCTCGTAATATCCTATAACGTGAAGGAGAAAAAAATATATGTATTGTTATTAAAATCAAGAAAAATTGGTTTTTATGATTGTTAGAGATTATAATGTCAATGTTCTCCAGTTTACTGACTTTCCAATGATTTTGACTACATTTTTCCAAATGAAGTTTAACGCAGATACAGTGAAAATACTGTCTTGTCGCTAGAATTAATTATTTTTTATTTAATTGGAAAAAATTATTATTTAAAAAAATCATCGTATCCTCTTTATTTTGAGATTAATATTCCATTTATATCAATAATTCTTTACTACGCGAAGAGCGATATTTTACTTATTTAGGTCATTCCATAATTTTTCATAAAATAACGTAATAAAAATACGTTTTCTCGACAATATTTAAAATTCCATGTATACTTAATCAGTCCTAACAAAATTTGTACGTTAGTATGCATGGGATCGATAAATTTTCTCAAAATAAAATTTTCTTTTATTTTCCATTTATGCAGAAACATTTAAAAAGTATTTATATTTACAATCCATCACCATAATTTTTAAGGCTAATCGTTCTAACTTTTAGTACTCATTCACCAATGATTCGTGAATAATATAATCGCCAATACAAAAGCATGCCTAAGGTTGCAAAATAAACGATTTCAATAATAAAGCCAAGTATCAAAATAAAGAAAATAATAAGATAAATCTTTTACTAACACCATCATGCCAAAGATGAAAAACGCTGTCAAATTTCTTGAGTACGAGAGTGAGGAAGAAGGAAAGAAGAAATCAAAACCAAATTTAATAGGAAAACTTACCGTTGGATAGGGTGATGCCCCTCCAGTATGTGACTGGGTATTCTGGATAGGGATGTTGTCACAATCGCACCTGGTTACTGATTCAGTATCTTCAGTCCCAACTGGATTCGTTGCCGATTTTGCGTTTGTACTTATGGCCTCGTCCACGCCATTCACCATGTTCGAGTCGTCAGTCTTAATAGATCTGTCAGCGGTGCATTTCAGTAATAAAGAACTAAACCTGAGCGTACGTACAATATTTTTTGTGGTGTCAGATTAACAAGATTCTACTTCCTTTTTTAAGAGGACCGATACCTGTTTTCGCATAAACGTTTATTTATCGAGAAAAACACACCCACAAAGGAAACAGTAGACGAGTGGTTGTTTAGAATTATATATAGAGAAAAAGGAATTAAATTTTATTTTGGATAGTATAGGTACCCTTAAAACTGTCACTGTCATGCAGAAAATATATGCATGCACAAATTTTTACTGAAAAGAAAAACGAAAATCTCCTGAATCTAGCAAAATCAAATGAGATTGGTCTCAAGAGGAACTGGGACTTGCAGTTTCAAATACACATTGGTTAACAAACCATTATACACATTGTTTATTTACTTTCAATGACAATGATTTTCTAGTCATTAGCAAATAATAATAATAATGATAGATAATAATAATAATAATTAATAGCAATAACTATATTAATTAATAATAATTGCATAATAATAATCGTAATCGTAATAAAATAAATCATGTTTTTTATTTACTTTTTTTGTTTCTTTTGTCCTTCTTTTCAACGATTCGAAATATTACAAATTATTGGTTATTGATACTTGTTATAACTAGAACTTTAAACGAATGCCTTTAAAGTAACACGAAACCAACAATCGATGTCTAGTACTAGGAGTAATAATAATAGTAGTGGTGTGGTAGCGGTGACGGTAGTAGTAGTAGTAGTAGTAGTAGTAAAGCAGTAAAGTAATAGTAGTAGTAGTAGTAGTAGTAGTAGTAGTAGTAGTAGTAGTAGTAGTAGTAGTAGTAAAGCAGTAAAGTAATAGTAGTAGTAGTAGTAGTAGTAGTAGTAGTAGTAGTAGTAGTAGTAGTAGTAAAGCAGTAAAGTAATAGTAGTAGTAGTAGTAGTAGTAGTAGTAGTAGTAGTAATAGTAGTAGTAGTATAAAAATTATGATATTGAAGAAGCCCTGATTTGATATTTAATAACTGTCTTTAAACGTCGTTTGTCACCCTGATTATTGCTAAGATTAAGCTATGTCAATAATTATAGAGGTCTCCTTTTGATCAATACCGAAAAATGCTTTTACTATATTACAGGAGATATTTATTTCGTACGTACAAAAAACTCGACTACGTGTTTTTCTACTAAGATCGCGTTATCTTTTAAGGCACCCCGTAACTTCGGTAACTCTTTGAATGAGGACACTGAGGGTCTTCAATCATTGAGTAAACAAGTTTTTATAAGCCGCACCTATTATTAGGACACGCAATTAATTAGAGCTGCTTTTAAAAGAAGAGAAAAAAGAAAAGCTAAAAAGATACTAAATAAAGAGGCAAAAAGCCTTAAAGATATAAAAGAAAATCTCAATAAAATAAAAAAAATTTATAAATGTTGAGAAAACAAAACACATTCAATATAAAAGTATACGTAATATTTTACACAAATTGCAATTATCCATACTGTATCAACTTTTAAGAAATTTGACAGCTCCTATCAACTCGTTTTTAGCTTTTTTTTATTCGTTATTATAATTTTCGCGCTTTTTTTTATTTTTAAACATTTAACAATATTGTATGCAATGACTATCTAAAATTCTGCGACGTCGAAACATTAGCTTAAATCAATTCGCAGATTAAATTGAAAACTTTCCGCGCTGATTTTTAAATTAATATTGTACCAATATTATATGAATATTATAGGTGGATGAGACCTAACGAGTGTACAACGAAATATACATCCACCTTGCAAAAATACAGCGCATAACGCAACTAACAACATTCATAACAATTTAGCATTCCCCAGGCTGTTTGTCATGTGCCTGCACATCTTTCATCCTACTGTGATATGTTAATGTATACACATATGAGAATTTCATATGCATGTACATCAGTTATATGTACAATAAAAAAAATAAAATAAAAAATAAAAAAACTGGACTCGACAAATCTTAAAATCAACTCGGCAATAACTCTGATATAACAATAGTAAGTCATTTTTATAGTTTATTGACAGTAGCAATCATTAACTAACTGTTTTATTGTATAGAAAATTATCGTATTAAATTAATTGGTATAATAAGTTTTCAATCAAATTGGATTAAATACAAATAATTCTTTAAAATTAAAATAAGGTTCAAAATATTAATTTATATTGAATGTAAATGATATACTCATATATAAATTTATCATAGATTAACTTTTTTTAACTTTTTTACTTTATCGATCAGTCAATACAAATTAAATAATATTAAATAAAAGTTATCAATATCAGATTATAATCATCTAATGTATGTCTATACGTATGGGCGATGCGTTAATTAACTCATACTCTATATTTAAAATGTACAATCAACGTCTATTCCTTAAAAATAAAACAACTCTTCGAATGAAATCATGTTATTAACATGTTTATTTATAGGTCTAATATTATAACATAAAAACTTGCCAACCGAGTGATTCATGAAAATCAATTTACATTATAGTCGATTTGCCTAGACCAGTGACACTGATGAAAGAACAAAAAGAAATAATTTAAGTCATGATATTAAAGTTAAATAAAACTTTGAAAATAAAAAGTGATTATCGATAAATTTAAAAAAACTAAAGCATGAACAAAAATACGACAAAAAGAGAATAAACTTATATAACAGAGGTGTATTTATCTGTATGTAATTAACAAATGAGTGCATGTGTCTCAATAAAGAAGTTAATAGACCTTTAAAATTTTTTCAATAATCGAGTTAGAAATTAAATAAATTGCAATAGGTACACTAGTTCAGTAATTTAAACATTTTTTGTGTGACAGAATTAATTATACTTTATATGAAATAATTAACGCTTAAATGATAAACATGAGATTATAAAAAGAACTAAAAAATATTTAATTTACATGTATAATTTCCAATAATCTTATATTTAAAAAAAAAACATGATAAATTATAAAATAATTCTATTATATATTCCATTTAAGATGTATCATTATGTTGAAATAATATTCACCATCAACACTTATCCAATAACGATTAATACACTCCAATAATAATAATAATAACGAAATGTTTTTAATCTTTATTTGCTTAATATAATCTCAAAATATGAAGAATCATGTTTAATATTAATTTGATACTCTAGTTTTTCATTTTATAAAGATTCAACTTTACAAGATACGATTTTTTCGATTATAAAAAGGTCATAACCCCTAAAAAGTTCGCTTCTACTAAGGCAAAAACACATGCACGCACGTGCCGTATGTCTTTAAAATGAATGTGTAAAGAATTCAGAATAATCGCACTCACTTATCGGGAGATGACGGGGGAGTGAGCGTGACGGTGCCAAGGGCGACGTCCGAGTCACCGTTGTTGTTAGCAGGAGTATTAGGATTCGAGAGCGCTGCCACTGCCGGTGACGAAGTTACGGCTACCGCACCAGCAGCAGCAACGCTGGCAGTACCTTCCTGAGATACTCGGTGATGATGTTGGTGACCTCCAGGACTTGTCGACCTACTGCTGTGACTGCCAACCAATGTTTGATGGTGATGTTGCTGTTGGTGGTGCTGGTGTTGATGTTGATGTTGGTGAGGGTGTGGGTGTGGGTGTGGGTGTTGGTGTTGGTGTTGATGCGAGTGCTGATGTTGATGCTGGTGCTGCTGCTGGTGATGATGATGATGTGGATGATGCTGGTGATGGTGTTGTTGCTGCTGTTGCTGTTGCTGTTGCTGTTGCTGTTGCTGTTGCTGTTGCTGCTGTTGATGATATTGTTGTTGATGATGGTACTGCGGGGGTGACGTCACCATCCCCGACAGCGGTTGCTGTTGCTCTTTATCCTTGTTTGTGCTCTTGAGCTTCGCAGTACCCTTAACCACATCGGAAAGCCTATTTTGTGATTGTGTACTATCAGGATTCAAGGCCTCGTTAGATGAATTATGGAGTTTTGAAGCGTTGACATCGAGGCCTGGTAATGGAGGAAAAGCCGCGGCCTCCAGATCGAACTGGACTCCTCGGTTATGTTGGGCACTACTGCCACTAGTGTTGCTGGTAGAGCCAGCAGTCTCTCTAATCGACGGTAGAGGATTACTGCTGTTATTGGCCTTGGATAGTGCCTCCTGGTCTTTGGTCCTACGGTGTGTACGATGTCGCGGAAATTGAATTGTTGGGTCTTGAATCTGACCATCGCTTTCCTTCGATAAAAGTATGAAAACAATGGTATAATATTATTATTTTTATTTGATACTACAAACAATTTTTATTTCATAATATTTTAAGAATTTTATACAAACTTTAAAAACAAATAAATTTTATTAAAACATTTAAGAATTTAAATTATAATAGCATATATTTTTATTCAAAACTTTTTCATACTTTATTACTGTATAAACTGAAGAAACAATTAAATAAATCATTTATCAAATATAAATTACGACTGAAATATAGGAATTATAAATTTTATAAAAGGTATTAATATATGTTGCTAATTGTTCACGAGACAAATAATTTTGATATAGTATTTTTTTATTACATGTTTAAAGTTAATGATTGTTTAACATAAAAAAAATTTGTTTATAAATTTATAAATTTTCAAACTATTATTTAATAATTAAAATTCTAATTTTTATTATTTCATATAAGAATAGAAAAAAGAGTCATATAATAAATTATTAGTTTCATACATGGAGAACATTTACACAACAAGTAAATGTAAGTCATTAATATTTTCAATAAAACTTACATTATTATGATGAAAACATAATATTTATTTAATTATGAAAAGAATTAAATATAAATCTTTCGATAAAATTCAACGACTAAATTATATTTATATTTGCATACCTGTGATCCTTTATTAGTATGACTGCTAGCATATTGAGTTTCTCCAACAACATTTGGTGTATGAGAGGACTGGAACTTTGTGCCAGTTGGATATGAAGGTATTGGCTTTGCAGTAGGCAAGATATTTGGGAGAGTTGGCGCTGCCACTCCTATAGATACAGGTCCTCCACTCAATGGAGGATGTGCTGCTCTAGCCATTGGTACCATATTACCTCCACCATCCATTAAACCACTTCTTTCAGAACCATTCCTCTGCTTATTTCTAGAATAAGTGTTACTACGCAAAATTCATTTACATTATTCAAATCATTTTCAAAAAAATTACGAACGAAAAATGAAAATAAATTTTATACACAACCAATGAATTCTAGTATAAATTAGATGATGATGAATAATTATTCACTATTTGATGTATTTTTTCATTAATTTAGTTACATATTATCAGTGTATCTATATATTACAATATTATGTATTAATTAAATTAAAATTATTACATTTCTGTAACATATCGTAAAGATATTAAGACAAATTTTTATTACAATTGAAAATAATTTCATATATTCATATAACGTATTATATGTTATATTATACAGATGAGTACATGTAATATATATTTATATAATCTTATTGTTAAAGGCTGGAATTCATGTCTACACTCTTTTAACACGTACATCAACAGAAAAAATTCCAATGAATACTTCTATATCTGATAATTTTATACAATTTATTTCAATACGAATAAATTATTCTTAGTTTAAAAATTAAAACTTTTCAATGTGATAAATGAAATTCTTATGAAGACACACAAATTTTTATATTAACACGCTATTTTTATATTAATTAAGAAATAATAATACTTGAGTGATTACTTAATTGATTGTAATTTTATTATATTTATGATATTAAAACTGTAAAAAAATAGTTACCTATTTCGTTGATTGTATCTTGTATTGTGTGGTTTAAATGAATTATGAGAGGCAATTCCATTCATGGCAAATACACTAGTTACATCGTAATAAGCTGGACTGGCAGGACCCCAGGGCATCATCCCTGCAGGATAAAATGGTTGATGCTGAAAAACAAGTAAAATAAATAATAACTCAAAGAAATTTTATCAATAAATCATAAGAATTGGAATTTGAAATAAGTTTTAATAATTGTTTAGTATTTTAAAATATATTTTATGACAAGTACAAAAAAATATACGATTGTAATTCTTTATTTTTATATTTTTTATTACAACAGTAACATAATCTACATAAAATTTTAGTAAAATCTACTTTATATTTATAATATAACTTCTTACTTAAAGTATAGAAGTTCAATGTATTATTTTACGTACAAAAATAAAACTTGTTTAAATCTTTTATTTTAATATATAGAAATTCAATATTTAATGTGTTCTGCGTAAGATTAAAATTGTTTACATAAGATGAATCTATTAAAATTGATTATAATTCCCACTCTAAACAATACTCTAAATAAAAATTAATTCAACTTCATACTGCTTAGTATTAATTTTTTATTAATCAAATCTTAAAATTTGATTTATTTAAAGAAATGAATATTAAAAATTTTAATCATGATTCTTATTTTCTTATTTGGGTTTAAAATAGATCACAGTAAAAATTTCTGAAGAATTCTTATGCGAAATGAAATTATGATTTATATTAGAATACATACATAAACATGAACTTGATTCGGATATGGCGGCATTGTAGTTTGTGGCATAGTTGTGCCATTTGTGTACAGAAAACGTTGTTGTCCAGGTTGATAGCTACTGGGATCGAAAACTGGTGGTGGAGGCGGTGTTCTATAACCATTTTTCATTCCTCCAACATTTGTTACAGTCGGTATTGGTAACCTATTCATTGGTTTAGCTTTGATGCGCGCCATTATTGGCTTTCCCTACAATAATAATAATAAAATTATAAAAACAAACATGAATATTATTTATGCAAAGCAGATTGATTTATTCGTTTATTAGTGTAACATTCAATTTTTTTTAATGCTCAGAATATAAAGAAATATGTTATATAAACATATAAACAATCGTTTTAACCCAGTTCTTAATTTAATATAAATATTTTTTATAATTTCCTTTATCTTAATTAATCTTTCTACAATAGGTTAAACAGCAATTAAAAATCATATTTATGAAAATAAAATTTTTCCATGTAATAATTTTTTGATTTATTTCACCTGAAATTCTCGAACTTCCTCTCTTAAAAACCTGTAGGCTTTTTGAGCATCTTCGTCAGACTCAAAAGTAACGTACCACGAACTGTTATGAGCAAATTCACAGGAAATAAACCTCGGACAACCTTCTCCAGAGAATAAATTCTAAAATTTATAAATGATATCTTAAATAAATAGTTAAAATTAGTCATATTGAATAAATTTATTTAATGCGCTTGATAATATGCACAGAAGTCATTTTTCAATAGATATTATAAGATAAAGCAATGATGTAGAATTAAAAAAAAAATAAACCCACCTTTACATCTTCAAGTGGAGTATTGTCAGGTATCTCACGAAGTATAACTATACAACGTTTGTGGTTTGGTCTGACTTTTTGACCTTCTTCATCAACTTGTACGTTAGGCGACTCTCTAAGCACCTCAGTTATCAATTTTATATCTTTCGTTAATTTCTTAACTTGATTGAAATTTGCTACTGTCCATATTGGTACATATTGATCGTTATCCATTTGTGATAATAAATATGTGTCATTAGCTAAATTCTCTCTAAAAAAATCAAAATATAGTCACATTAGAAAAACTGTGTCATATTTCAAATATTAAGATAAGGCTAGGTTAAGAAATATACAAATTTCTTAAGTTGTTCACGATTTTTAGATTTATTTAAAAAACATTTTATCCAAAATTATAGAAACGATGAAAATTATATTATACAATTTATGTTTAAAATTACTATTAAAAATATTTAAAATTATTTTATTGTTCGTTAAAAAATCTTTTACAAAAAAACATTTAAGATTGATATGATATTTACTAAGTCATACAAATTTAATTTTAAAAAAAATTTCATTGAATTCAAAATTCTTATTTGATAATACCACATAGAATACACTTCGCTAATCCTTTTTTTACTATTTTATCCAATAACAAATATTGAAAACTTTTCTAAAATATTATTGTTATAATAATACTAAATTATACCGTTTTTACTATTTTAAAAATTGTTTCTAAAATAAATTAACTTCTAAATATCTAAATAAAACAATTTTAAATATATCATAAAATCTATTATCTTTTAATTTGAAAGATTTTAGATTTTAATATAATATTCACATAAATTGAAAAATATAGTTTTAAAGATATACCGTTAACTTTATAATACAAATAGCATTAAGAGTTATATACGAAAGAATAAAAAAAAAGAAATTTCAAATAAGGTAGTTAAAAATAAAATAAAAATACATTCGTATTTTCAGAAAAATAGATTCAATTGAGAAAACATGAATATTATGTTAAGATCAAAGAACATAATTAAAAATATCATACCTAGAAAAGTAATATTCAAGTTGTGAAGAGAGCATTTGTTTTAATTGATCGAGTGGCATGCTGGGTCCAGAGTGTTCACCCATTTGAGACGGAGATGCCGAGACATCGCTCAACGGAGCCATTTCAACGGGTGCATATCTCACAGCACCACCCATTCCCATAGCAAGTTGGGGTAAAGGCTCCAAACTGCCAACGCCCGTGTCGAGCATTAGTTCACCAGCAGCCACTCCTCCGTTCATGACGGTATAGTCTAGACCAGGCACGCTACTACCAACCGCTGCCAAGGTATCAGGGGTGGCTGGGTAACCCGCCCCTGGTGGGAGCTTCCCAATGTCCCCATTCATGTACACGTAGCCTATGTAGAACAATAGACCTAATCGGTTTGCTCTAAAACACGAAAGAAAAGCAAACTTTTGTGGTGAAAAACATTCAAAAGCTAAAAAACCATGGTCTTCCACTCCTCGGTTCTTAACGAAAGAAGATACAGAGACGAGTGATGTAATCTTTCCAAGAATTATCACTGTGTAAAAATAAACATATGTTTGATGCAATTAATCATACGAACTGCAATACTTGTCATGTAGCGAGCGTACCGACTAAATACATTCGACTATTTAGTCAATCTAATTAGCGATTTACTATGTGGTTCCATCGATTGGTCAAAAAAATATTTTTTAATAGACAGGAATCGTCACATGGTAAATCGCGATCGTCGAACGCGTCCTTTATCGTTGGACGATTCGGAAGACATAAAAAATGGATTCTTTGGGAGGATTGAAGAATCTTGCAAAGTCCCACTTATTCCCACTTTATCGAAGTCGTCACGCCGTCAACTGTACTACGACACTGTGTTCGTGCGCGAGAAGGAGAGCAGAGTGAGAGGCTGTTCTCGCGTGTTGGTTAGAGTGGGCCTCGGGCACTCGAGCTCCGCTCTCGACCGTCAAAGAATGACTTTCTATGCGTTCAGCAGGTTCATCCCGGACAAGGAGCGACGTCGCGGACGTGCCACATGCCGAGCTCAACCAAACCGTATGGCAGTTGCGGTGCGCGCCTCTTAGCGTGTGCTGTCTCTTTCCTTCTATCTCTCTTCTCTCGCGACACACGTACACATGCACCGCATTACGAGAAAGACCGACGTATAGGTGTAGACGGCGAGCGAGAGCGAGACAGGCGAAACGCGCCCTCGTCCAGGATTTTTGCGAGTAAGACTCGGCGAGGAGCCGTGCAATATGTTGGCGGGCGACTGGCCAAATATAGAGCGAGACCGCGGCCGGGTTATACGAGAGACGGGAGATGAACGTCGCGCACGAGCCACCGAGTCGACTCTCGAAAACTGACAAACGTGCACACGGATATCCTCACGCTTCGCGGGCGACTTACGATTCTACGACGACAGCGAGACAGAGACGGCAAACACCGACAGCCATGCATGAGAAACATGCAGACGTTCCCGATCGTCTTGACACGAAAACAGAGACGTTTTTCCCTGTTTCTTTGATATTACAAAAGGACACGAGAACTAAGAGAGTTGCTCGAAACTCTGAGTAGTGCCGTACATAAGGAAAAAAGAAAGAGAGAGAGAATGTGTGTGTGTGCTTGCGAATGTGCGATTGTTTGCATGTGTGTGCGTGTGTATGAGTTCGTGCGCACTTGTGCATGTGTGTGCACACGGGAGAGAGGAAGATGGGTCTCTTTTAATATATGCATGTATATATATATATATGTATATGCATACGTATAAATGTATAAGTTATACGAATATAATTCGTGCGTGTTTATATATTTGTAAAAATATACATACACGTATGTACACAGCACGCACGCACGCACGCACGCACGCACGCACGCACGCACGCACGCACGCACGCACGCACCTCGAAGTTATATATGCATTTATATATGCACGTATGTATGTACGAATGTATGCACATATGCATGTATGTATATATATATATCGCGCACACACCTCGAAGCGCTGAGCCAACGTCGTACCCCGCGACGAGACTCGGCCACCCTATGTTCGGGTGAATTTCGGCTTGTCAGGCCTCGTGGCGGCTAGTACAGAAAAGACGCCTCCTCACCTCGTCGTCGGCTCTCTTTTCTTTTTCTTTTTCCGCTCGCCGTCGCACCCGCGTACCTGCTGCTGCTACGGTATCTATCCTTTTCTCACCTCCGGATATATTCTTCCCGAGGACGAGGACGACGCAGACGGTGCAGCCGCAGTATTGTCTCCCTCTCCCTCCCTCGCGCTCTATATCGTTTTTCGATAGAGAGCAGAGTAGCAGCAGCAGCAGCGTGGACACACGAGGCAACGAGCCGAGGCTCGAAAGAGCGAACACCGAACGAACGATGGAACGTACGAACTAGAGGGAGAAACGGAGACGGAGAGAAACGAACGGACGGACGGTAGTATCAGCAGCAGCAGCAGCAACTCGGGGAAATAATCACGCACTCACGGGATACCGAGCTCACGGACGGCTTGTCAAGTATGTTGAGTCGAGCACGCGCGTGCGGGGGAAGATCGGCAATGTAGTAATGTGCCTGGCAGGAGAAAAAAAGCGGGCGAGAGCAGCCCGCGGCTTTCGATTCGCGCGTGTTCCAGGACACGCGCGTACGACGCGACGCGACGCCGCGACCCTCCCCCGCAGGCTGGCCCTTTAATCGTCGTGTCGTCCCGTGGCAAGCGTATGCGAAATCCTTACCGATGAACGAAGAAACCAACTGTCTCAACGCGATTTCCTCAAGGAAACTACAAAATGGCCGACGCACGAAAGGCACATGCCGTGGCTCAATGCATTCTGGGGCTCCCGTGGAACTCTCTCTGTGTGTGTGCGCGCGCGGTGCGTGCGCATGTATGCATGCACGCGCGCGCGCTACTACGTGTATGCCTCGTATACACGCGTTACTCTCTCTCGCTCTCGCGACGAGCCGCCCTCCCTCTTTCTCTTTCTATATCTTTCACTCGGACGAGTTCGACCCGACTCGACTCCGTTCGCCGCTCGCTCCTAGGCTTACACACATATGAGTGGCTCTCGGTACACGATTCGACTTGGCCCCCACCCTCGCTCTCCTTCTCTCTCGCTCTCTCGCTCTCGCCGCGGAAGAGAGCTATGTCGTCAGATTTTCCCTTCTCATTTCCTATTGTACTACTACGTTCTATGCTTTTGCCCATATACCTGCATGTAACGAGTATGTCGTGTGTTGTTTTCTGTCTTAAGAGACATCTGTAGACGACCGGCGACCCGATCTACCGCCAAATTCGAATTCAAAACGACCCTCCTCGCGAATCGTTTGACCTAAAGGTTAAGCTAGATCCGAGTAAAAATAATTATAAATTCAAAATTTAATTGATTAAACTCTATTTAACGATCGATCGTTTTCAGTACTCCTAGATCGGTATCGCAGAGATTTTCCTACCATTACATCACGATTTAAGCGACAACAATAGACGACCAAAATGGCAAATCGTGTAATTCGACGTCACTTTTGTAAATATAATTCAATAATTCAATATAATAAAACTTAAACGTTGTAACGAATCGATATTTATCTATTCGTAACGCTGATTCGTAATTTTTTCCTTTATTTTTTTCGAGAACCCTATCGCGCGATTTACTTGCGTAGAACAAATTACGGTTATGCAAACATCGTACCAGTCACTTCGTATTTCATAAGGATGTTCTTTAATTGCACAGCTGTGAGTATCGAACCGTGTTTGTCGAATCTATTCGATCCAAGCGAGAAAAAAATAAAATCTCCGTTAAAACGAATCGTGGTTGATAAGGATTCATAGACGTGATAAGCGGACTACGCTCGACGACGAGAACCTGCTTACTGCGGTGAATTGTCGATAAGTCAGCTGTGTGCCGTGAACCGATCCGATCGCCTCTTCCTTGGATAGTGGTGCGGGAACATGACACATGTTTTTTGATACGCATACGCCGTAGGTAGGTGACGATGGAGCAACAAAGATGGATAGTAATAGATGTCAGACCGCGATGACGGCCAAGTAGACGTTTACAATAAGTCAAGCGAAAAAGAAACCGCGATGTACCGATCCACTGGTTAAAAGCATGAAAGAAATGAGATAAGAGCTCGTACGAAAGAAATACACGGTTAAAAAATAAGTATACACTTTTTCGTATACACGCACAACATACTTGTGTAGCAACGTTAAATCGTTCGGTACACCACGTTTGCTTAGGAAATTTTTATCTGAATTTTTTAACCTTATACATGATGCTTCGAATTCTTCATTTGTGAAAATTTAAAATAACTAGGCGGATATTATTTGAGATGGATGCTAACGTAGTCAAATACCGAATGAGTCTACAAACATAAAAGTATTTTATTAAAATTTTACACAACGATAATTAATTTAGAGTAGTTTACTCGAGAGATTAATTTTGTTCTTGTTTTTACGGCAAGAATATTTATTGAAGACAAACGATATAAACAATAAATGGTTACAAATCGGATACTCGTACCGATAGCGCAATACAAAAGAATCCAAGAACTCAATCAGCGTCTTACCGTCTTTCATTCTGAGTTGTGCATGGCGCATTCAATGGAATCTACGCAAAGCCGTTAATCGCGCTAAATATTTTGCCTGTGACATAATTCAACGCGTCGCTCACTTTCTTAACGCATTTCTCCGCTATGTACTCTTATGCAATTTTCAAATTCAATCCTTTAAAATAATGTATATATCGTCTTCTTTGCATAGCAAATCGTGTCTCTTAAAATAATATTTAAAAATCGATCAACGTACAAATTTAGTAGAAAGAGAGCACGCGACACGTGAATAGTAATACCTCTCTCTCTTTATATGTATAATACATGTGTATGCATGTACGTATGTATGCATGCAGGTACATATGTATCCATACTATCTATTGCATGTGTATGCATATACGATAGGCGGAGAAAGTTTTTTGATTCTATGCACGCTTGCGTGAATACACACATACCTATAGATTCAAGGAAGCGACCGCGAGCGAGATTTTTTTTCCTCTCGTTTCTCTTTTGCACACGATCGCGCTCGAGCCGATTACTCTTAGATTTAGTGTCGACGTCATCATTTTTCTGACGTATTGAGGAATTCCCCTAATCTCGCGACAAATAAACGGTTTGTTGCATTTTTAATTTTTCATCGATTCTACCCATAAAGAAATTGCAATTTGCGAATGCTCGTATTTATCGATCAGTTTCCTCTTACTAATATTAAAGTAATAAGAGTAAAGCATTCGATTTTATTTTTTGAAAATATTTACAGGTTAAAGTCTATAATTCAAATTGTGTGTGTATATTATGTATATCTTTTTCGTACGATTTGTTGATAGGAATATAAAATTTTCAACACAAAATTACAACGCAGAAAAACTTTTTATTTATGATTTTCATTCATTCTTGTGATACATCTAAGAGATTTTTAGGTAAAAATTGAATTTGAAAGGAAAAATCCATCTACATGAAACTGGTGAATTGCCATTTATTTATCTAGAACAGCCACATTTTTCACTTGAAAAAGAGAAATAAACAATTCTGAGTCATCAATACTGGTTATTACTAAAAGAAAAATTGGAAAGTCGCATCGCATTATTACACAGGAAAAAAAACCTTGTCGCATTTTCACAAATAATACATCTAAATCGATGCAGACTTAAAGGCACAAAAGTTGAGAAAACATATATCATCATTCAACATTGTGATCATTAAGCGCAAAAACTACATATTTCGTCTTTTACTTATCATATGTGAAAATTAAAACATTTTTCATGGAATCTTTAAAAAAATTAATTACAGAAGAAAAAAGCCAATCTGAGCCCTAAGATATTACTTTTTAATCTCTCTGAACACATCAATTGCGCCCAAATACATATTATCTAATATCAAAATGAAGATCCATTCGTCACTAACAGTGTTTATCGCTCGTTTACGTATTCTCTGAAAAATGCCTAGTTACGTTTATCGCTGTTACACAAAATGTGACAAAATCGTCTTTGTAGTCTTCGTCGTCCACGTCAGATTATCTAACATAACGCTGTAAAATATTGCTTTCCTATAATCCTTACAAAACTGCTGTCTGATTAAAATAGTATTGTGCCTATTTTTATATTGATATTGTTATATATTTTTTTTCTGTTTATTGAAGTATATATGCGTTTATAATGAGATGGGGATTATTCCACAAGTAGTATCAACGAGTAGTAGTGACTGATACAGAGAATTTGAGACGATTAAGAATCGATAAAGATGGAATTATTTTGAATGGTAGTGGCATGGGTGTTTCCGTAGTTGTCTGTTTTGTCAATTAGAAACCGTGAACTTTCAATTGGTCAGGTTTCGCCAGACCTGATTTTGTTAACCACTGGCATATATTTTCCCGCTGGTCCCCCTGCAGCTGCAACACCTCCCCGTATTCCGGGTGCTCGATTACAGTCCCATTGCAGGCGAACTCCTGTAAATTTGAAGTACTATGATGTACCAAAAAAATATAAATCCACATACTTTAATAAACGAGCACGCAAACAAAATTACAATATTTTCAAAGAAAAAAATATTCATATACAGATACACAGGCAGACACAGGCGCACGTACACCCACCCACCCATCCACCCACCCACACACACACATACTTAATTTTAAAAAATAGACTCGAGATGCCAAAGTAGACAAGGTCATTTCTAAATTTAGTTGTATCAAGATATAATTTGAAATTTACTGATTAATATACCGGAGTAGTTAAAAATTTGAAACTATCAAATGCAATGGAAGCTTATTAATAGCGAACAAAACAAGAAAAAACAGGCAAGGATTATAAAAATTGAATTCACAAGTACAAGGGTAACACGAACGACGAAATTTTATCAAATCTATTTTTAGCAAGGCTGGTACACAAAGACAAAGGAACAAAATAAAAAATAAACAAAAATTGGTTTAGAAGGAATAAAAAAATAAAAAATAAAAAAAGTGGAAGGGGAATAACTATGATTATTTTCACCTTTTTACATGCTCGAACAATTTTCTTCAAGTCATATTCAGACGAGAGACCTTGCACCGTTGTTAAGGTCTTGCGACCATTCCGCTGCTGGATCCTTATATGCACAAGGCCGTCTTGGACATCATCGTCCGAACCCTTGATTGCATCTGCAAAGGGGTCTGAAAAAAAATATCATGTGAGAAAAATGACATGTTTCTCAATAATAATCAATCCAACATGGTAGATATCACCAAAACGAAATGAGACACCGAATCGAAACATTCAAAATTAATCAATAGGAAGATAAAAGTGTAACGATCTCGATATCGACAGAAAGTGAAAAAAATACCGAAAGAGCATTGGAAAGCCACGACGACGAGGACGCGATTGCGTTGCGCTAAGCAAGAGAGAAGACGCCACCGCCATTTTGACAAGAGAGACACTCCGTGTGTCCTCGGGACGAAGCGCCTAAGCACGACTCGCGCGGGCACTATTTTCATGTTTGACTTATTGAAAGAGCCATCGTCGGCTTTGGGTTCTTTAAAGTAGAATTGGATAGGCCCAAGCGGTAGAAATACCAGATAATAATACTCGCAAGAAACAACTTACCGAATGTGTTGAGATTCTGGATGGACATACGACAAACAAAAGGTATCCCTCGGAGATATACAACTGCAAATTGCAAATAACGCTGCTTATGCGAGAGATCGAAGCAACAGAGATTTTTCAGGGAGTGCGAGTGTGTGCGTGTGTGCGTCTACGACGTGTAGCACGCGGCGACGGTTGAACGGGGAAAGAGTTTGGCGACACGAAGAACAGACGCACAGCCGTGGGGGACGAGCAGGGACAACACGCGCAGAGGCACTGAGTGACACGAGCGAGGCACACACTGCTCAGCCCAAAAAATCACCTCTCGCGCCGAGGCCGAACTCAGCCGGAAGTAAAAGTTGCATTTGTCACGGGACGATGGGTGGGGTTTTCGCTCCTCGGTTCGACGAGAATACGGGGAGAGATATGGCGCGACGACGACGGTCAGTGGCTGGTGCAGGTGCTCTTAAAACTGCTCCCGATCGAAAGCCCACCAATCGCGGGATTGCCCCCGCTGATGCGCACGCATATTATTTTCAAAGAGATTAGCGCCATTTTTCGCTCCGATTTTTTTACGCACTTTGTCGACTTTTACTTTTACCACCTTTACCTTCTTTTTTCCAAGCTTTTCCAACTTTTTTTCTTCCTTTTTCCCTCTTTTTCTCTATTTTTTCCTTCTTTTTCCTCTTTTTCCCTGCTTTATCAACTTCTGTCTTCTTTTGCTGCCTTTTATCGACTTTTATCGATTTTTATCGCTCTTTATCGCTTTTTATCGATGATGCCTTCTTTTTATTCATTTAAAGTGGCTTCGCTGCATTTAAGCTTCGTTCACACGTTCACAAGTCATCTAATTTTTATTTAAATTATCCATCGATATGGTAGGAATATGTAATAATTTAATAAAAAATTCAGGAGATTCAATTCATTTTATAGAGAAGACCAAAATCATTCAAATATAAAAATATTTTTTCTCTCCGACATCGATTGTTTATAATACTTTTCATTTATATTGAATTTGATATGTTCCTTGTTTATATTTGGTCAACATTCTTACTATTTAAATCGAATTTCGTTTGATTTACATTAATATTTATTTTAAATTATGTATAAATATTTTAATCAAGAGTCACATATCTATTGATTCAATAATTATATATAATTTAAAATATTTTTAGAAGTGTATGTATAAAAATATTTTTTGATATTGCATATAAAGTAAATAAAGAATTATTTTGTTGATTAAAGATTATCGTATAAATCATAAATTTTTTAATTTTTTACTATATTTAAAATTATATTGATATATCAAATTCAAACATTTTTAATCAATAAGTTTTTACGGAAAGATGTAAATTAGTATTAATTTCTGAATGGTCCTTTTTTTAGAATGAAACGGCCAAGTTCAGACACTGTGAGTGAGGTTAATGCACTAGCACGAAAGAAGTTTTGCGTGGCAGTTAATGCGATGTGTGTGTGTATGTTCCAGATGGAAAAAGATTTATTGCAAACAGCATCATTTTAATTTTAACAATCTATCAATCCTCGCCTCTTTCACGTTAATTTTTTAACCAATTATAATTTACTTTTGACGACAAAGTGGATTATTGAGCTTGTGAAAAGGCTTGTGATAACGTTGAAAATTATCTACTTTGAAAGAATATGGCTAGTCCGCGAACTCGTCGTGCCTTAGGTGATTTAAAACCTCACGATGAAAATAACGTAAGTGTAGCTGAATCCTTGTATAAAATTTTGAATTATACCAGCTCAAATGTAAAATTATCTTTATAAACTTGTTCATCCTATTTTGTTTAACATAGAAATGTTTTGAGTGTGGTGCTCATAACCCACAATGGGTATCGGTTACCTATGGAATCTGGATATGCCTGGAATGCTCTGGAAGGCACAGAGGACTTGGTGTACATTTATCGTTTGTTCGTTCAATTTCCATGGATAAGTGGAAAGACATTGAACTCGAAAAAATGAAAGTAGGAGGAAATAGAAAAGCCCGTGTATTCTTTGAATCTCAACCCGATTGGGATGATTCTATGACAATTATGCAAAAGTATAATACTAAAGCAGCTGCTTTATATAGAGATAAGGTAATTACAGCAAAATTTATAAATTAATATATTGAAAGCCTCTGAGTTATAATTATTTTTATAATTCAAACATAAATTTTCAGATAAATACTTTAGCTCATGGAGAACCTTGGAGTCCAAACAATTTAAGTACTAAGGATTTTACTTCTTCTTATGTTGATAATAAAAAAGAATATAATAGTTCTTATCAGAATGACTCTGGATCGCTATATCAAAATGTTAATTCTTCAGATTTTAAAGCTCAAACAGAGAATTTTTTTGCAAGAAAACAAAATGAAAATGCAACTCGTCCAGAGTAAGAATTGAATATAAAAAGTTATTTACGTAAATATATTATTTTATTTTTTTTAGTAATATTCCACCAAATCAAGGTGGAAAATATGGTGGATTTGGTTATCAAATGACTCCAGTACCAAAAAGTTCATCACAAGAATTTGTTGATACCGCACTATCATCTCTTGCCAGTGTAAGATTATATTTTCTAAAAAGTTAATCAACATTTTTTATTTGTTAAATTATAAATAAATTTTAGGGATGGTCTTTACTTTCTTCTTCAGCAACAAAAATAGCCAGTAAAGCAACAGAAAATGCTATTAAAATTGGAGGAATAGCAACACAAAAGGTATCAGAGATATCAGTTACTGTAGGTGAAAAGGTGTGTTTTTATTATTTTGTCATTTATTTTTTCATTTTTCATTATCTTCTGTTGTAATTTTGATGTTATTAATTTTTGTGTTTATTCAGTTTGATTTTTATTTTTATTTGAAATTTATTAGGTGCGTGAAGGTACTCTTTTGGAAGAAGTAGGAAGTCAAGTCAATAATTTAGCAGCTAAGGTAGCAACTAGATTTTAACGATAAATTTTGAATTAATTTATTTAGCAATTTTATAAAAAAGTATAAAATATAATAATACTAATTTTATTACATAATTCTTTTACTAACAGGTTAGTGATTTTGGAAGACGAGGTTGGGGAGATATTAGTGGAAATAATTCTACAGAACAGAGTTATTATAATTCAGATGGTACTTATCAAGATTCAACTAATTCTTACCAAAGCAACACTGATTTTAGAAAATATTCTGATGAGAAGTCATTGTTAGTAACAAGTTTAAATCAAAAGTAATTTAACTACATTATTATTTTTAATAACTGTTTGTAATATTAATTTATATATTCAATTTAATAGTAAATCTAGTTCTTCTCCAAATACATCTTCTGCGGATTGGGAGTGGAATACGAATTCTAGATCAAAAGAAGTATCTTCTGATAAATCTACTGTAAAAAGATTAAAAGATAAGAAGACAAAGGAAGAATCTTTAATCAATTTTGAATCACATAAAACAAACAAAAATTGGAATTCTAAGCTGGAAGATGATGCTTGGGAGATATTAAAAGATTAAGTTTAAATATAGTTAAATTAGAAAACTAAATAAATTTTTTACCAGAATATAAAATCTATGAATAAGATGAATTACAATTAAAATTATTTAATTTATTTAGATTTTAAATTTTGAGTAAATTATAAGAAATTGAGTAAAAAGATGATTAAAAATCGTATTAAAATTATTTCATTTTTATTGGAATTTTAAATAAATCTTTATTATTTATGTGCAATAACAAACATACAGTAATTTTTTTTAATATTATTGTTACTATTATAATTGCCTATGTAATTATAGCATATAAGTAATGAAAACAATTTTATGTTCATATCTTCTTTATACACTCCTGTTTAATTATTTAACAATTTAAAATAGCTTATGCACAATTATATAAGTGTACATAATCAATATATACACCTATAATTATATGTGAAACAAATTCATTGTCTGTTTTATAAATCAATGGAATATTTTTGAAAATTTAAATATTCGTAATGTATTGTGTACTATACAAATGATGTATAGTATATTATGGTATAATTTTATTTATAGTCAAAGAAAAATATTTTTTATATATTTTAACATATTTGCTTTAAAAAAATTATATTATAAAATTGTAATATTGTATTGTTTAAAATACATATGTAAAATTTTTTTAAATATACTATCAAATGTTAAATACCATTGTGTATTTAGTAAAAAAATGTAAACAAAGTTAGTTGTTATTTATGGGAAGTTTGTATGTAAAATATAATTATAAAGAGATTTATTTCTATTATATTCTGATATTAATTTATCCTCCTTCATTAATTTTTAAAAATTTCTTTATTATAATTTTTTGAAAAAGTAATTTACAAATTTGAAAAATAGATAAAAATCAGTTTATATATTTAAAAATATTGACAATTAATTAATATTTTAATAAAAATTACAATCAAATTAATTAAATGACATATATACAAAATACTGCAATCTTAAATATTCAATTTGCTTTTTTTCTTTTGTAACATCTTTCTGGTTCAACTGTACACAATTTACCAATTAAATAATCAGTTGTATTACATTCATCAGCAGGCCATATCTCTTCATCCACCGAGAGTATTAATTGTTTAAACATTTCGGTCGTTTTTCGTGATAAATTAGTCATTGGGTGTCCTTTTGTTGCTTCATATAGAAATTTATATGTCTGTCTAAATAAAAAAAAAAATAATATATCCTAAAGTGTATAATATAAATTGACTTTGAAACAAAAGGTTATTTATAAATTATTGTATATAAAATGTATTGCTGTAAGACAAATTTTCTATCAGAATATAATTAAGTATGTATTACAAGATTATTAAAGAGTTAATTTATTAATTATATTATTTACTTGATATCAAAACCAGCAGTTTCTTCAGGAGGTGGATGATTTTCAAATAAATAGATAAATAATAATGCTTCAGAAATGAGAATATTTTCTCCACTGAAAATTCCACTTCTTAACCATACATCTAAAGGAGAATTTACATCTTTTTTCCCCAGCTCAGCAATTGTTTGGTATTTTCTGATCATTTGTAAAATTGAATTTGAAGATTTATTTGGTAAAAGAGGCTTTAAATTTGTAACATTTTGAGATCCATACTTTTTAAGTCCTTTCAATAAGATTCGTTTTTCATTTTCAGTCCAACGTTTTTTCTTTGTAAAATAAGACTTATAATCATCATCATTCATTTTAAAACTAAAAAATAAAATTATAAATTATTATTATTATAAATAAATTTCTATTGAATATAATTTATATTATACGATTGTTCTTTTGGTAGATATAATTAAAACAACAAATTCTATATACCAAATATCGCAACACATACTATGAATTTAATAAAAATATTTTGACAGAAATTATATTAAAGGTAATATAAGAAAAAGCACTCAAATTTGAAATATATTTTGACAAATACTATATGTTCAATGTTTTGAGTTTACAATATATTCCCAATACTATACTTATAAAATATAAATATATACTACATTATTAATATAATAGAATTATAATTATTTTTAAATTCTTTACAATTCATCTGTTTTTACCTTTAATGTGTTGTTTGTATTTACATTTACTAACTTTTTCATTAAAATTTGATAAATAAGTTCATTTCAACAGTAGTTAATCATCACGATAATTCTTAATTAATAAATAATATTAAAATTTGAAATACGAATAATAATTAATTTTTTATATTAGTTTAATATATTTAACATTGAACTTTCGTTTTATTAAAATATGCTTAGGTTTTAGTCATGTAAAATTGTGAAACGTATATTCATTCTATTTTTTATTCATATGTTTAATTCGTATAAAGATTACACTATATGTACTTACCGATTACTTTTTAAGATTTAAAATAAAAATTGCAAGTACTAATACATATACACACATATATATACATTAAAAAACATATTAAAATCTATCAATAAACTTTTCGGAGTTTTGTAGGCATTTATGGAATAAAGAAAATTCATTCGTTGTGAAATGTGGAGTAGGCTTAAGGTATAGTTCAATGGAAAATTGGAAAAAAGGACTTGCGCAATATCAATGGAATCAGATGATTGTTTGTGGGTGTTTCATGGTTATGGATGACTACGGATTTGCGCGATAAAAATTTCTTATTTCTTCATCATTTTGTAAATTATTTTCTAGTGTTATCATCGATTAGTTTTGAGCAGCTTTTTTAACATTGGTGGAAGTATATACACGAACTCAAATGTGGAATTAGAAAATGTTAAGACGTAGAGAGTGAGAATAAGAACAGTCTGTCTATTGTACTGTTTGAAACGTCACACAAAATCTTTCGATTACATGTACTGAATAATACAGAGCACAGGTACTATTTATACAAAATATTTACTCGTTATCGTTTGTTATTGCCTGCATTTTTTTGGGTTTTTAATTTAGATAATTGTTAAAAATTGTAAATCAATACTTTCAAATCGAAAAAGTTCTTATATATAGTAGAAAAAAGATAAAATATATGTGTGAAATATATTCATTTCATGCTAGTAATAAGTGTTTGTCATTATAAAAATTTACAAGCAAGAAATAATATCACGATGAACATTGAATAATATATAATCATTCTTGGTTAATGAAATCCATCTTTTAAGTGTATTCAAGTATCCGAAGCAATAAAATAATCTATGTTACATACCTACTTGCACGAATGCATGAAACTACTTTTTATTAATTATTAATACTTTTATATGTAATCACTGTTTTGCTACTAATAACATAAGTTAGTACTCTAATTTGTGCATTTCTTCTTAAGAAAACCAAAGGTAAGATTACAAAAATATAATTATATTTGTGATACAAACCAAAACATTAATTAGACATTTAACAGGTATGTTAATCAGCAAGTAACTATTATTTTAATTTAAATAGGATTATTTTTATTTATTGTAAAATTGAGAAGAAATATTCCTTAAAGTTATTTTAACGTTTTACTTATTAAAATTATTGTTGGTCTCTGAATAAACTTCCAGACAATTACTTCTATATTTTATGGAACAAATGTAAGTAACGCAAGCATGTATATTTATATGCAATACAGATGAGCACAGTGCCATGGAGAAATTTCCACTAAAGGGTACTTCGTCATCAACTTCATTGAATAAACCAAATGCCAGTCCACTTACAACCTATAATTCGGTTGATGCAAAGGTGGGATCCATTCATTAGTTCTTTTACTGTTTTTAAGGAAAAACATAAGTGAAAAATTAAGATGTATTAATATATTCTTATATTATTTAAAATTCTTTATAAATACTATAAATGAATTTTTAATGGAGAATATATAATATCTTAAAAAGTATATAAAAATAACATTAAATAAATCATTTTTATTTTATAATAATAATAATAAAAGATATAATATTTTATATTGTGTACCTTTAATTTTAATGAAAAATGTAAGTATATTATTTTTAAATTTAAAATCCTTCATTAATTATTTAAAAATTTCATTTAAAATTCTTATTAATCAACAAAGATATTAGTTTAACTACGTTCATGCAAAATAATAATTTATATTTTCACTGAAGTTTCTTCCAAAGAATTTACACTATAAATTTCTTATGAATCTTGATTGTATAGAGTTTGTTTTATGTTTGCACCTTCATTAATTATTTTTATGTTATCTTAGCTTTTTTAAATTTAATTAGAATTAAATCTTCAAAGCAGCGAAGTTAAACAAAATTCAGGCAAGTTCCTACTTTTAAAAATAAAAAATAGCTCTTTAGAAATTCATTAAAGTATTTTTTTTAGTTCATTAATAATTTATGAATATTATATTTTGAGTATTATACTTTGTTTTAATCATGAATTAAACTTTAATTTCAGAAAGGAAATGGCATAGAAAACAGTAACATTGATAATCCAAGTATTCGAAGTGGAATTTCAAGTCGTGGTATAAGTGTAAGCAGTGATGAAGACATGCTGGATGTAAAGCAACAAACTGTTTCTCACCAACCTGAGAATAATCAATTTCTTGAAAGAAGCATACGTGTTGATGATGCTTCCTCTCACTGTAAATATCTAAAAAAAATTTCACTTTATTTTTAGTAATGCTTACTAATGTTAAAATTTTAATATGTATTTATACATATAAAAGTTCTTTAAGTTGTTTATCATAACAATATAAATATTTAAATTTGAATAGTTAAATAATATTAATAGATCTATTCGTATTTTCGTATAACTATTTTTTCTTCATTTTAGAAAATGTAGTTAACTACCAATATTTTTTAATTTTTATATTTATGTTTAATTACTCTAACAAATATTTTTAAATTTAAAGATTAAAATTTATTGAATAAAATTTTGGTTTAATCAATTTTATCTATAGTACTAATTATACTATTAATTTTTAATACACTTAGTTTCAGCTGATTCAGATGATATACCAGGTATTGGTCAGTACGATGATTTTCATACCATTGATTGGCAAAGAGATATTGCTAGGGATCGTATGCATCACAGATATATACTAAAAAAGAAACATGATTCGATTTGGGATTTAATTAAAGGAGCTCATGATGCTTGGTCGGGGTGGCTTTGTGTATTATTTGTTGGTCTTTTTACCGGAGTAGCAGCTGGTGTTATTGATATAGGAGCATCATGGATGACAGATCTTAAATTTGGTATTTGTCCACAAGCATTTTGGTTAAATAAGGAACAATGTTGTTGGAGCTACAGTGAAACTTCTTTTGATGGAGATAATTGTTCACAGGTATGTATTTATATTTTTTTAAATGTTTATGAAAGATTACTTTTAAAATAAATTGTAGGGATTAAAATATTATCTACATATAAAAATATCAGTTACTTTAAATTATTATTAATTAGAAATGTGTTGAAAAATTCAAAATATTAAGCATTTAATAAATATAGATTATTAATAAATTATAGCAAAATTAAAAATGATTTTTTAAAAGGTGTTATGTACATATATAAATCTGAATATTGTCATTTATTATTTAATATCATAAATTTAAAATAAATCATTACATAATTTATATTCAATAAACGATGTTCTTAATTTCATTCCATAATTTTAGTGGAGAACATGGCCTGAAGTATTTAGTCAATCAAAAAATGGAGCTGGTCCCTACATTATTTCATATATGTTTTATATAGCTTGGGCACTTTTGTTTGCCTCATTATCAGCATCTTTGGTACGGATGTTTGCTCCCTATGCTTGTGGCTCTGGTATACCTGAGGTAAGATTAATTAATACTACAAAAGTTTAAAATTATTAAAATTTTAAATATTAACAAAACTTTTCTTTTAGATTAAAACAATTTTAAGTGGATTCATTATCCGAGGTTATTTGGGTAAATGGACATTAATTATAAAATCCGTAGGACTTATACTCTCTGTATCAGCGGGTTTAAGTCTTGGAAAAGAAGGACCGATGGTTCATATTGCCTGCTGCATTGGAAATATTTTTTCGTATTTATTCCCCAAGTATGGTAGAAATGAAGCAAAAAAGAGAGAAATTTTATCAGCTGCAGCAGCAGCCGGTGTATCTGTAGCTTTTGGAGCACCTATTGGAGGTGTACTTTTTAGCTTAGAAGAAGTAAAATTATTTTTACAGATTTAATATTTTGTAATAGTTACTAATTATTGTGTTAATTACCAAAATAAAAATTCATAGGTCAGTTATTATTTTCCTCTGAAGACGTTATGGCGATCATTCTTTTGTGCACTTGTAGCCGCTTTCGTACTACGATCAATAAATCCATTCGGCAATAAACACTCTGTACTATTTTATGTCGAGTATAATAAACCATGGATATTTTTCGAACTTATTCCTTTTATTATTCTTGGAATTATTGGAGTAAGTTTATTGATTAAAAAACTTATTCAAATTCCTATTTAAATTCTTATTATTTATAACTTTGTAAAATTTTGTATTATAATTTATAGGGAATCATTGGTACTTTATTTATTAAAGCTAATCTTCGTTGGTGTCGATATCGTAAATCATCGAAACTTGGGCAATATCCAGTAACCGAGGTATTAGTCGTAACAGTTCTTACAGCGGTCATTGCTTATCCTAATCCTTATACAAGAATGAGCACCAGTCAACTCATTTATCTGCTATTTAGAAAATGTGGTGTCTCTGATACAGATATGCTATGGTTAGTTAATCATTATTATTTCGATTATTAGAAAATAAAATAAAATTCAAAAAATCTAATTAAAAATATTTTATTTAACAGTGATTACCAACGAAACTTTGCTGATGTTAATTCAGTTTATCTTTTGGTTTTGGCTTTTATTTTTAAATTAATTATGACCATATTTACTTTTGGCATGAAGGTACCTTGTGGTCTTTTTATACCGTCTCTTTGTCTTGGTGCCATCGTTGGTCGCATTGTTGGCATTGGCATGGAGCAACTTGCTCATCAATATCCTCATATATGGATGTTTAGCGAAGAATGTTCTACTGGCGAAGATTGCATAACTCCTGGATTGTATGCTATTGTTGGAGCAGCAGCTGTGTTAGGAGGTGTCACTCGTATGACGGTTTCTCTTGTAGTGATAATGTTTGAATTGACAGGTGGAGTTAGGTACATTGTACCATTAATGGCAGCTGCAATGGCTAGCAAATGGGTTGGCGATGCTCTTGGTAAACAAGGAATCTATGATGCTCATATTGGTCTTAATGGATATCCGTTCCTTGATAGTAAAGATGAATTTCAACATACTACTTTAGCAGCTGATGTAATGCAACCAAAGTGAGTAAATAATTGTAATATATTTTTATTCATTTATTTACTAGAAATAAATCTTTAAATATGTAGTACAAAAACAATTTATAAATTTTAATAAATTAATTAAATTAATATTTTAATATGTATGTAAAACATTCAATATAATTTCTAATTATGAAACATTATTACATTTCTTTGGGATATGATTTATAATTAATATATTTAAATATATATATACTAGAACGTGTATATCTACATAAAATACTTATTTTTAATAAATATATTTAACAAAAATTTTTAAATAAAAATTAAATTTAAATATCATTAGGTTTCTTAAATTTATTTAAATTTAAGATTCTTATTCTATATTTATTTAATATTTATTATTCTGTATAAATAATATTTTTTCTTTAAGACTAAAAAACTGAAACTTTGTTTTAAAGGCGCAATGAGACTCTTCATGTACTTACTCAAGATTCCATGACTGTGGAGGATGTTGAGAATCTTTTAAAAGAAACTGAACACAATGGTTTTCCTGTTATAGTTTCAAAAGAATCTCAATATCTTGTTGGCTTCGTATTACGAAGAGATCTGAATTTAGCTCTTGCTAATGCGAAACGCATGCTCGAAGGCATTAACAGGCAGTCTTTAGTAATTTTCACCAGTGGTAATAATATACAAACACACATGCATCCACCACTTAAACTGAAAAAAATATTGGATATGGCTCCAATAACTATTACGGATCAGACTCCAATGGAAACCGTTGTTGATATGTTTAGAAAACTAGGTTTACGACAAGTACTCGTTACACATAATGGGTATGTAATTCATGTATTTATATGTGTAATAAGAATATATTATTATTGTATTATTATTGTATTATTATTGTATTACTATTGTATTATTATTTATTTATAATTATTATTCTAAACTAATAACATATTCTTAGTCTTAAATTAGTAGTTTAAAATGTAATAAGTAGGTTTATATACATATACATTAACATACAATTATAAAATTAATTACAGAATTATATAGCTTAAATAAACATTCAAATCTATTTCACATTTTTAGGCGATTACTAGGAGTCATTACTAAAAAGGATGTGTTGAGGCATGTTAAGCAGCTCGACGATGAGGATCCAAATTCTGTATTATTTAATTAATTTAGTTTTACACAATTGTCAGTATGTAAACAATGCTTGATTACTTGATCAAACATTTAAGTCTGATAGAGTATATCAAAAATATTATTTTTAACGCTAGCAAAGCGGATTAAATACTTGAAAAATGAAACATCACCAAATGTTGGAAGTAAGAATTCCGTAAAATGTCATTATATGATTCGTGAGCAAACTGTGTGTACTATCTTTTCATGCTCTCACGTTTGTTCTTTTTATTTTTATCCTATGATATATAGTCAATCTTGTAATTTAATCCAATGTATCAAGAATATACAGTCGATGTTCTCGAATCTTGCTGTTTATATAAAAAAAAGAATAAATCATTGTCTTCATAATGTATTCGTATTACATTAACATTGAGAGGACCAAATAATATTTATTTCATTTCACAATATGTATATTTTACTGATGAATCGTATATTTCTTTCTTTAATTTATTACTGGTTTCCCGTACATTTTGTCTGTTGCCTGTTCTTGTCCCAAGATGATTAAAATTATGAAATGTATTTGAATGTTGTTTTAATTACAATATTTTATTGGAAAATATTTTTATGATTAGCAAAATTAAATCTCTGAAATATACTTTATAAAAATTATATTTTATAAAAATCAAAAATAAGTGTCAAATTTGTTAATTTTTTTTTATTTTATTATAGAAAAAACAAATATATTCATTCCTGTAATCATAGATAAAATATACAAAAAAATATTTGTTGAGCATTTTATTTTTATTTATAATTTTATTTCAACTAGATTTTTTAAAATTAAATTACATTTATATCTACGAATTAAAAAAAATGTAGCATTAAATTTATTTTATGCAGTTTATACTGCAAGAATTATATAAATTAAAAACTTTTGTTTAATAAAAATACATTTTTATTATTTTAATAACTTTAATGGAATGATTTTTATATTTCAAATTTATTAAATAGATAAATCTTAAGTTAAATACAGTTATTTAAATTGAAATATTGAAATTAATATTTTTCAAAAATTTTTTATTTAATTTCCAAATTATAAGCAAACGAATATCAATAATTAAAAAATCGCAATAAATAACTTGTTTTTTTAACTTTTTTATGGCTAAGTCAATTGATTATTTATAATTTTGGAATTAATCGTTTGTTAGGAGGATTTTTATCATATTTATATATTTATATATTATTATACAATATTATCGAATTTGATGTATTAAAAAATCATTGTTTTTATTTATTTTTAGCCTAATCATTTAAGAGTAATACTTTGACTTAATTTGTTATTATAATATTTTATTACCCTTTTTTATATAAATAATTATAAATGTTTATATTTTATTGTTAATGGATTATAAACTACGATAATTGATTATAATATTTAGACTTTTACAATACGTTAATATTTTTTTATTTATTTCAATTTTTAATATCATTATACTTCGACGAGGTAATGATTTAAATAAGTGATCTATATCATGAAATCAACTGCGAAAGACTTTTTAAATGGGAGCTTAAAGTTGTTCAATCTTTTAAAAAAAATCGTTGCAAATTTTGCATTTTGGAATTTAAAAACAAATTTTATTCAACAACATTTTTCTAAATAACATGAGACGAATTAAATTTTCTGTTATATATTTTAATTACCAAATTTTTTTACCATTGTTAACACAAAATATTTACGAATGATTTTTTCCATAATCGAATTAATAAAATTCATTGATAATTAAAGATATTTAATTAATAAGATTAAATATTTATATCAACGTTTTTCATTATTAAACTACTAATAATCAGAATAGTGATATAGTTCAAATATAATAAAGTTTATAAAGTTTCAAATCTACTTAAAATTCTTACCAGATAAAGCATATTTATTATTCGAATAGTAATAAATCATTATTTTATTAATACATTAACAAATATTTTATTTATGTTTTTATAAAACTGTAGATATTTATAATAATTGACTAAAACAAAATTGTTTTCAATAATTCCAACTCTATCATAACCTTATATATAAGGAAATGTTGGTTATTAAACCAGTATTCATTTCATTAAGTATTTCGCTTACAATATTAAACATTCCCTCCTTACCAACAATTAAGACAGCGCGATCAACCGTAATCATCTGTTTCTGAAACACTATCAGCTCATTCTACCGTTACCGTGCGTATTATTTCATCGGTTCCTATGAGTGTTTTAAGTATAAAACACTTATCTCTCATTTTATAGACAAGGAGTTCTGTTATTTTAATAGAAAAATGAATATTCTTAAACGATAAATATGAATTTAAGTACCATTGCATTTCTTCATTGATGCATAAATTGTTTATTTTTTCTTTTTCTATTGATTTCTAAATTAATAAATTTATATTTTCTGCAAAGTTTGTTTTTTAGAATTTCTTACATCGCTAATCATTTTTAAATACTTAGCCTTTATTATGAGGAATATAAGTACAGTATTATTTTTTTTAATGCAAAAGTTTTTTTTGGTGATATAAAATAAGTAACAACAATCAATATCAACATTGTTCAATAGTTACCCTTACTTAATTCACACATTCGCGAAGTTAACTATCAAATATTCCACAGTCGAATGATTCACACAGAAAGACGTGACACGGGTTTCTATCATATTGTACATCACACTTCGCCTAATAATTTTCTACATACACGCTCAACTTAATTAAATTTAGATTTTCAATTTTATATATATTATAAAAATTTGAGCAAGGTTATTTATTCTTTCATTACATCATGTTATTGATTTAAAATTTGATAGAAAATTTGCTATTTTTGCCATGCTTATTTTTGGAGGGATAAAAGAAAAGCATTGTAAAAGCGTGTCTGTAATTTTTTATTAATCAAATTTATCTGATCTTTCAATTTAGATACACTTTCGTTAAATATTTTGCTTACGATAGATACCACAATGCTATAAATGTAATTTAAAAATGAATTTTTAGTAATTTATTCTCAAATAAATAAAACACGTTTTTCTACTTATATTTTTATAAATGAAAAAATTTATTTTTTATAATATTTTTTTGAATTACAAAAAAAGTGAATCTAAGGTATAATTGAAAAATTATTTTGTTTGATTGAAATATCGTTCAACCAAGAATATTATTTTGTTTATTCATTTGTTCCATTGAATTATTAATCGATAATCCTGTAATTATATTTTGTATATAAAAGGTGAATATGGTTAATAAAAGTTGAATAGAAGTTTTATTGCAAATCTGTCACTATTTTTTTAAATAATCGAAATTTAAAAAAATTAATATTTGTAGTTATAAAAATGTCAAATAAAGTAAATATGATATTTTGAATAAAAAGTAAAATCAATTGGATACTACCTGTTTGAAAGTTCGAGTGTACTAAGTGAAATAACAGGCGTATAACAATAATAATTTCTCTCGAAGAAAAAAATAAAATTCAAAACCAAAACGAAGATGTGCTATTGTTGGATGTATAAAACGATAGGAATAAGAAGAAGAGCTAATAGAAATTCGTGCAAATTGCCAATTATTGAGCTATTAGGCAAGAGAAAAATGAGAACCTGTTTACGTATGAGCTTGCATGGAGTTTATGAGCGAGTCTTAGGCCTCGTATAAACATGCACGCGAAATGCCTGCGGAGAATCCAAAAGAGCAGGAATACATAGTGCTCAATCCGTTTCATTGTCTTTCTCTCTCTAAGAAATGACACGATCGCTAATTTATAGCACGCGGGAGAACGCATGATTTCCTAGCTGTCACCTTATTACCTTGGACGTGCCTATATTTCGCCGCCGCTCTCTCATCATTCCCGCTCACGATCATGCGAATCATGAACGCTCGCGATCTTGCTTCCCTACACTTAACATATGTTTGCAGCAATAATTGGTCCACTCCGCATGTGTGACAATGCGAGTACACGCACTTATGTAGCGACCGTCGCTCGCAACTTGCATACATTTGACTTTCATCATGCGCAACTATAGAAAAAGATGCAAAGAAATAGAGGCGTCTAATGACTTTGAGTTCTGGTTTGCGCGAGCCTCGAATACCGATCAACCGATGTACCTTTATTTTTTATTCATTCCTCCTTCTTCTCCTCCTTTAATTTTATATTACTGACGTATGCTCAAACATTCACGCGTCTCGTACACATTTCTTCTTTTTTTTCATCCGTATAATTATTTTCTATTAAATTTCGCTACTTGACATACATACTTTGTATTAAAAATAAATAAAACTTTTATTCCATTATTGTATTCATAATTTTGATAAGTATTTACGAATTTTTGCGCAGACTGAACTTCGGAACTATGAGCTTTAATTGGTTGCATACAAGATTTTGCATTCACCAGGAAGATTAAAGCACCTTGAAAAATTCAGCGAAGCTTTGAAAGAATTAAACTTTATACGTCACATAAGAAAAAAATTCAATTGTAAAGAATTATTATTCTTAAATATTTTACTGTGATAATTGTTATACTAAAACGTAAAAAAAATTGAACTTCTAGAATACCTTCTGAATATCGCAAATGCTATGAAGAACTTGAGGTTTTTTCACAAGGATATTTTTGACATTTATTTTTATTAATATAATATTAATTGAATAAAAATATATTTTAAAGTATTACTGTTAATAGTTAAGATAGTTTAAAAATTATTTTATTTGTTATGAAATATTTGTCATCGCTTAATATGAAAAATATAGGTTCTAATAATTACATAATTAAAATATTTATTACAGAGAACATTAGAAATTTGAATAAAATTACAATAATATATTGCAGTATGATTAATTTTTATTCAATAATTTAGTAAGATCATTTTCAAATCGTTTAATTGAAGATGACAAGAAGATGAAAAATTAAATATTTGATCATTATGAATTAGTTTTTTCTATTTATAGTAAAATCCTTTGTAAAGATCTATTGTCATTATTTTGTTATACAATTTCTAGCTTTTTATATTAAATTGCTATTTTATTTAAAAAATATATTTTACTTAAACTAATATGTATAAATAATTTATTTCAGAAACAGTAATATAGGAAAATAGAAGAGGTTTTCCAAACATTTACCTAAATTATTTTCAATACATATTAATTATTATTTAATTAATATTTGTCAAAATTACATAAAACGATCATGTAGCTTTATAATTATATTTCGAAATATAGGTAATAAGGTATCATTTAGATGCAGTTTTAATAAAATAAAAAACTACTTGTTTCACAAAGAAAGTAATTGCTATGTATATTTTTATAAATGAGTTATTGTTGAAAATGTATTTAAATGTATAATATATATAATAAATAAGTATAAAGTAAATTAAATATTAAGAATATTTTCTAAATTTTTTTTATAAAAAATTTATTATTAAATTTAATAAAATAAAACTATTGTTTAATATTTAAGAATATATAAATTTAATATAAGTATACTTTTACTCATGTAAACTACATAACTAAATTTTTTCTCACTACTTCAATTATTATTTTGCTAAAAATGATTTATTATTATTATTCCAAATAATAATTTGGTAGTATTTTGTTCAAAAGTAAATTAAAAATACATATTTTAATATTAGTACATTTGATCTTCTAAATTGTGCAACAGTTTGTATATATTAAAGTTAAAAATATTATGATACTTTACATATAATATATAGATCAATTATATTTATAATTATTTCTATAAATTATGTAATATCGTTTGTTATTATAAAAATAAAATAGTATTTTAATAGTCATTTTGAAAAAAATTTTAGATAATTTTATCACGCATACTTAATATTTTTCCATGTATGAAACTGTACCATTTCTTATGACCACAAAACTCAATGCACTTTCGTAAGGTGTAAAAAATAATTAAATAATAATTAATTAATTGTATTTTATAAAAATTATAAAATTTTGTAATATATAAACTAATTATCATATTATTCATTTTAATTAACGATATGTTAAAGTATTTTTAATATAACAAGTGTAATTTCAAAAAGTTAAAAAGAATTTCATCAGGTTTATTATTTGTAATATTTATTTTTATGTATTTGTTTAACTACAGTATATATTTGAAGTAAAAATAATGAATTTTACATAATAAGTTTGATATATATTTATAATTAAAATATATTTTTTATTATATTTTAGAATTTATATAAACTAATATACATACAAATTTTCTCTGATAATAATTTAGCAGTTTTTAAATGATTACTTTTATAATAGTTAAAATCAGTAATATTTTTAATTTTTCAGATTCTTATACATAATTTTATTGAAACTAATTCTCTAATTTTTAAGAAACTATATTCTTTAAAATACATCAAAAAGTTTTTTAATATGTTAAACTTTTATATAAATTTAATTAATTTAAATTATACATGTATACTTTATAATCTTTTACATATTTTTTTATTTTACTATTATAAATTAACTTTTTTAGAAAATTTATCATATAATCAAAAAAATCATGAAAAAGATTTTTATCAAATAGAATTTAAATTAAATTTCTTTATATAAAATAATAATTATTATGAAATACAGTTAAATAAAAATTTTGCGTAAAAACTTAATTTCAAAATAATTATATTGATTTGATTATTCAAATATACTTTAGTTTATTCCAGTCATCTGAGTATTTAATTTAATGGATAATTTAAAAAAAATTTACCAATATGATGATAAATACTCATTTTCATGATTCGTTTTATTTAAAAATATATATATATTTACAAGAAAAATAATCCAAAAAACTATAAAAAAATTTAAAAAATCTGACATATAATAAATCTTACAATTTAGTTATTTAATAAATTATATAATTTGAATTATTTATTTTTTTAGATACATAAGATAAAATACAACCAAGAAATAGTTTTGTTTTTGATGGAAAATTTTATATCTAGAAATAAATTTTTTATATATTGAATTTCTAAAATACAGGGATTATATTCGGATGATTTTATAAAATTCATTATAATTATAATATAAAAAATCTATATAATAAGTTAAAAATTTATTTTAGGATAAATAATTAGCAATCTTTTTATAATTTTCCGTACGATAATGAAAGTGATACTGTAAATTTAATTGACAACTAGTAAAAATTTAAATATAATTTATTTAATAATTATATTTAAACTACAAAACTATTTTAAAAAATTATAATAATAATTATGATTATTTTTTGGCATTTGTTAGAATAATCATTATTCGTTAGGTGTCATCTTTTATTTAATCAAACAAATAAAAAACGTTTATTTACAATATAATTTTATCGTAACTGAATCTACACTAATTAATAAATCGAAAGTTTAAATCATTTAACTCTAGGTATAAAATAAATTTGTTCTTTTTTATGCAATAAACTCGAAGAAATTTGTACATGAGTAGGTGATGAAAAGACAAGTTTCGAGTTGGAAGAAATAGCACTGACTCGTTAAGCAGTGTAAAAGCTCTTTAGGTATTTAAAAAGACTACAGAAAGATTTTTTGGAATATTATTTGTAATTATAGCATGGGAAAACGTAGAACAAATGTACACTGAATCATTGAATTAAACGTAGTCGAAAAAAATATTAAAAAAATTCAAGTGGCAATCATTTGGATAGGCGAAATAGGAATAATAAATAACTTTGAATACAAATACTACATCAAGCAACAACATGAAAAAAAAATGATTCTACAGTTTTTCAATACCGTGTATTATTAATCATGTTGTAATAGATGTAATTAAAATTTAATTCTTACTGATGAAAAACAAACTGTGAACAAAAGTAGCATCATAATTGATATAAGGTAATAAATATCGTACTCGTTTAAGCAATATTTAAGCAATAAAATGTTGTAACGATCCGGAAGTAACGAATGGTTCGAGAATGGTATCACCGAAATAATCGGAAATAAAATCGAGCAGGATGGAAGAGGTAAGCGCTGCGGAAGCTGTTGCTCGGACGCATCATTTATTTTTCCAAGATTTTCCGAAGGAAAGGATCGGCGTTGAGAGATACGCGGCCGAGATACCGGTAAACGAGTGGACGCGCGGGAGAAAGGGCCTGAGTGCCGTCGAGGGGTGCGGGCATGAATGGATTCCCTCCCCGCCGCGACTTCCAGGCGTTGGACCGAGCCCTGGAAGCGGAAAGACCGGCGCCCACGCATCGGACCTCGCGCGTACGCTTTGACGAGCTCCGCCGGGAGAAGGAGAGGATCCGGTGGACTCGGGTGGGAGGCGGCGCGCGCTCGTCGGCGGGGCGTGATCGCGGGGGCCCACGACTTCGCTCCTCGAGATGTCGGCCAGTTAGCGCGGAACCGTTGCCTTGACGCCCGTCGTGCGCGCGCGACTCCGCCGAGCAGCCGCAGAGCAGAGCCAGCGCCGCGTCCCACCCGTACCGCCGCCCAGTTCCTCGGGCTCGCGCGCGTGTGTCTGTGCCTACGCATACATGATAGCGGAGAGAGTCAGGAACAGTCGGACTTCGCGCTCTCCCCGTCCCGGCCGGCACTCGAGAGGAGACAGGCCTGCAAAAGGGGGAATGGACGGCGCCCGCGGGAGGAAAGATGCCGCCCCGGGGTGCCGGCGACGCGGGCATTAGCGCGAGGGTCCCACCAAATCCGAGGCGGAGCGCCGGGTCCAGCCACCGTGGAGGCCGTTTGGATGCGTCGCTGGCCGGGCGTCCTCCAAGCCAGGAGAGCCAGCGACAGCGGCAGCGCCAGGAGGAGCCCCGGGTTGGGGCTACTTTGCGAGGAAGAGCAGCTGTTCTACTGCGACGACGACGACGACCAGTCGCCGCCAGCCGCTAGCTGCTGGAGTCGCATGGAGGCGAGCGTGTGCTGCCTGTCCGGCGGCGGTGGTGGCGGTGCTCAGGCTGTCCAGCATCAGCAACAGCATCAGCAACAACAACTGCCGCCACAGCAGCAGCAGCAGCAGCAGCAGCAGCAGCAACAACAACAACAACAACAGCAACAACAACAGCAACAACAGCAACAGCAACAGCAACAACAGACGTCGTCCGCGCCCTCGACGCCTGCGGTCCTCGTGCTGCAGCATCAGGCGCTCGCGGCTAGTTACGGACACTACGCGGACCAGATTGTGCCGGAGCGCGCAACGCCCGTCGGAAATGTCGATACGCAGGGACTCTCGAGTCTGCTGGGCGCCCAGGAGGCCCAGTCCTGGCAATCGGGACAGCCGCCGCCGGGCCACGCCGCACCGGCTTACGTCGACTATTCGTGGCTGCAGATGCAGGTGACGTTTTTTTACTCTGCGATCTTTTGTTTCTGCGATTAAGGAACGGCTGTCGTGCCACAAGCGATAAATTGCAATCTTGACGGGGGTGGACGCGATCGTTTATTTATGCACTTTTTTACACTAGAATCTCCTGCATGTTTGCGACAAAGAACCATTTCTCGATTTTTATAAAGTTTTCGAAGCCGAATCTGCGTTCGAGTGTCCAAATAAAACTGGTTGCGATTATATTCCGTTTTGATCTGGAAGCAACATCTTGCTTCGATAACTCTCTTTCTTCGAAAAAGCTTTTATTCCAAAAATGGTTTAACTTCTAAGTAAAGGGCAGGTAAAGGATTCATTAAAAAAGTAAAGAAATGATGTACTTCGATTACTGATAAACCAGTATGTGTATCAAATGAAGCAAAAACAAATTTATTAAAAAGACATAATTATAAAATAAAAAATTGCTAAATTCTATAATTGGATAATTACGTTCGTAATGGCTATACAGTATTACATTTTTCTTTTTTAATAACTAAAATTTTGTTAAATAACTTATTTCAAGACGGTTATTGGAATGTTTTCTGAATTAGGTATTATTTTTTTAATTTGATTTTCATTTGATTCAAATTTGTTTTTCATGTCTGATAATAAACTTTCAAACGCATTAAATTAAATTATAAATATATTAAGATTTGAAAATATTATTGTAAAATAAGTTAATGATAATAAATATATCGTAACTTATGTTTTTTAAAACTTACATTATTGTCTCTTTACTATTTTTTGATATCACTAAGATTGTATAATTTTTATTAAGAATGTACTCGGTCTATTTAAACTTATCCTTGCATAGATTTTCAATCATTTAGATGTTTTAATGAATCTAATTCTAAAAGTCGAAAACAATAATTATTGTTACAATAGTTCAAAAGAGAATTATTTTTTCCTTTAAATTAGTATTTTGTAACAAATTGTATAACAATTTATCGTAGTAAATGAAAGTCTAGATTTTTGTAACTACAGTTAAAAGGAATACAAGATATAATGGTAAGTAGATACAATAATAAAATGAACAATAATGAATATTTTTTTATTTTGGTTATTAATACTCAATTTTCCTTTCTTTCATAAATAAAAGGTTTAATTTTTATTAAATATATAATTTACATGTTTTTTATATTTATTTTGTAAATATTATTTTTCATATGTAAAAAAAATTTATTTTTGTAATTAATAATTTTTTATTCTTATAAATTACAATTTTTTTAAATGTTGTAAATTAAAAAATTTTAAATATATTTCTAATTTAAATTTAAGATAACATTTATTTTTAATTTATTATAATGTTTACTAAAAACTTTAATACTTAAAGATTTGCATAAAATTGCAAATATTGAAATCAACAATAGAAAACAAACAAAATAAATTTTTTGAAAAATTACTGAGTAAAGTAATTTATAATTAAAGAATATTTATTTATAGTTCTAACATTAATTTTTCGTGGTATATTATACATAAATAATTTGGTACATAGCTGTAATCATATTAAGAATTACATAATTTTTTCGACTAAAACTTGTAAATCGGTAAAACGATATTTTAGCATGAAGATAGAAATATTTCTGATATAAACAATATAATATATCTTATTATTTTGCTTGATTTAACGAAACTAATAGCTTTGTTTTATGCATCATGTATACATATACATGTAATTTATCTATGTTTTATATTTCTTTTTATTGTAAGAATTCGTTTGATGTCAATCGTAAAACCGCGTAATTTGCAGATTGTTTTAGATAAAAAGAACCAACGGTATGTTGAACTTATTTAATTAGAAAAAGTCAACATTCTTAGAATATCGAATCCTGTAGTGCATTATTTGTTTTCTTTTTTGAAAACAATAGCTCCTTAAACGATTTGTTTCTTTTCTCTTATCCCCGTTCTTTTGTAATCGCATTCATTTGTTTTTTTAGTACGAAGAGCAATCGAATCTAGCTTTTAAGATCTATAATCCATCGATTTAAATCGCTATGTAGGCTTAGAGTTCCAAATTATATATTTTATTAATGAACCCTATTTAAAAAATCTGAAATATTTTTCTTTAAATTATAAATTATAAATTATAAATACATCTGTTTTACAACTTATAATAAATATCTAACTAATGTTGATGTATTAACAATAATATTTAATCGTAAATTCATAAATTATTTTTAATTTTTTTTTATATAAACAATTACGACAATCTTACCTTTCTATGATAAAATTGAAATTAAAATAAAAAATATGTTTTCTTTATAAATTTTTAATAGTTTTAAATAAATTTATTTTAAATCTATAAAAATTAAAAATAAATTAATAATATAAATAATATATTCTAAGAAGTAATAAAGCTATTTAAAACTTACTATTCTTTTTAATACAATATAACAGAAGATATTTTCTGTAATTATTATCCTAATTTAAACACTTATGTATATCTCTCATAAAGCTGAAGAGTAACTATTATCGCATCGACTTCAAATTTTATCGTTATATATAAATACATGTTTCTTTAAAATTAATTTCAATTACTTCTTCTAGGTTTATGATAGAAACTAATTATAAAATGGCAGTTATCATAATCGAGAAATTTAATGTAATATTATTTAATTTTGAGTTATACAATTTTTAACTTAATTCAATTTCAATAGCATTTTATTAGGTTTAATTGAATCGATTTTTCGGTAAAATTTTTAATATATAATCAAAATAGTTAAAAATTAGATTAATTTAATAAATTACATAATTTATAATTATACAAATCTTAAAACACTGCAGTACATTAATAAAAAACTTCAAAAATATTTATAGGAATATACAATAAATGAAAATTATTTTAGTTTTCTAATAAGGTTAAAAATTACAAATCGATGAAAGTATTCTTATAACTTTTAACATAATCAGTCTTAACAATATTATAACTGTAAATATATATAGCTAAGCATCTAAAAAAGAATTGGTTTTATTTTTATTTATATTTACAGTTTTTAAACATTGAATTAAAAAATTAAAATTAAATATTGTAATCAGTAATTACTCATAAATTGTTACTAAAAGTTGTTAATACATAATAAATATATAGTAAAAATCTTTCGTTAAATTATAGTTCATTACTAATTATCATATAAATGTGAATTTATTTTGAACCAGTTTTATTAATCCCAAATTTGTTATAAAACATTTTCAAATAAATCAGTCTTTACACAGTTATAATCGATCAATATGTAACAATAAAAATTTTAGTCTTTATATTTGTAAGAAAATATAAAAGACAAAAGTTTTTTATGGATTTAATGTATTTATAATCTTATATATATATATATATATATATATATATAAACAATGAAGAATTATGTATAAATGTTTAATTATTAAAAGAGATTGAAAAAATGTTTACAAGAATATTTCATATAATGAAATGTTACCAAATTTATTTTCTTAATTTATTATAGCTTCTCACAATAAAACAATACTGATAGCTTAAATATTTTTTGCTATATATAAAAATATATCATAATGAAAATTGATTCTAAAAACGTAGTTTAACATTTTTTTCTGATTAAAAATTTTTTATTTGTTGCACTTCAAAATTATCGAAAAAAATTGATAATTGAATGATACAGAATTCAATAAAAATCTATAATATCAATTTATACGTCCTAAATAAACGTAACAGTAGTATTATCCTATCGTTTTTTCTTCACAATGAGTAAGTAAAATATATAGACATATAGGCAGTCGTGTGTTTTACCTGCGTGAAATTCATTTCCGAACATCATTAATTGACTATTAGTGTACTTACACAAATAGATGCATATATATACAGCCAAATAAAGAGGGAGGGAGACGACCTGAGTGGGTGAGTGAGAGAGAGAGACGTTCTTTAAGCTGAATGTAAGCGCGCGAGAAAGATACGCATTTGTAAACTATAGTGACATACGTAATGCAATATAAGCAGCCGGAAACTTGCGATTATCGGTATCCGGAATAAGTGAGGGCAATAATACGGCAATAGTTGACCACCGGACGACGAATCGTTTCCACGGTTCACCTCATTTTCGATCTGTTTTACTCTTTCTGACTGTTTGCATTTTACCATACAGAGCTTTATCATGTTGATGGCATCATAATGTCACAGTTGGTCAAAAATATCTAGGGCTAAATTTTGTATATACATTATCTCCCCCCGCAGAGACTGATGCTAAGGCAATTTGAGATCTACTAGCACCGATTATTTTTAATAGAGAAGTTTAATTATGATCGATCAAAAGAACCAGAAAACTGAAAGAGTTATTATACATGTTATATGACAAATAAATTATTGAAATTGTTCTTCTTATAAAAAAGAAGGTATATATTTATATTGTCTGACAATAACTTAATCTTTGTATCTTTAATTTTGCTCATTTGTGTGTATTTATTTTAATAAATAAAACATCCTTTAGAGTTATCTTTCGAAAATACTTCTTATATCATTTTTCTCTGATTTTTTACCGTTAATTAATTATAAAAATTAATAATTAATACTTAATGTTCTATTGAGTTTGAGGACATTAGAGTAAGAGACTTGATTTGAATGTAGATGTTTTTTTTACTAATTTTTTTATTTCTAAAGAATCTAAGGCAATCGTATTATTAATTTCCTTAGTATTACAAGATAATGAAATATTTTTTAACTCATAATTCCAAGTAAAATAGTTATGCATGCTTTTAATTCTCTACTTTCACAAAAGAAAGTAAATTAAGATAGAAAAAAAAGTAAAATCTTTTAGAAAAATGACAATTATATATGTACCATTTTAGTTAATAAAAAAATATATTCTTCGTAAACTAAAAATTCTTTATAGATTGTTCTATAGTGTTCTGACGATACTGTTGCTGTAGATAATGCCAAAGGTTGGAGGCTTCCCAACTTGTAATAATATGGATAAAATTCTATTAGAAGAATTAAATTTATTGATTTTTTCTATTAAAAATTTAAAAGTTTAAAAATTTATATCTTGTTAACATTATAAACAAAAATTATATTATCTTAAATTTTTTGAACATTTTAAAATAAAAAAGTTATTTGAATTAATTTTCTTTAACAGATTGTTGATATATCTAAAAATATATTATGAATTCAATTTTTTATACAGAAAAAAATTCTTATTATTATTATTATTATTATTATTATTACATTCACTATAGTCTTTATTCGGTCATTATAGGTAGTTTTGAAAAAGTGATTAAATAAAAATCTATTTAAAGTATTACATACTAGATTTATTATTGATACTTTTATAAGAAATTCTTTGAGTATTCAAGACTAAAATAAATTTCAATTAAGTTAAAATCAAATATTTTATTTTAAGAATTCGATAATTAGTTTTTCTTTCTTAATTAAATATAATTCACATTTTTTAAATCACAATTTATCATTATTTGTATTAAAGCTACAATATGTAGATTTTAACTACATAAATCATGATAAGAAAGTTCATTTCGTAGTTTTGTGGAGTCGCGCCATGGATACCTATATGAAATCCCCGGCGAGTTCAACGAACGATAAGCGAGACTCCGAGAGCTCGTACACGTGCATAGCTTACAGTAGAAATTTTCATTTGGATTTAATTATTTGGGTAGAGCTATACAACATATTCATAGTTAAATCAAAATAATTTATAACTTTATTGATTCATTCGCACAATTATGGCTCTTAATTTACAACTTTTGTAGTTTAATTAATTATTTTACTCTATATGCGTTTTTTAGCATTTGATCAATGTTATTACGTTTCTCGTTTTAGTCACAAAAGTAGTTTTATTCGCAATTATTCATAATTATTCATGAGTACGCGAATAAATAACTTCAATTTATTTAAAAATAAAAAAGAAAGAAAAAAAAGAAAAAATAAGTGAAGAAATGAAGAAATAAGAAAAGAAATAAAATAAAAAAAATCATAAAATCTCTCGATAATTGAGCAATGTTTATAAACAGTGCGCGGGCGCGCGATCGAGTTGAAAGTTGAAATTTCTACGATACGCGTAAATTCGACGAGGCGTGTAAAGATGGGTAGTGGCGGGGACACGATCATCGAAGATACTCACTCGAACGTGTATTGTGACTCACCTCGAATCAGGCAGACGGCGAGATGCGCGTGGGTGTGTATAGTTACTTCCCTGCGCGCTGATACGGCACATGCAATTCGCAAACGCGGTCCGTAGCTCGAAATACTTTTGAACTTGAGGACTCTTTACATGTAAGCGCGATTTTCTGCTTCTGGCTGTAGAAACAAATTAAGTGAAACGACTGGCCATGATGGTAAACAACCTCTACCTGTGTATACCTTATGTTTACATAGAGAAAAATACACTTTTTTAAAAAAAAGTTCTAAATTTATACAGTATTAAAAAATACCGTAAATAACATTTATTTACTCATCTTTAAAATATTTAATCTCGAAACATTATTAGAATAAATATAAAAATGATATTATTTTCAATTTAATTATTGATTTATCTACACATCTGATTTCTCATAATAAGTAGAGTCTATTAAATAACTTTCTCTGAATTATGGTAATGTAGTTATCATTCAAGAAATGTACCAATTTAACTTACGCAGTATTTCATTGAACTGTAATGTAATATATTCATATATGTTTTGTATGCGTCAAAAGTTTCTTAAAACTCATTTGAAACTATAAATATACAAAATTTATTTAGAGAATATTTAAAAGAATTTTTTTATTCATAAATTCATACTTCGATGTAAACGATTAATTAAATATGTAACAAAATGCCATTAAAAAATGAATATAAATTATTTAATCTAAGGGAAACTGAGATAATAGATTTTTGAATGTTCATAATACAACACTTAATACAATCAAATTATATAAAATTTAAAATATAATTTAAAGATCTTTAAAAATACTGATCGAATAAAAATTCTCTTTAAAAATGTGATACAAAAAATTTTCATCGTTTTCCAATGAGTCTCCAAAAATCTTGAATTAAAATTTTGAAAATACAGAAATAAATTAAAACGGACAAGTTTGAAGTTTGAAATTATCATAATCTCAAGTTTGATTATTTATACGCGGGAAGAGACAGCGTTGTCTCCTTGATTGAACTAAGAAAATGTACGTGCGCGATCGGCTGGGAACCAATAAATAATGCACGTCGCTGCGCTCTCGGTGCGCGTACACGTTCGGAGGCGTCAGGGGATACATAGACGAGCGAGTGTACGAGTCCGCTGCACCTATGCGTTGTTAGCGTATAATCGAGCTCGCGGGGGAAAAACTATCCACATTATCACGTACCGATGCGCGTACATGCGCGTCGCCGACGTCGTCGAGGATCGCGCTCGCGCGTTCGAGAGAGCCAATGTTACGGACAATTTACTCTCGAAATTAGTTACAAAACTCCTCTGTGCGCCCATCAGCCACTTCCTCTTCCTCTTGCGCGCGCACACGCTAAATAGTCGCAAGAGCGAGTGCTCGACCATTAAATGCCCAGAGTCAAGGCGGGAGGGAAGGAAGAGTTATTGTTGTTCGCGCTTTGGCCCTTTCCACGGAAGTACCTCTAAAACTATTCGTAGTGCGAATAATACGTGTAATGCACGTAATGCGTGCTCCAACTCTTGAACGGAGACTAGATAAGCGAACTCTCCTTTTCATTCTACAACAACCTCTTTATGATTTACAAATTTTGGCGTTACTAAGAAATCGGTTTATTTACGGACTTTTAATATTATAATTTTTAAAAAGCTATTTTAGAGAATCTTGAACAATGTATATATTGATTTGAAATTCAATCGAAACTTAAGACAAATTTGTTAAAGATTAACATCGTAAAAGGTAAATCATTCGATATTTTAGTTGTTGCAATGAAACATAATCTTTTTTTCGATTCTTCATATTTTGAGCTTTTTTCAGAAATTATGAACATTTTATTTTCTACAACAGCTATAATTAGACATCCATGTATTTTTAAAACTTTGAATAATTGAAGCAAACCTTTATATAGACACATTCCATTTTCGTTCGCAGGAAGATTATATCACACAAATAATAAATACGCTAGTTGTCGTAATTTTCTAGTTGATGTAACGTAAGATATATCAGAAAATATAAATAAATTTGAACACTTCTGAATTCATTGAAGGAAACGAAAGCTTTGATTAAATCAGGTTGTTTCAGTCGGAGCAACGAATGCAAAAACTCTTAGTCGAGTTCGTCTATTTGCGCAAACCTATTAGGAGCATTATAGACGGTGCACAAGGAGAAGCGTACCAAGCGTGACGGCGTATACACACTTGGACATCATTATATCCAGAGCCATTATATCCGGTGTGAATTGGGCGATCGTACGTCGGTTATATTAAGAGATTCAGCCGGGAGGACGAGACGCAGGAAGGAGATATGACGCGCATCGCGGAGCGTGAAAGGCTCCCATCGATTACGTCCACGCGTGTGCGCATCGAGTTATTCCCACGTTGCCACACATCGCACGGGGAACAAGGAGAAAGAAAAACTTGCGCCCCCGAAAAAAACATTAGGTCTCGCGTTTGCTTTCTCGTAAGGCGATACGTTACCTATGACCTCGATGTGCTCTGTCTGACTTTCATAATGTACATACAAGCGTGAATGTGTACATAACGCTGTACCTCGTTAATTTTGTTCCCTTTCACCCCTAACTCGTTTAATAAATACTCGATCTTACTATGAAAGTAGATTTTTAATGGATATATGGAAAGGGTATCTTAACTTCTTTTATTGTGATCTAAAATAATTTGTCAAATATTTTACGTAATATTATTAAACGAATTAAATTATAAAAATATAGCGTTGCAAAAAAGAATCTAGATGTGAATGAAATACATTTTATCTATCGCTACCATTTATAAAGCTTTTGTTGATTCAGTGTTTTATTTAACTCCTTGTAAAGGTCTTTAAAAACGATAAATACCCTCTGTGATATATTTCTTAAAAAAATGCATTATTATTATTCAAAGACAACTTCATAGTAACTTATTTTATAAATAATTTATTATATATAATATTTTTTATTATATGTAATTGATTGTTTATTCATTATTTATATAAACATTTTATCTTGTAAAAAAATTTTTTTTCGTCGAATGTATCCTTAAAATAAAAAATAAGTAAGTTAATGAAATAAAAAAAGCGGCGATAAAGAGAAAATAGCTTGATAAATATATCATATGGAATATATTTAATTATTTCCAAATTAAGATAATATTTTTTTGTATGTGAAAAAAAAAATTATTATTTTAATGAACAAAACGATCTGTAACAAAAGTAATATGTTATTAAAACAAAACATATTTTCCACTATAAATTAGATATAACTACAACTATTATCGAATTTCTACAAAGATTAAATTATACTTTTTTGTCATATAAATGATATTTTTCTTTATAATTTATTTTGCAAAATTTAAAAAAATGTGGATAGCTAGCCGACAAAAAGGATAAAGAGAACTGATGCGAAGCATTTGTGCTAAGTGCGTTGATCGGCACGACTCAAAAGACCAACATACTATCATTTTGAATTACATATGTATAACTGATGCGAGTAATGTAAAAAATATGTCATCCATGACCTCCGCGCATAAATATTCAAACGAAACTCCATACATCACTGCGCAAGCTCGCGTAACAAAGGGTCACAAACGTCATTCGCTATTCTCCACCGATCAACTGTAATGGTGCACACCTTGTATACATCTAACCTTCTTTTCTCGGTGCTCAGCACTAAGTACTGCTTTGCAAAATCGAATGACCTTTTTTCTTAACGACATAACTTTATTTTCCTATTTTATTCTTTTTTAATAGTTCTCCAGTAAAAGACGTACAATGCGCTGTTTCTCTCCCGTGCTTAATGAATGTGCAGCGGTGGACAGGAAATTGCTCGCGGCGGTCCAATTGCCGTGTGGGATTGCTTCGTTCTCTCTCTCTCTCTCTCCCTCTTCTCCTCTCTCTCTCTCTCTCTCTCTCTCTCTCTCTCTCTCATCATATATACATATATATTTACATTTTTATTTTTTTCAATTTGTTGATTTTTATTCATTAATGTACACTCGTTCATGTACGGCAAAAGATACAAATGAGCGGCAAAGAAACCAAATATAGAGATAATAATGAGTAAAAGATATAGCTTTAATGTATACGTATTTATAAGTACATGTATATTTTAGCAAGATAAGTATTACGTGTAAAAAATATAAAATTCAATAATTAAATCAATATTAGATATTAATTGAGTAAAATAAATATTTCTTTTTATACGTATAAATTAAAACAAAAATATTTTGAATATAAGTTAATATCTTATATATTTAATTTATCTTTTGGCTGGACATTGATAACGTTTATACTATTATTTCAAAAGTAAAAGAATCTTTTATATAATAAAAGTTTGATTATTATTTAAATATACAAATATACTTTCTTAGGGAAAATTTTTTTTTTATAATTAAAAATATTAATAATATTATTATTATTATTTTATTGTAAAATAATTTATTACGCTAATCTACTTGTAATTTATCGAATTTATGTATAATTATTTTATCGCTATTATATGTATATAATTATTTTACTGTAATATTAAATTTTGTTCACAATGCTAAAAAAAATTTAAAAACTAGATATCGATGTAAGTTTTTAATAATGTTAAGATATTAAAAGAAAAATCTGATATGATAAAAATCTATTATTCAGAAATAAAATTACCAACTTTATTTATCATTTTTTTCGCTTTATTTTGATTTTAAAACAAACACCTATTAATCAAAACTTTTTTCTATTTCGGAATTTGAAAATACAAATTGTTTGCTTATTTGTAATTAAAAGTGTAATGCATAGTATACAATAAAAGTATAGGGAAATATGTTGTAAAATGATAAATTAGAAATGTTAGCAAATTTATCTAAAAATTTTTGTCTTTGAACAGTTACTGATATTTTTTTTTATAAACATAAAATCGCTTACGAGTATACATGGACGATTCATATGTATATCGCTTTACAATACATTGACATTGCTCCGGGACTGCGGGCGTATGGCTGCAAGACTGGACTTCCAAAGAGCAATGAGTATAGTCCAAAGTACTGGTGTTTTAGCCGCACGTAATAACTGTGAAGCGGGCCCGTGAGATTCATACTCGATGAACCATGCGGCTTCACGAACTTTGTACTACACATGTACTGCCCGGTATGCCGTTTCTTGTACGTGAGTTTGAAAAAAGTATTGCACAAAGTAACAAAATAAAAATAAGCAAAATGTGATGGCAATAGATACAACTTGTCTTTATATGATTATCATCAGTAATATGCTAATATCTTAAATTTTGTTAATTATGAGTTATATAAAAGTTTAACAATGTGATTTTTTATGAAATGATAATAAGATATGTATTAATATATTTAATACTCTTTATGATTATGCTTACATATATATATATATTAAAAGTAATTATTCTAAAGTGTTTATATATTAAAGAATCTGAATACAAATCCAATAAAAAATTTACCAATCAAAACTTTTAATTTATCACTATATAAATGAATATTATATTTCATATTTTTATTTTTACAATACAATATTATAAATATTTGATTGCATTAAAATTTATTCACGTGTTATATAGTAATAATATAACCCTTTTATATCCGCTCTCGTAAAAAATATTGTTTTTCCTTAATACTTAGAATTCAATAAAATAAAAAAATTTTAATCTTACAAAAAAGTCAAATTCTTTATTTGTACACGTACAGGAAGAAATAGCAGAGATTCGCGATTTTCATGCATCGCACGCTTGAAAAAGACCCAAGAGGAATCGCCGAGACTTGTGCCGTACGTATACAACGTGCCATCGCTTTTAGATTCATAGATGTCCTGATAATTCATATACTGGCATGTCATTTTTCTTTATACATAAACGATAAATATATCAGGTTAAAATGTAATATATAAACTGTGCATAATAATTATAAAATATAATAATAATATAAAATTTGGGCTACATTAAAAATTATTAAATTTACAAAAAAAGTTAAAAATAACGTGATTTTATTCATAAATTATCAATTTCTGTTGAATATTAATTTGTGTTAAATAAAAGTATTTATTAATAACTCATTAAATCTCTAAGGATTTTTTTCGTTTGGGCTTTATTGTAGGTATCGTATATAGTTCTATGACACTAGATCGAGCACTGGAGTCATAGTCCAAGTACGTTAAAGCATTATCACGTAGTTAAGTGGTATAACCTTAAAAAGTGTTGAATCATTCGAGATAATAATGTCTTAACAGATAAAATAGATGATTAATAGGCTTTAAGTAACTGCACCTAAGCAGGTAAAATGATTTGTTGCATCGAAAACGATGGTGGATCCGAGTATCCAACGATTACGGTAGCTTGCCGTTGCCACTATCCTATTCAAAGTTCACTTCACACACGTATTTCCAGTTATTCGATTTACCCTGTGTTTTCGATTCATCCGCGTTTCTGGTGCTTTGTGGCTAATCTGGCTTTTACTGCCAGATATATTACACTCTCGTAGATTCGTATATAGTAGGCCTATACGATATACACGCTGATAGTTGCACATGGGTCGCGTGTGCAACTATCTTGGGCGCGCTCTTTGCGGTTGATCGGTCGCGGAAGAAAGAACCTTAAAGGCCGAGGAGGAGCTCGTACGTGTGTACTGCGTATGTATGCGCACGAGTATTTCTGCGCTCTATGCCTTAACGGTACTTTTCGCAAAGAGAAAGAGAGAGAGAGAGAGAGAGAGAGAGAGGACGAGGGACTCCAGCCTCCGCCCAACCGAACGCGCGATATTCGTGTAAAATAGCGCGTGAGTTAATCGCCAAGGGAGACGCATCTCAGTCCTGAACGAGAAATTCATGATGTTTTTCGTCGTTTATATTCACCAATTCTTAATTATTTGATTGATTAATCGATTGATCGATTGATGCGTAAACTTATTTTTACTGAATAAGAGATCATGATTAGGAGCTAAAAGATAACAAGAATATAATTATTTGTCAAATATTTTTGAAGGGATACTTCTTCAACATTTCAAAAATATCGTGCATATATTATGGATTATCATTTCTCTCGGATAAAAGAACGAATAATAGAATAATAATTTTAAAATACTTTATAATATCAATACTTTTAATTTTGAAAAATATAGTGATTTTAAATTTAATTGAAATAAGAATTTTATATTCGGAAAATATAATAATATATTAATTTGAAAGAGATCTTATTGTAGTTTATTTATTTTTATTCAAATAAAGAGAAAGGAGAAATGAAAGTTTAAGATATATAATGCAGTTATTATTGCGTTTTGTATTTTTAAAAAAGCACTTTTCCATAATTTACGAATTAATATTATAAATTTTATCAAAAAATGATTATAAAAATTGCCATAAATTATAATTAATATTTAGTATATTTATCGTTATATATTTATGGAAAAAGATTTTAAGTTCTTTTGAAATCTTCTTCATTGACATATAGTATTAATAGTTTATGTACAGTAAATCTTTTGTTTCGTTTCGCCACACCCGTCTTTATTTAAACAAACAAAAAGAAAACGGGAAGCATAATTTGGTGGATTTTTGTACTCATTCGTTCTTAGTGTATGTATGCGTCCGTGTGTTCACGCGTGTACGTGTATATTTCAAATGTAGTACCACATTGACATGGAAATGAGCGAAACTAAATGCTTACACTAAGAGCCTTAATGAGCCTTGTTGAGTACTTCTATGGATAATTAACTCTTGATTAGACTATCATTATTTATTATTTGATAAGATTGATTTAGTTTAGTACATCGAAATGGATTCGTACGATATATACAAGGAATATTAATATTTTGTAATTTTGTAATATAATTAGACTTTTTTATAAATGTTTGAATAAATCATCATGTTTTGTGAGCAAGGAAAAAATTGTAAATAATTCGATAAATACTTATACATTAAAAAAAGTAAGTTTTAAACATTTTATAAAAAGGATTTAATCTAAAACAAAAATAACGTTATTAAAAAAAAACTGGATTAAATTCATACAGAAATAATTAGAAATCACGAAGGGTGGTTCACCAAGAGGTTATACATTCCCGTGTGTCTGCAATATTTGCAGCGCCTCTTTTAGAATTACTCATTAATATTTTTTACTTTTTATTCGATGTGTATATGTCTGTATGTATTAAACTTATTAATTTTAATAAGAGGTGTAAATTTTAAGCTGTTGAAGCAGCAAAAACAGTGTTACATGAATAATGCAACCTTATTGTACATATGTTTCTATATATTATACATGTACATACTTTATAAATACTATAATATTGTACATATATCCGACTCAGAACGCATTAGATGCGGTTCAATCCGCGGTACAACATCGCGGAATGATTTATCGGTAAAGTCTTTTTGCTCATGTGCAATGTAACGTACCGCGGTGAACTTTTATCTGCGAAAGAAAAAAATAGAAATACTGAAAGGCGTTTTCGCGCGCGATTACGCACGCGTGCCACGGTAAAGGATGTTCATTGCAAAGTACCGTTAAGATGACCTAATCGTACACGGGTTATTTAGTTTCGTGGTTGTGTCGACAAAAATCTGAAGATTCTTAGAATAGAAGGAAAAAAGGAGGCTAGCTAGAGAGAGGCTGCACTACATTATGAATCTTGGAGGATGCACGAGTAATAATATGCGTAATAAGGTGCAGAAAGATGCCTCGAAAGACATATTAGTTTCTACTATTTAAAGATTTATTGAAAGAACCTCATACTGTAGATCACTGTTTGAATAATCTAATATCTGCGAATTGAAAATCACTGTTAAAATAAATACATTGATTTATTAACTTTAACGAACTGTTATCTTATAATTATTATATCTATTTATATATTTTTTGAAATCTGTGCGAGTCAAGTATGATGTTTGAAAAAATGAGAATTTTTCAGGTTCAACTTCTTCTGATTGTATAATAAGTAATTAATGATATAAAATGTTATTAAATAAGTAAGTATAAAGATCAATGCTAAAAGCAACATGATCTCTGATAAAACTATTAATAACTGTATTCTAAATTCACAGCTATATATAAATTATTAGTAAAATAAAAGAAACAAGTTTAAAAATTTTTTTTTCGATTATATCCAATGTTTACTTATTTTTTTTAACAATAGTTGGTACTCTTATAATTTTGCAAATATTTAAAATTTTATTTTCGCGTTTATAATTTTTAGAATATTTGTGGGCTCAAACGCAGTGCATATAAAAGAAGACGTTTGAGCGTGATCTTTTGTAAAATAAGTTGTTAACGAACATTATTCGAGAAATATACCCGTAAAGCGTATTAAAATTTAGAAGAGATGAGAAATTTGGGGTGAAGGCGGTATATAGTCTCTTTGAAGACGCCTTTCGAAGTCATTGCGCAAGGATGCAAAGGCGGATATAGGTCAAGAAACAAGATTGCTATCGCTGCTCGGCTACGCGCAAGCGAGACCCGTTCGCTCCAGCATAGAGCTCTAACGTGGAGCTGTAGCCCAGAGTTCTAACGCGGAGAGCCGCCGAGGATTGACTTTCTAACGTGACCGAGCGAGCGCCTTCGTAACTCGCGAGCGCGCGAAACAAAGAAGCTTGCGACGCAAAAATCATCCACCGGCGAACGCCGAGCGCAGTCTTACCGTATACCCCGTGGACCCGTAGGCCCTGAAGATCCTCCTTTCTCGCGTTCTCCCGAGGATGGAGAGTCGGCCAACTTCTCTCTTTCGCTACCTCGCCCAATTTTTCAAGAGCCATACACGCCTGCGCTTTTTTAATTGATTGTCCAAACGCTCTTTGTTAACAAACAACCTTTTCTCCCGTCCAAAATCCAAGTCCTAACTGAGTAGACGGATGTTTATACTCGCAGGCAAAATAACAGTTTGTAATATCTTAACAGTTTGTAAGCGTATTTTTTTCTATCGTATTTTTCTAAGATGCACTGTTTAAACGGTGATGCTGCAAGATCCGAAAGAGATTATTCGATCGAATAAAAAGATCTGCGCGTTGCTCACAACGAATAAAATAAAACTTATTTTTCTTCGGATGTTAATTGTAATTCAACCGCAAATTATTTTATTATAATTATGAAATTAATTATAGAGAAAATTATATTTAAAAATCACGTTTTTATTATTTTTAATTCAACTAAAATTAAGTATAAGGGCAATCTGATCTTTTATGATTTTAAAGGAATAATTAGCGATTTCAATAATATTAAAATTACTCTAATGACGTACTTTCATAAAAGTATCCACATTTTTTCAAATCTAAAAATTAATATTATTATTCAAAATTTCACGACCTCTTCAGAATAATAAAGGACTCACGATCAAAAATGAAACAAGTAAAATCATAATTGATATGAATTTTTATTTTATACAATTATCTAGCAACAATTTTTAATTTTGATTATTTAAGTAGATAATAGTAAGTTTAATCAAAATTTTATTTATGTACTTGTCTAGTGATTATGTTTTTATATAATTAATAACAACAGAATTTTTGCATGTATGGTTTTCGTTTTATTTGAATATTAATATGATCGTTTATTACTCGAATACTACAATAATAATACATGATTAAATAAAATGTTTTTATAAAGCTTATAGTAAATTTATATCAATAATCATCATTTAAATGCTTCTATACTTGAATAATTTTATTCCAAGTTTATTCGAAGTGCAAATTCTAATATATATAATTAATTTATTGATAAATTACAATAACTTCTTAAATAACTTGTTATTTAATTAATTATTTAAACAATTTAGTGATAAATATAAAAAATATACTTTCTTATAAATCAAAAAGTTTATTTATGGTTTATTACTTTAAATTTTTTTGAAGTAGGTCTTGTCCGCGATTCCAGGATTCGGATCGTCTAATACTGCGATACGATAACGACACTTTGGATAATTCGTGCAAATAATGAAAAAGTCTCGAGTCTCTTAGTCGCTGTCGAACAGTAAACACTCTAATCTCAATGTGACATTGAGTGTCCGCGTTCCGACAATTATACACATACACGCACACGTGCACTCATGTGTACATATATATCTTTGCTCTCGCAATAGATAAGGGAACCGAATGCAAACATGACGAAGTTCGCCAAAGGGAAGTATCTCGCATAAAAGTGATGATCGCTTACCCGTACTGTCTAACCAATAATCTTCAACAAAAAACTGTTTTATTAAAATTAATGAATTCTGAATTTTTATACAATTGAAACGATTTGGGTAACGAGTTTACTCGATTCTATTATCTTCTTATCATTTGAAATTAATTTCATTCATCGTAATGATAATTTTCATTAATAATAAAAAAGAGATAGACTTTCATCACAATTATCGATTTTTAAATATTTATTTAAAAGAAAATTAATTTAAATAATTTTTATGCAAATAAAATATGAAATATAAAAATAAAAATTATTATACAATTAGAATAATACAATTAATATTAACAATAAAAATCTTGATACTTTTAGTCAATACCAATTTAGTAAAAGAACTCTATCGATGGTATGTCATTAGATTGTTTCCATGGGATTACGATCTTAATCAAATTTTAATTTTATTTATAATTTTGTAAAGCCAAAAGTATAATTACCTAAATAGTAAAAATAACTAAACTTTTATACTCGAGTAGTATAATTTTAAGGTGCAAGACGTGACCCGGTAAGACTGGTTTAATTTTAATAAAAAAATGACTGTAGTAACTTTCCTACAGAATAGAATAATGTTTAGGTTTTTTTTTCATCATTACCTATGACGGCGTTCGATTTTTCTGTCATGCATTATAATTTAAGCTCTTATTTGTTAAGATCATCTAACATTCATTTTTCATTAAAATATGGGTATACCCAGAAAAAGAAATCGAAAAAATACCGATATATAAGAAAAAAGAGTCGTTAATTAGAATTCGAGCCAAATAATATGTATAATTATTATGATTATAAGATTAGGAATCAAGTATGCGTGAAAACAAGAACGAAAAAATAGAAGTACAAACATACAAATATCTCGATTTAGGTACGCTTCTCTTAATTTTCTTTTTCATTCCGTTTTTTTCTTATTTATTTTTTCTTTTTCGTTGACGCGTTCTAGCGTGGAGTGTAAGACAATCGATAATTCAGTGGGCGTTGGCCTTCGTTACACGCTCGGCGTATAAGCGACATCGCTCATGCTGCTGCCACCGATCCTGCACGGATCGCGTATACAAGGCTTTTGCATATACATACATTTTGCCAAGTAAGTGCTTGGTTTGCTTCTCTTTTCCTCCCGCGTTATCGAGTGACTCGCGTATACGTACTTGTGTTTACGTGCACAACAGTAAACTCGAGATTTTCCCGGCGCTCTCTATGCTTCGAGTCGATAGAGTTGACAATGCGATACGAGGGTTTACGTAAGAGGCTTCTACGGAGTTCGCGCGAGCACGCGAGATACTTTTACCTTTGAACGGAGCGCGCGCCTTGCATGTATCGGGTGTATCGTAGGTTCGAAAGAGAAAAGCCCGTCACCGTGACTCCGGCGCTCGTTGAATACGTTTCTGGCGCACACATCTTTACGAGACGGGGCTTGTACGAACTTTGGTCAAAACTAATGATTCCATTATCGACTCTTTTATTTTTATGGCTTAAATAAATATTCTCTATGCTTTTTAATGTACTTCCAGTTGAAGCTGCGTGTAATATCAGCAAGGCGCATTATTGATTGTTAATGGCATTTAAAAGATCATTGAATAATATTCTCATTTAGGAACAATTTCTCTATTAAAGAATCTGAATTATTTTGATTTAACTTTTAAATTATGTTAATTCGAAAAGCATAATTTTTAGACAAATTTATAATATTAAATATTGATAGATACTTATTTTGTAAATGCTCAGCGGAAAGTAATAAATCGGAGAAGCTTCGTATAGTATTCACTCAAGATTTCAAAGTCCTTGGAAAATTACATTAATCTACTCTAGCAAACTGGATAAAAATTGTATGAATTTGTAATATTGACCACGATAGAATTTTATAAAAAGTTCTGGTAGAGAATCTGCAGATATATACCGGTCATATAAATATTTCTTTAAAAGAAAGCCAAATTGATCTATTTTGTAGTAAACTTTAACGTATATTTTATTTCAAGAGTTTAATATAAAATACTAACAATTAGCAAGATAATAATCTATAGATTTAATGATATCACTGCATTGTTAAAAAATTTTATATAAAAACTTATTACAGTTCAAGACGTGTTGATAATTATCGAAGTAATTGATTTTAAGATTGTTTTTAAATCATTTGTTTTAAACTTGAATTAATGAAAATTTACTGATTCCTGGTAAATATATATTAAATTTTAAGAATTTAATAAGCGTTACTTTTCGCTCAATAGAAAAAAGACTTTAATAATAATTACTTAAAAAGTTAAAATATTTATTTTAACGAATATAAATAATATTTTTTAAATTAGTAATTAGATGGGAAAATTAAAAATTTTAATGGAAATACGTACATCGCTATATGATATACATTTTATTCTAATACCAAAATTATAAATATATTGTACCAAATTTTATTCAAAATTACAAGATAAATATGTTGATTTTTAGATTATTAAAAGTTGAAGTTTGTATGAAATTTGAAATTTAATCCTCTTCTAATACTAAATTAAAGACAGTATTTAATGTGTTATTAAAATTTCATAAATTTGATTATTAGTTTAATAATCAAGAATTAAGTAATCGATTAATTAATTGTAATCTTAGTTTGTTTTTAACTAAAATTTATTTAAATAATTAAAGAATCATTAAAAATTTTTTTACTTGTTATATATAAGCTAGTAGTTTCCTGAGATTATTGATCGGCTTCTTTGGAATTCTGCACGCAATATTACACCAAGAAGTTATTAAATCTGTATATAGATATATATGAAATGAATGTAACATTCTAAAGTTCAGGAAATTATGCCTGACTTCAAAAGCCTATAACTTTCCAGAAGAAATTACCAATGAAACAATCTTTAAATCTATTACATGATTCTGTTAATGCTATATATATAGAAATAGTTCATTGCACTTAAAATCTTCACTGGATAAAATAAGCGCATATTTTACATACGATGCTTTAAAATTAGGGAGATAAGCTTTTCAATAAAAACAAATTTTATTTGTTTATCGTCAGCTATAACATATAATTCAGAGGGAACATTATTTCATCTCATTGCTTAAAATAAACTATGAATCGATTCAGTGAAATATATAAACTTGAGCGCATATAAATGAAACTTAGAATTATTGCTACATCTTATTATTTTTCTTTTACAGAAGGTGGAAAATCTTTGTTAAGAAAAAATAACAATTAAGACTCGTGTTTTGTAAATTTGTTTCTTTATTCTTTTGCATCGACACTTATCGAGCGTGCTGATTACCAAGCCTTAGCTGTTTGGCGCCGCTTGCGGGTGTCAAGGTTAGTAGCGACGTCGTAGTAAAAAAGAAAAAAAAATATATATATAAGAGAGAGAGTGTGTGAGAGAGAGACAGACAGACAGACAGATTGCACCGGAGTAACTGTATCTCCGGTCAAGCTCATTTTTTACAGGCAAAATTTATTCTAGAATATCGCTTTACATGGCCGATTCCAAGGTCGCGATTTATGTTATACTTATACGACTAGATTGCTTTGCTTATAAGTTTCATATAGTGCGTATTATGTCACGCAGCTCTGCGAGGATATAGTGATGCATATAGTGAAGCTTCTTCTAAGGAAAGGCACGATCTGCGTAAGATTACAGGTAGTACCATGGTCAATCCTATCCTATGATTATACGCTAACTTTCAAGTATTTTACTTAATTTATATATACTTACAGTTAATTAGTGTTCTTATATATTGCATTACGGCGATGAACAAATTAAATTTCTACTGTATATGGTTAAATTAGATATTAATTATCAAATTCTAAATATGTACAAAATAATTTCTTCTTAAATAATAGTTATAACACTGAGTATTACTTTCATATATACTTTAAAGAGTATTTTTTAAAAAATAAACGTAACGTTAAATATCTATAAATAAAAATAGGTGATATGAACGACGATATTATCTAATTTATAGTAATGTAATTACTCGATACGAGTATATCGTCAATATCTTATATTTAATTTTACAGACTAATCATTTTGACGTATAAATACCATGTAAGTTTATATGTTTAGAAAAGATTAAAACTTAAAATATAGCTATTCAATAAAATTTGTAACGTTGACTAAAGCGATAAAAAGTCAAGTTATTAAAATGTTTGGATTTGCCTGAATAAAATGTATAAGTGATAATTTCTCATACATCTATATTTCTTCCAGATATATATTGTCTATATATCAATCTTTATTATTTATTATGAAATATTATTGTAAATTATATTTGAATAATTGATACTGATTAATCTATTTAATGATTCTTACTAAAATAAAAGTGAATACACAGATTTTCATTGATTTTTCAATAAGAGATAATATTTTAAATACAAATCAATACCATTTATTATCAATAAATAAAAATCTGAGTTATCTACAATTTCTATGATATTTTTCAGATATTGTTCGCAATCATTTTTAATAATAAATTACCTTAAAATAGTTTAATATGAAAAATATTTTTAGTTTTTATAATATTTTAAAACATTTATTCATTTCATACTATATGGCACACAAATTCTATACGTTTAAGAAAAATTTTATATAAAATATAAATTTATTTATTATAACACTCTTAAAGATACAAAATTATATAAAAAATTTATATTTAAATTTATAATTTTAATCATATTTTATTTAATACATACATTTCATGCTTTTAATACTTGGTATAAGTCTTAAAAAGTTATCTTTGTAATTGAAGAAATTTTTTTGTAAGCAAAGAAAACAGAATGATAAAAGATGGCAATATAAAAAATAGCACTGCATAAGTTACTGAAAAGAAGGTTAAATAAATAGAATTTTTAAGCAAATAAATAATCAAATGAGGAAAAAGAAAAATTTGGAAGTAGTGGTCAAAGTTTATTTGTTAAGAAGCGTTGGTTCCACAATGCCTTATTTCAGTGATATAGAATTATATACTTGTGTATACTTATGAATTACTTCAGCTATCGACTGAAAAATAAAAATAATCAAGTTTGGATAACGCAAGAGTGCATAAATGCTTTGACAAAGCGTGTATGCATTATTTGTATATTCACGAGAAGATAATAACAGAATTAATTGATGATTCGTTTTAAGGTTTAACATTGTTCGTTGTGAAAGATTTTTCATCGGAAAACTCGCAGCACATATAGTTGCGTATATGCGAATTTTTTATATACTACCAACTGCATTTTCACACTTTTCATAATATTTGTACTTAAAGACTTTCATTTTAGTCGTGTTAATTTTTTGATAAAACTCTAAGAATGTAAAATAATCGTTACAACAATCATAATGATCATTTATTAAATACACGTGTAGATAATTCAATTAATTTAATTTTTATTTTTACTAAAAATTTATTCAACCAATCTTAATACTGCTAAAATTTATTTATATAATAAAATTTATCTAAAAACATTTTTAATTAATATACCACTTCGAATTGTGCTTGATTTAATACATTCTTATATATTTATAAATAAGAAAAATTTAGTATGCAGGAATATAAATATTCTACTTTTTATATATTATTAGGTATTATTGATATACATGTAATAAGGGTCATTTTAAGAATTGTTTATATTGATATAACTTTTACAATTTTTATTATAATATCCTTGAACCATTATTTGATTCTATGTCAATTATGCCCAGATTTTAAATAAAATTTCTCATTTAATTTTGAGGCTGATAATAAATTTAATTTAGAATAAAGTACATTATACCTACGCATTCATAAAAAAAAAGAAATAAACTATGATATAAGTATCTTATTTCTATTATATATTATTTAAATTTCTTATTGAATAACTTTTTTTATTTTTTAATATAAAAACAATCTAGAATTGGATATTTTTCATTTATTCCAAATATAATTTTAATGAGTGATTTTATTTTTTTACGTCCCTGTACATCTATTAACTATTTTTTTTTAAATTTGATTTATATATTCTTATATTAAAAAAATAATATAAAAAGATAAAATTATTATGATCATAAATGTGCTAGAAACTTTATATGTTTACATTTGTTTAATTTCTTATGAAATATATTGCTAGTATGAAAAATTAAAAATTAATATTTACTAAAAATCTTCAATGAATACGTGTTAGATATTTAATAGAAATTCTTAATTTTATATAATTTTCAATTTTATAAATAAAATAGAAATTATTTATGTGATCAGATCAATATTAACTTGAATGCTATTCATTGATATACTAATCATTTTTTAATGTATGCTGTTTACAGAAATTATCAGATTAAAATATTTATAAAAATAAATAGCTAATCAAATCTTTCTTATAGTTATATTTTCATATGATTATATTAATATTTTAAAACAATTATAAGCTTTCTAATATGCATTTATTTAAAAATATGTATTATTTATTATCAATATAACAGAAATGAGAAATAAATTATTTAAAGCTGCAAATTTGTAAACTTTCGAAAATATATTTTTTTGAAACTATTAGATGATCTTTTTTATAATTATTAATATATATTTACAATATATGCATTTCTAATGAATAGATGTATTAAAGTATACAGTGGTCTTATGATTAAATAGTGGTTGATGAAAATACCATCTTTGTTTGTACTTATATTGTATTATATATATAATAAATTTGTGTAACTGATTTTAATGCTACTAAATCCTTAACGTAAAATTTTGTTTTATTATTTACAGTAGGGAATTAATAAGAATGTTGATACATTTAAGTTATTCCAAATTTTCTTAATACACAATCTTTATAATATATGAATATGATCAAATCGATCAGTTGCAAATATATATATACACACATGCACACATAACGGACTCTCATTTGAACATGTGCAAGCAATAAAATTTTAATTTAATTAAAGATTTAATCTTAACATATTTCGAATGCAATGAAATTAAGTTTACACATTTTCTTTTTTACATCGCATAAAATTGTATGTAGCACTAGGAAAACTTTCTTGGTCGATATAAAGATTTTTAAATTAAAGAACAGATATTTGTAGGACGATTGATAAATTCCATTGATGACAAGAACGCCGTCTAGATATTCTAATGATTAAATTAGTATTTTACGGTACTGGGAAATTCATTATCAACGGTTGTAGGCTAATAAAATAAATGGACTGTCTCTACATAAACTTGAAAATTTAAACTCATCCATAGGCTAAACCCTTTAAGAGCAACGCAACAAACTAAGGACTTATGGTGATCTTGTAATAGTACCGGAGTTGCTGCACACGTGTCTATCCGTTTGCCTGCGATTCTCCATGTGGGCGAGGTGAGCTCTGACTTCGTCGTGTATGCGCGCGCGCGTGTGCAAGTGCAGTTGAGTCGACTTTTCCAGCCTCGCTCTCTCTATCTCTCTCTCTCTCACGGTTGAACCAGTAGTCATAGAGAATTGGAGAGTCACAGTGGGGGAATAGAATGCGGAATAGCCTAGAATGTGATGCGAGCTGCTCGAGCGCGAGTGAGCTCGTAGGTCCCCGTGGCCGCGCTCTTGGGCCCCGCGTGATAGTCTATACCTAAGCCATATAGACGTGTGTAATGTGTGCGCGCGGGGCCGCGATTCTCTCCCTTCGAATAGACTTGAGATGACGACGATGTGAACCGAGAGAGCTACTTCTTATTACGCTGCCTACTCCTCCCGCGATTCTCTTCTCGCGTTCGAGCGCACCGTACCCTCCATTACCCTTTTTCCATGCCTCGTACTTTTTATAGCTTTTCTTGCACCTGGATTCCAGAGCTCTGCACTATGTCTGCATTTATCGATAATATTTCGATGCGAAACTTTGATGATTGCATTGTTTATGATGCTCGAGGCTTCGTTTTCTCTGGTCGTTGTATGCCTCTGGAATGTCATTCTCCTGTATGTTTATCACTTTCTCGATTGATAATTTTTAATCTCGTTCTTCTCTTTTTATAATTTTGGAGGAATTTATCTTTCTAGTTTCTAATGTCAATAATGCAAATAAATTTATTTCGCAAAGAAACACTTTTAGTTTTAAGAATACCGTTCATTTCACGTTTTTTAACCTCTTCAATTTGATTGCTCGTTTTTTCATTGGGGACAATCTCACTACTTTTAATTAATTTCTTCCGCAAACAAAGAATTTAAAATAGCTACAAGTAATTTTATATTTCATAAAGATTTAATATATTAAATTTTTAAAGGTATCTTAAGAATTAATAATAGATTTTAATTATTAAATTTATGAAAACAAATATAAATTGATTTTCTCAAATTTGTAAAGTTTGTGTTATTTGTACAATATTTTGACATATCAAAATTATACATTGTGAATTGTATCTTTTTCTTACATAAAAAAATATTAATAAATGTAAAAGAAAATTATGTTTTTGTGCTATTATAAGCATTTTTCTTAATAATATAGCATTTGACGTTATTGGCGAAACTACATAATTTGATGCTTGTGTAAATTTCTTAAATGTTTTCTAAGGAAATGATTGAATGATACAAAATAATAAATTGGAATATTATATCAAGTCTATAATTTATAGATTTGACATATTTTGATATGAAATTAGTATATAAAATTAAATTTTTATCTTATTAACGTCTATTTATTATTAACGGTATTTATGACTTAATTTTACAAAAATAATCTTACCTACAGATAATAATAATTGTAGTAGTCAATAAAATGTTATGAAAATAAATAAAATATATTATTTTAATTTTGTTTTGATTATTTAGAAAAAAGACAGGAAATTTCGTAGTTCATGTAAGGTGTCCTCGTGCTATTATTACGTGGTACTTAAAAAATGTTTAAAAACATTTATTTTTAATTTTTTATTATCGTAAGGGAAAAAACATCATTCTTAATATTAAGTTAAATAATTATTACCATAATACAACAATGTGTATAAAACTACATAAAAACTATTATAGTTCAAATAAAGAACAAGGTTATAAATTTTATTATACTATTTAAAGAGTCCTAGTATTATAAGATTTTTCTTGTTATCTATAATAAAATACCTATAATTGTATAATCATAAATAATTAATTCTAAAGATATCTTATGATCAATATGAATCTCTAACAAAGTCAGTTGTATTTTAATAAAATCGTTTTCGACGATTTCAATTGAAACAGAAATTTTGCCGTTTTTAATATTTTTTATAAATAGTGTCACTTTTATAAGATTATTGAAAAGTAATTTTCCATTAACAATAATATCTATTTGCAATCAATATATTTTTTAATTATAATTTAGATCTTAAATTTTTTGTATTTTTTTTTTAATAACATCGTGACGTCTTTAATATAACCTACATTCATTAAATGTAGATTACAGAGTTTTAATAGAATTGAATTTCTCTGCTTTATAAGGACAAAGATTTTTCGATTAATATCATCACATTATTGAAAAGTATATTTATTTAGATATTTAAAGTACAAACAGAACGTATAATTGAATTACTCTAGATATTAATAAGTGTAAATAAGTAACCATATTTTTATAGCAGATTTTATATTTATAATAAATTAATATACAAAATGTATATTTCAAAGATTGATTTTTCAACATTTTTAGAGATCATATAATTTTTTCTAACAATAACAAAACTAACACTTATACCAACGAAAATAAAAATGAATGTCATTTAATCATTATTTGACGATTGATTTTTTTAATTAATATATACTATAATTTTCTTAATAAAAGAATCTGTTTTTGTATGTTTCAGTATGTTATTATAAATAAATAAATAATATTAAATAGTATCATTATTAATTTCTTGATATTAAGCTACGATACATTCAAATTTAAAAAGGAAAAACTAAACAACAGAACTTAAAACTTTCTTTTTTCAAGTCCGATTTAATTCCTTACTTGTCTTGCCAGTTAAGACGAAGATCTGTCTCTTCATGCTGAATTGATTTTGAAGCAAGAGTGCGGACTATAGTGTTAATATTATGATAATCTTTCTCAACAATTTAACGAACCACTCGCGCACACAATTGTGACTACGCAAATTTTGCTCTTTCCCCCACTTCGTCGTTATTGGTGCTCATTCACTCTCTCTGACTCTCCCTGCTCTTCTCTTTTTCTTTATTCTTACTCGTTCCCGCGCATGCATATATGTGCATGTGTGGACTAATACGTAGGCCTAAACATATACAGTGCAGGTACGTTTCGAGATTACCATAATACCACCTGGAAATCTTGTCTTTCGATCGCATCGATACGTAGATATATACTCGTATCTGCACCTATGTGTATTTCTTCAGGACCTACAGAGAGTCGCTTATTAGATTAAAGCTTCCTATCTTTATTTTTCTCCCTTTTAGTTTTGTTCTTTATACAAATATATATTTAGACAGAGAAAAATCATAAGCCGGTTTCCGTATTAAGTTTAAATAGATTTATAATCAAATATTTTTTATCGTGAATGATTTAATGATGATACATACTTTTTAAAATAATTGAATATTATCTAAAATATTTTTCCTTTACAAATTGACTTAAAAAAAATTATCAAGAAATAAATATATATTTGAATAATGTATCAAAATAAAAATTTATACAAAAAAAAATAATTGTATGTACTCTTACGCTATTTTATTTGTAGATAATGAACAACTATCATAAACTCAAATCTAGAAAATTAATCGAAGAAAGTATATTTTCAAGATTTTTATAATTTTAATATGAATTTTATTTTTAATTTTTTTCTCATAATATTTATGTATTAGTATATATAATTTAGTATATATTAATTGATATAAATAATTTATTAATACTAACATTATAAAGAATAATTAAAAAACTATATTAATAGTAATAATTTGAATTAAAAAACTAGTGTAAATTATAAAGTATCATAAAATAATAAAACACTCAAAATATTCATATTTTATTGTTTTTTAAATGAAAAAAGAAACTTTTGTTTAAATTAAAAAGTAAATATATGAAAACATCAAACGATTCTATTAAGTTTTTTAAAAAATGAATGGTTTAGATATCATATTTTTTACCCATATTACTATTTTTTATAAATAATCCTAATTTAACTTATGATAAGCTTATGTATTTCCAATTTTCAACTTTAAAGAATCTAAAGTCTGCATTTACTCCCAACGAAGCATGCACATGTAAATATGCGTATATGCACGCTAAATACGAAAAGGGAGATAAAACTAAAGAAGAAGAAAATAAAGAAGAAAGAGGAAAGAAATGTGAAGAAAAAGAAGAAGGTGAAAAAGAAGCAAAATTGCAAGGAACAAAAGAAAGGAAAAAGATACTGCAAGTAAGGGAGAAAAAGAAGGATATATAGAAGGACTGTTTGCCCATTCATAACGCACCGCTATCCATTCCCCGGCCTCAGATTACAAGCATATATGCACGTATATACGTGTGTATATACACTCGCATTTTACATCTGTATATTGCTTGCAACCGTTACAGCCAGTATGGACGCGTGCGCGGGCGTACGTTACTTTGCTTGTATACGCGTGCACAAGATCTATTCTCGCGAGGTCGTTGCTAACTCTCGGTTCCTCAATATGTATGTACCTCTACTACACGTAGTACGAGAATGAAAGAGTGAGTGGGAGAACGAGAAAGAGAGAGAGAGAGAGAGAGAGAGAGAGAGAGAGAGAGAGAGAAGAGACCAAAGTCCGTATAATGCGCACTCGTGAACTTCATAGTTGTTTTATAACTGCTACCCATATCTTCAATTACCGAAGAAATTTTACGTATTTTCTTTTATTAACACTCACAAGTCATTATTTGATATTACAAATTCAAAGAGCGTTCCATTTCTTTCGCTGATTTCAAAGATATCGTCTATTAAATGATAATGGCATCTTTGTTACTGTACAAAGTAAGAATTTTCTCATATTGCAGATTTCTTTTTTTAACGCAGATGAACGAATAATTGATTGAATAACATTAGAAGTATGAATCATATCATCGTATATGCTATATAAGTAATTATCTCTTTTGTCATTAATAAAGCGAACGCACAGCGACAGTTTAATTTGATCGTATTGAAAAATTGTAGTGAGATATTGCTTATATTAGTTATATTACAGATATACATTGAAACTAGATTAATAAAACAACTTATTAGGCAATCTTTTTACTATTAATTTTCCCTATAAAAGAACCTTGACATGTTTTAAACTATACGATATATAAAATATTTATAATAATAAAAATAAATATACATATTTTTGTTAATCACTTTCTTGATAGCGTCGATGCTTTAAGAATATTTACCTTGAAAAGCGTCTTACCATTTACTAAGTATACTCTCTAGTGCTAGATTGACAAGAAACTTTTAAGGAAACAAGAAAATATCTATTTTTGAAATGGTTCTTGATATCCTAGTTGTTGTTCAATTCTCCTAAATAACCAAGAAGTTTAAAAAATATGAATTTAGCGGAGGAATCAATCGAATAATGAAATCAAATCCCTTGAAAAATAAAAGGTGCTAGAACAGATACCTGTAGACACATATAGTTGAGCGTAATTCCAAGACGCCCCAAGGCTAAAATATCTTCGAGTCTCGACTCTCGCGAATGCCTCGCGCAACTTGCGTCGCGCAGCGTCACGCATCGATCATCCATACACCTCTCTCTCATTTTTTCCTACCTATGTTGCTAATTCAATTTCATCGTGATTCGCTCCTCTGTATTCTTTTCAACGGATGTCTTCTCAATTGCTTTAAAAGGAACCGAAAGAATTAGTGTTCAAAGCAATGAAAAAAAAACAGGATTAAATACTACGCTCGATTAAAAAATCTTAAATTAGCGGGTTTCCAGCCGAGAGTTAGACGTTATCGGTATCGCGTGGGACTTCGATGCAGATGAATGAAGGAATGAAAGAGTTGAATTCGGTCGTAAGTAGCGTATAGTGTATAGGGCTTACGTTCGACGGCGGTTCGGCTCGTTTTTTCTTGAGAATCATCGATGCATTACAAAATCCATCGCAGTGCAACGATCTCCTATTACGTGCCCCGTTGGGCTTTATCTGCCTTCCTTCACGTTCCAAGCGTCAAGGTATATACATATTGGGAGGCGCGCGCCCGAGTATACGGTAAATCGCGAGAGCAAAAGAGCGTGGGGGATATATAGCTACTAATTTTAAAGACGAATAATGTACGACTTTTGAGCGGTTGTGCACAGCTTTAACCGTGAGAAAGTCCATTCACCGTCTCGCCGTTTTACCAGCATGCACATATATACGCGTATATCTATGTACGCGCGCGCGAGTGTTCGCAAGCAGTCGCCGCCTACCCGTGAAAGTATAGACGCGGCTGCGCACGTCACACTGGAAATACGGATAAAACTAGCGCGATGGCTTCTCTTTCTCTCACAGCCAATTACATAAATGTGTACGCGACTCGCGCCCGATCGAGTAAACGTCTCCTCGGTGTGGCGCAAAAGCACTCACGAAGAATTACTTTCGACCTCTTATAATATCCGAATGATGATTTATCATTCGCGATTAAGGGATGGTTTTTTCTTTCGACTTTATCAATTTACATATTTTATGACCAAAATTTATAAAGACCCTACTTTTTCTTCATATAAGTTTATTTAATGATACTGCGCTTCTCATCGCCTTTAAAGTATATTATAAAATGTCTACGAATCTATCGTTGTCTCTCTTGTTTTTACATTTTTCATTTATTCATTTTGGTTTATTGAAAATATTAGAAAAATTTTGTCATGCCCGTTTTCATTACGCCCTGTGCTTCTAAGTCACTTCCTACTTCATTCGTTGCTATTTGTTTAGAATGAGAAATAGGAACGAGAAAGTACAAGAAATCGACGGAGTCGCATTGAAAATCCACTCAAGTTACAATGACAGAACTTTCACTCTGTTTAGACTTAAATCTCCCTAAGAAATTCAAAACATTACCAATCAAATGAATTCTATTTATAATTCTGATATTTACTATTGATATTTTTATAGTGATAATATCTGTACAGACTTGATATGATATTTATTTTAAAAAATTGTTTAACGATCCCTTTTTTATGCTATATTTTTATTAATTTTAACTTTGTCATAAATATAAACTTTGAGCTTTTTTGTTTATTTAAATATAGTCTCATTTTATTTTAATATAAAATTAAGTAAATTAATATTAGCTGTTGCTTTTAAAATTATATAAAATAAATGAAAAATGTAGACGTAATTTAATTTTTATAGATTACAAATCATGATTTTCAAATACACATGTTTAATATTTATTGTTACAATGGAATGGAACATGCGTTAAATTTTTAAATTACGCATTTCATTATAAATTTTTAATTCAATTATTAATTAAATTATTTAAATGTTATTTTATTTTACTATTACTTTATTTTATTTTGGTTAAAGATAAAGAATAAGTACGCGACAGGTTTAGATAACAGTGTATACATAGCACGCAAAATATGCGTACGTGTAATAAAGAGAATATTTAGAATGGGGCCTTTGGGGTCCCTTGGGTCTCGTGTCATTTTTGCATGAATAGTCGGAGCATTCGTCATCATTAATAATTGACTCCCTCCTCTTAAGTCGGTCGGGGGTCTCTTGGCATCCGCTTTTGGGGCGTGTCACTACAATAATAGGATTTTCCGGAGATAAGGAGTCTAATTTAGTGTGACCCGCGATCGAGCCACTCGATTGATTCTTTTTTTTTCTTTGTCTCTTCCTGCTTTAGAACGAAGAAGACTAGAATGAGCGAGTGACTGGTTGTTCGAATTGATTTTTTGTGTTCTGTGATCCTCTACCCTACCATTATGACGATTATCTGATTACGATTTGTCAAAAAAGGATGTACGCTATTGGACAATGTATTACGACTTAGTATGATCTATCGAAGCCACACGTATAATTATTAGAATATCAATATTATCACAATACACAAAAAGGTAAAGTGTAAGATTAAATCAAAAATGATCAATTCACAGAATAAATTGATTTTATGAATTCCTCGATTTAGTCGCATAGACAATGTATCAACTAAATTTGTCTACTAATAGATCGTTTTATGAAATTATTCAAATGTTATTTTTTATAATTGAATTAAGTTTATAAATTTTAAAATTAAAACTATTATAAGACAACTTTAATGAAGTCAGTAAATTATAATGTAAATAATTTATGTCTAAGATAATAATTTTATACTTGTTTCGTTATGCAGTTATGGATAAATTTAATTTATTGAATACACATTTTAACACTTTAATAAATTAAAATCTCACTATTTTTAACCGTGGAAATATTTTTCTTTCATTACAGTAAGTTTAAGTCCATTTGTATTATACAGCCCTTCATATAATGCATGCTACGTAAACAAAAAATGATCAACCTAAGTTATACTAAAAACATAATATAAAAAAATTATTTGTTTGTTTTTAGTCCTTACGGCATTTCTATAATGATAAAGTAAATTGGTCTCGAACTATTAAATTCGCTTTAAAGTTATAAATTTAATTTAATTTAAAACTTTTTATAGACTATTCTAGTTTAATTAAATAGAATATACAACTTTATTCTTATTTTTTTAAGTCAAAGAAATTAAAGAAATTAAATACTTAAAAACATTATTAAATTTTCATATTTATACTGAGTCTAATAATAAAGGTATATTTAAAATAAATAACATAATGTATTTATGTTATAAGATTATAAGATTCATTATAATATAAAGAAATTTATACAAATAAAAAGTATTGTAATAAGTAATTTATTAAAAACAATCTATAAAATTAAAATAAATTTATCGCGTAACTAAATTCAGATTTTTGATTAAAATAAGATTTTGATTAAATAGATTAATACAAAAGTACACATAATTAAATATAGTTATTAATTTTCGAAGAAACGCAATTATCTAAAAATGATTATGTTTACATTTCAGTTAATTTCTTGTTAAACCCACACTATATCTTACAGTACTGTTTTAGTATTTTTATAATTATTCTTGATCAAATTTATTTTGTCTAAAAATTAATTTTAATAAAAATATAAATAAATAATTATTTATTGTTATTATTTATGTGTAAATAAATGAAAAGTTTTATAATTATGTGAATGATTTTTTCAAATTAAATTATATGTAGAATATAGTTCCTTATGTAGTTAAAGCAGCGAATAATTTATATAATCCAAGATGAATATTTGATAAGAAATATAAAACCTATTATGCCTTATATAGATATACGAAATAGATATTAATCTATATTTTTAAAAGTTATATACTTTTATATATAAAAATATTTTAACATGGAGATCTAGATTATTAGATTAATAAATTATGCAATTTTGAAGACATTTTTTTAATTCCTTATGATGCTGTTCTTAATCCAATATAGTTTTGATAACTTATAAAAATTTATACAACATTATAAATGTTAAAAATTCTCCATGATCTCTCATTGACGATTAAAGTTTTCGTTAAACTTAAATCAGAAGAATATGTTTACTCTGTGGCCGTAATTAGTTGCAGTATTTTTTTAAACGTTTATGTTAATTTAAATATGCAAGCTAGCTATAATTAAATATCAATTAATAATGATACAAAATACAAAACAGGCATATTAAAATTTTTAGAAATGTTTTTCATAGTATTTATTGTTTTATTATTAGGATAAGTTACAACATATTATGAATTTTTTAAAGCGTTTTTTTATATAAGAAATATATTTATTTTACATTAAAAATATGTAAGCTATTTAATATTATTTTATATTTAAGAAATTTATACAAATTCATTTTAAGACAGCAATTAAATGAATGACAAAATTAAAAAATGGGGAAGGATTAAAATTGCTTCATCAAAAACTATTTAGCACGATAAATCATAAAATTACAAAGATTCGACCGTTTTATTTTTAGTAATTAACAATTAGAGACTTTATATTTATTTACTGGAACAAGTTAAATCTTGTAAGCTTCCATGAAAAAATTGGAGCAACTACTTTCTTCACCTAATAAATTAATATAATTGAATCTTGTACACTTTTATTACTTTTTAAGAAGTACTTTATTAAAAAAATGTAGACAAGCAAGAACTTATATCGCTCGTAAAGCAGACCTATTCTTGTCTCTATAAAGCATCTATAGTCGCTCATCCTGCTCACATACATAGATACGCAGACGCGCGTGCGTACACACTCAAAGCCCAGCGGGATGCTAATGCACTCGATGTATCGTAAGCGAGGGACCTCATCATCACAATAATGTGTATCTTCCGTTGCCAAAAAGCTTATAGAGGTGCGATAGAACGATGACTGCCTCTTTTCCACGAATGCCGTCGTAAGTCGCTGATGGGTATCTTGCTTCTGTCTATATCTATAGCAATGATGACATTAAAAATGATTTAAAACGATTTCTCCAAGTATCATAATAAAATGAAAATCGAGAATACACGAATCAAGATTCTACATATTCAAACGAGACAAAAACTTAAAATTTCTTGTATTCCAAGTTGGTTTTAATTTTTATTGGTCGAGAAAATTTTTCACGAGCGCTCGAATTGAAAACGTCGAGCGAAATCGCGAGCAATTATATTTTTATATTCGATTATAAAACGAAAGAGTCAAAAGACACTATATTTATATGCGTCCATTGGTATCGAGTTAGTTGATTTTGTAATCTATATACATATAAGATGATGAACGCAGGGAATTTCTTGGAGCGCCGTTCGTTAGAAGTCGCGCGTATAAAAGTCAAAAAGCTTGTAAGTTCTGATTCGAATAAACCCGTTTTCTTTGATGTTTCGTCATGGAGAAATTGAACTCTACAGGTCAAATTTGGACGAACGTGCACCCCTAGAGTCGAAACAGCTTATCCTAGGAGGTTTTTATAGTGAGAGCGCAGACGCGTGCAGGTCTGGGCTCTCGTCGTTGATTTGCGGCTCTCTCGCTAATTTTGCGGCAACGGGCGTCGGAGGGGACGAGACCGCCCCCTCCTTACCGAGACGAGTCGCGCGTAACGTCGGCCGCCCATTCGCGCTAGTTTTACACGCGCCTACTGCACTTACGGCACCAGACCGTCTGTATGTTGCGTGCATCGAGCACCGCCCGCGTACTCCATTTTTTCCGATCCGCAGTCAACGTCCAAGAACTTTATCGCGAGTCTCCTCGAACTCGCGCGGGTACCGAGCTTAAGCTCTCCGCAAAGTCCCAAAGCGCCCTCGAGCGATACTTTCTTATATATGTATATATTTATTTATTATTTTTTTATTTTTTAATTAATTAATTAATTATTTTATTTTATCTTCAATCGTACAATATTTTAAAAGTCTATTTTAATAATCTATTGATACCCGTTGCATAAATATATTGCCCATTGTTCATTCGCACTTAATTTTCGTTACTATAACTTCTTTTGCATTTGAAATTAATACATAAAGATTTTCCTAATTTTTCGTATAAAAAATAAAAATTTATATAAAACATTTCCCATTATTACACGAGTTTTTAAAATACTTAAGGAACTTCCTTATATAATTTACCAATATTAATGTACCAAAAAATTTTTTTCTCATTCATTTAAAAACAACTCTGTTTTTAAGTTTATTTAATTTATATAGTTAATGCTAAGAAAATTGTATACAAATTGATATATATAAATCAAAAAGCTAAAAATGTAACGAGAAAAATTGTTGAATAAAAGTGAGCATAATTTAATTGGACTTGCCTTTGTAGACTGTTAAAGCTCATTAATCCCCATAATAAGTAATTTTTCAGTACTGAAATGACGACGTTTTGTTTTCAAACGTACAATGGAATGAACATCTCTTGTCGGAACCTCTTAAAAACAAGGACTACAATTCTGTTTCGCGACTAACTTCGCCTGCACAGTTTGACACAAACGAATCATTGTATTGGTACACACGTATACTTGATACAGATGCACTTGTGAGCGAGATGGCGTACAGAAGTTGGCGCGCAAGCAAAACCGAAGTTTAGCCGCCGTATGGGGTATCGGAGTCGCGAGACCCGCGCGTGCATGTTCCTTGATGGTCTCATCAGCGTGAATTAACATACTGGCTGAGCCATATGCTCCCTCCTCATCCTCATCTTCTTCTTGCTGCCCGGTTTCATTCCGAAATAGTTGCTCTCGCTCATAAAATATCATTTTATCACGCGCGCTACATTCTCTCCACCTCGTGCTCGTGCGTTTATTAAAAGTAAAAAGAATAAGCAAAATAAGAACGAGAGATCGAAAGAGAGAGAGAGAGAGAGAGACGAGATATCTTTAAAAATGAAAATTTATATGTAAGGACGATATTGGAATGAATAAGTTAAAAAAATCTTTTCATTTTATGGATGAAATTCTGTATTTATTATACATTTGTAAATTATTTAGAGCTTAAAATTGATTTTTTTCATATATCCAAAAGATTGATTCAGTCATTGAACGCATTAAAACTATCGCAAATTTGCTCATAATTAATATCACATTGATGATCTTAAACTCTTGAATTTCTAATTTTAAGTTAATAAAATAAACTTTAATATAAAATATTGCTTGATTTATTTCTTAAAGATTTACGTTCTGAATAATTTGATACACGCAAATGACTCGAATAGAATTTCTTAAAGAATTAAAAAATATATTGGTACGTTTAACTTTTTAGTTAAATAATAATAAGAAAAAAAATTTACATCATAAGTTTATTCCATTATTTTTTACGTAAAATACAACAGAAATTATTTACATGATATAATAATTTATTATAAAATTATATAAAAAATGAAGAATAATCATTACATTTATGATGAGTATTTCTCAATTATAAGAAATGTACTAAAATTTTATAAATCTTAAATGATGGATTAAAGGAACTTTTAATTAATACTTAAGGAAGTTGATTTTTAGTAAATTTTTCATTATGCAATATTTAAAATTCTATTAAAAATAAAATAAACAATAATTTATTATCTTTTTTTGATAATTCCTAATAACGATATTTGAGTAGTACATTCTTTAATTTCAACTCATTCATTATCTAGGATATTTAGATAAATCCGGTATAATGATGTATAATACAAGTAATTGCACTTTATTTATACTTAAAAGTATTTTCGATCCAAACTTTCAGTATTATGATCTCGTAATATTCTTTGCTGGCTATATCCTTATCAATGTCTTTAATTATTAATACGATTCTAAAGACGAAGTTTATTTTACGTAATTATAACAATAAAAATATTTTTTAATTTTTTAATAGTTTGTATAAATAAAAAATTGCTGAAAATACAATGAAAAGTTTCATAAAAAAATTTTTTTAAATATTGTAGTTTTAAAGTAAAGTTGAGTGTGAAATTTCGAAAAGACGCATAGAGAAGATGGATCAACAGTCGTTGTCTTTACATTGAGTCATGCAGAAGAAACTCGACTTTTCTCTTCGGTGAGCCATTGCGAAGATCAGCAAACAGAGCAACTTAAACAAAGATCCCCAAGTGTCTATTCTATAAGCTGGCCGGATATATTCGACACTTTCTTTCGCGTTTTTTTCTCTATCTTATGAACCAGGCAGCATTTATATCCTGTATAATACAAAAAAGTGCCGTTTTCGAACCGTCACACTCGATACAAACGAACGGATTTCTATAAAAGACACGATGGGTTCGAACTTTTGAATAAGATATTTTTGGCCCATAGCTGTACGTAATTTATTCTTCGCAGTTACAGTTTTCTGTAAGATTCTTTACACTATAGAATTTTTTGTTTAGTTCTTCCTTCTGTTGACAATACCTATATTATTCATAAACGCTATTCATGACCTACTTGCTTTTTCTTTTAAAGAATTTATTTAAAGTTATTTTATATTAGTTTTTTCAATAAAAAATTGTAAATATTGTAACGAGGTATCATGTGAATAATGATTAAGTTACTTAATATTTTTCGTAACATTCAACGATATTATTTTTAGTAGTTTATGTCCAGTACAATTATTTACAAATTAATTGAATAATCTATTTTTCAAGTAAGTAAGCAGAAAATAATAAATAAATTAAATTTATTTAATAGCAGAATGAAATAAATTATATTATTATCATTAAATAAAATTGGATGTAAAAACTTCTTGGATTTTTTAGTATATCAGATAAGGTCATATAAGATCTAATAGTACATAAATCTTAAATTATAATTATTACAGTCAAACTTAAAATTTAATTTTCTAAAAGTGGGTATTTTTCAAACAATTATATTTATTTAAATATTAACTATTATTTAAATATGTATATATGTGTATTCAAACATTAAAATTATTATAGAAAATAAATTATATCGTTATTTATAATCTACAATTTTCTATTTATTTCTTAAATGAATAGACGATTATGTTTTGTTTTAATTTTAATGTTTAGTATTAATTCTTTAAATAAAATTGCGTTATAATTCATTGTACTTATAAAAATCTACCTAATGTCCGTAATAATCACGCAATCCATTAAAAACGAAAAGCTCAAATCTTGGATCCAACGAATTCACTTTCTTTGAAAGCGAACCCTTATAGAGAAGTTGCCTTGCGAGTTAAACTTATAAAGTGGACTTCAACCTTATTTCCCTCTCGTGGTGCGATCCAAGAGTTGAGAGCTGATACAACATGAAAGAGACTATAGGCCCGCGCACAACCGAGCGAGCAACGAGGGGTCTGATTTATATGGGCCATTCATTCTAATCGTCTGGTGTGCTTGGTTAAGGCCCAGGCCCGACTTGTATTTTTCGGAGCGGGCCATAGCACATGCGTACTATTTCTGCTGTCGGAACGTATCTAATTGAATATATACGTGTATATATATATATATATATATGCACGCAAAAATTGGAACGCGTTCGGTTAGGATTTACGTGAGCGCCCTATAAACCATTTAATTAACGAGAGGAGGAAAGCGCGCGACACATCCAACTTAAAAAACGTATAACTAGAGGAACTCGAGTCTGGATTCTCTCGAATCTTTAGCGACCTGCAAATGCGTAAGACCCACGACTTGTGCTTGTGCCTTCAAGTGAACACGGACTTCCAAAAATGAATGCACTCTTTTCTCTCTATATATTTTAAAAACGTATTTTCATTTCAAAACTTAGCATATTTTTGGATTCTATATATAGCGCACAATCAATCTTTATATTTTCAAATTACACTTGAGTTATATTAGCAAATATTATAATTTATAAAATTTAGAAACCGAATCATTATGAAAAATAGTTTTTAAGCAATAATATTTGTTAAGTATAACGTATGATTGAAAAAATTTTTATTGAATAAAGTTTTTATAAGTATATTCTTTGATAGAATTTAACTAATCAATGATATTTTTTTCATTTATTTTCGAATTTGCTGTGTGATCATATTTGTGGATAAAATTTTGAATTTATTCGTAATAATGTATTTCTTATTAACCAAAAAAATTAATCATTTTCAAATAAATTATTTTATTATATTAGTTAAAACTCTGACGAAAAGTAGCAACTTGTTTAAAAGAAAAAAATATGTATTAAAAAAAAAATCGAACACCTCTAAGCGAGACCTAAAATTTCTTTTATTCTCTTGTGCATTCCCTCATTGGAATCGCAAAAGAATTCTGAGATAAATAAATCGAGCTCGTAAGTTTTGGGCTGTCCCATACAAGTATAATCTGGTGCAAGAATAATAATAAAAAGAGTTTGGATAAAGGAAACTCTTGGCTGCTGCCGAAATTTATCGGTTCAACGAAACGTCGCCAAGCATAAATTCTCACATCGCTCTACAGCTTTAACGCACCCAAATATGCATATTCGCCTCTAATTCATTCTTACATACAAAAAATAGGTATGTATGCACGAAATTGCATGTATATGCATCCGTTCGCGAATCATCATAGTCTACGGACTAACGAGCCTTGACGCCGAATATGCGAGCGGTTACTGTCTGATTAACGAACCGGCAACGTAGTGGCCCTTATCATTCTCCAAAAGGTCTTGATTTTAGAAGAACGTAAAAAAGAAATGCATCATTAATATTCTGTAAAACTAACCGAAATCTCTGTATGCACCTAGTAATAAAAATTGCTCAATTTTAAAATAAAAATATGTCTAAAAATTTGATAAACTTATAAAACTAACTTTTTAGTTAAAGACTATCTAAATAAAAAGAAAATTTTATTGTCATCTTTAAATTATAAAAGACTTAATGAACTTCGTTTAAGTTTAAATAAATAACATAATTACATAAAATTTATTGTTATAAAAATAACTTTTATTATTCAAATATTCATGAATTTTTTCTAACTATTCCTGTATCTATGCAGATAAATGATTATCTTAGAATTACTGTATTATAATATAAAATTAGATTGTATAATGAGGAAAAAAATTACGTATCCACTTTATTATAGATTTAATTTTCTTTAACCATTAAATGAAAATTGTAAGTGCACTATTTTTTAATAACTTTTTTATTAATATTAAATTATAGTTGAAAATTAGTATCAAAGAATTTGTAAATTTGTATGTAATAGTAAACTTTTTATGTCATTTTTAATTTGTATTAATCTTTTTAAAATTTTGTAATTTTTTGTAATTTTTTGTAATTTTTATAACTGGTCTGAGATAAGAATATTTGATGTAAATAGCATAAAATAAACATATTATCTATTATGCCGTGAGAAACATTCATATAATCTTTTCAAACTTTTAGTAGTAATCAAAGATAAACATTTTGTTTATACAGTATAATTTATTAAATCAATTAAATTAGTTTTAGTAATATAGTATATCATATTTGTATTTATATGATTCAATATTTCTCTTTTAAGTAAAGATAAAAAAAATAAAATATAAATAAAATGAAATAAAATCTTAAAATGTCTGAGACCATAAATTTCTTATAAGCAGATCCATACACATACATATGTATATGCATATACGCTTTTGTAAATTTCCTTTGCTATATATATTTAAGCATTATACCGTGCATTCGAAAAAGCTTAAAAAAAATTATGAAATAAAAAAAGGAGAGTTAGAGGAAAAAAAATTTGAATGCCGATATTCTACACATCAACAACTAAATCAATGTCACTATGTACAGACGATGTTAATTACAAAAATGAGAGTGTAGGTGCATATTCCTTTTACGCCTTTCAATATTTGAAGTAAAAGAAAAATAAGAAAAAGGTTATTTTATATCTTAAATTTTGTTGATTAATTATCTATTTTGAAATTATTGTAAAAATTACGATTATATTTATAACGTTTATTTATGAGAAATGTACTTATTTTATTCTAAAGAAAATTAATAAATAATTATTAAATATTAATACCTTAGTGCAGCACAAGAATTGGGTCTGTTCCATATTTATTTTTCATCTTGTTTTATTTATCTATGATTATTCAACAAAATTTACATTATTTATTCAAAAGTTCTCCTCTGTAGGAAATGCATATTAAAAACTGGTGGTTACACAAAAAAAGACTAGAAAGAATTATCTTCACCTCGCAGTAGAATATAAAGGGTTGTATCGGAACTACAAAAAAAAGATTCCTCGTATATAAATCCAATGATATTAAGAATGTTAACTTTTTAATGGCTTTTTATTGTAAATTTCTTTTACTTAATATTGTAATCACAGCCAAAAGTTTACAGACCGCCAAAGTTTCCCCATGAAACGTTTAAAATATCTCTCTTTTTTTCATTTTCTCTTTCTCTCTCCATCATGTTTTTATAATATCATCAAAAATTAGAACAAAAATTTTAGCTTCGTTTCATATTTTTTTCCCTTAAAAAACGACATTCTAAGAACATATATAAAAAAATCTATTTCTCTGACTTCTTCAGTATTCTAATAAATTAATTTCATAATTATCCTATATTAAACTTTTACTATTTAAAGTCAAAGAAGTTGCTAGTTTTCGAAATTGGCATAAATTATTAACAGATGTATTACTAAATTTATATTTCATTTAAAGATAAATTTATATTTCATATACGTATAAATAATTAACTAAAAAGTTTAAAATCGTATCACGAAATTTATAAAATAAGTTTACTATTTATTGTTTTTTACATTAAATTATCGATATAATTGATAACGTAAAATTATCATCCGCAAAAGCGACCGTTACAGAACGAATCAACAATATAAAGAAGTTATTTGAGTAAACAAGAAAAAAATTCGACTCATCATATAATTTGAATTAAAGATCCTTTTTTTATTTTCATCATTAGTTAAAAAAAGAAAAAAGAAAATTTAAATATAATATTAGCATTCCATTAGTGAGCAATGAAAATTCCATCTCCCTTTTATACACGCATCGATCGTTCGCCGATCGATGTTCGCACGCTCATCAGTCACCATCACGTTCAATTCACATGTTCTCGCCTAGACAAGCTTGCTTGAAAATGTTTTCAAATATATACGAATACGAGCATGCGCGTATCATACTTCTGCATAAAAAGTGTATATAAAGTAAAGTAAAGAGAGAGATTGAGAAAACGAAAGAGAAAAGTTAGGAAATGAGTTTGCAGTGTACTCAGACAGCTGGCACGCGAGCTCGGAGTCCATTTAATTAATTAAAAGTGCATTAGCGTGGTTAGAGGTGGCTAGCCGGAACAACACAGCACTCTACAGGGTTGAACCCTTCGCAACGACGACGTCGAGCTTCCGGTGCAAGCTTCCCAAGCTTGTGAAGGTATACAATAACAGAATATGTATGTATATCAGCGCACTTTTTCCTTAGATTAGAAGATCAACTTGCTTCAATAAAGTAACCTATTCTCTTTTTTCTTTAGAATTACTTTTTATTTACAAAGTATCATCTTTTAAAGAAAACAAAATGTGAATATAAAGACAGATATAATACTCTGAAAAATATTAAACACATGTAAAAATTGAATATTACGTATATTATAATAAGAAATAGTCAATCTATTATAAAATAACAATAGAATTAAATAGTTTATTTTATAAAAAGACATGATAGTACAATAATTAAAAAATGATTAAGTGAGTAACAATTTTTATCATAAATTTTAGTATTATAAATTGTTAATGATGAAAATTACAATAAAATAACGTTTAAAAATGTCAATTAAATAATTAAATCTGTAAAAGTTAAACTTATATTGTAAAAACTTTAAATTAGTATTTATAAATTTCTATATTGATAATATAAAAATAAATTATCTACTATTTAAAATAATTCAAGTTAATATTTATATTAAAAATTCAATTTTGTTAACGAAAAGTTATAAATTCAATAAATTCTAGCAATATTTATTTTACTATATGTCTTAATGTCATTTACTAATTACATATTTCAGAATTTCTTAAAAGTAAAATTTTTAATTAATTAATATTTAACGTAAATTAATGTAAACATTTTTCAATTTTTTGTGTAAAAAAAATTTTGATAAAAGTACATTCAAAGATTTTGAAGTTTTTACATTACTATATATATTAATAAAATTTAATAGTTTTATACTAGGAAAATGTTTATTTTTCAAAAATATTATAAATAAATCGATTTATTTTACATCTGAATTTATAACTAAAATAATATAACACTATGTGCATATTAAAAAATTGTCTCAATAAAGTTTTTAATATATACATATATATATATATATATATATATATATATTTAGAATTATAAAGTAAACTTAAGCTTAATAGCTGAAATAGTAAAAAGTTTGGATAAATAGTTGAATAGAAAAATAGAAAATAGAAAATAAATTTGATCTATAGTTTCTGTGAATTTAAATATACATCTGTAACATGTATAGAAAATTTTATAATATATAAAATATATGTAAATAAATACTGTAAGTGTATTCACATAAATACTTAGTAAACAAATAAATAACATACGCAGAAATAATTATAAATTTAATATTAATATGTTAAAAATATTTTAAATAGCAAATTATTGGTAATATAGACTAATTTTTTTAATAATGTTCAGTAATAAGCATTAAAATTTGATAAATAAGAAAAATGATACATAATTTTTTAAAAATAAATTATAGTTTGGTAACGTTATTTAATAAATTAACAAAATCATATTTCATATTTACAATATTTTTAATTTTAACTATCCAATAATCAAAATTTTATATTATAGTTCGTTGATATAGCTGTACACCAATATAAATTTAGCATGTTATAACTGCTTACCACATTATTATCTTCAATTTTTTAATTATATGCATTATTCTTTTATTTCAATAAAGTTAATACATTAATAAATTTTTACAATAAATAATATATTACAGAATTTGAAATTAGGAAAATAAAAATAAAAATTTTATGAAAAATAAATAAATTATGAAATTTCTCAATGTCTATAAACATTTTAATAATATTTGTCTTGAATTTTTTTTTCGTATTTAATGTCCTAATATTTACCATATATAGTCAAATATTTCTAATCGATCTCGAATACATTACACGATATTATGCTTATTTGATATTATTATTTAAAATAGTACAATTTATTAGTTAATACAATAATGTGATTACGAAGATAATATAAATAGATAAGATATATAAATTTTCTTAAATAAAAATTATTAAAATAGCAAGAATTATTTAAAAATTTTTTTTGAATCTGCTTATTTCTACTTATTTTTTTACTGAAGAAGATATCGAAACCAGATCTTGCTAAAGAATAGTAGGCATTTTCCTATTTTGTCAGAGCTGGCTATATACATCTGTGATAATGGAGTGCAGTATCAGTAGCAGTAAATATAAGTAATCCAATGTATCTGTCGTTAGTTAAATTTAATCGCGATCTTTTCAAGCGGTAACGCAAATGACGATACAATCAGAGTACCAGGTGCAAATTATGAGGGGGAGCAAGGATATATACAGTGTGTATACGTGTCTGGTTTAACTATTTCTCTCTTGCTATGTCAGCACATTACCAGCTGACCATTTCTCGGCGCGCTGACTCTGCTAATCACGCTAATGCACCAAGCACGATCATCTTTCGGCAGTATCTCTCTCTGTCTCTCCCTTTATTTTTTTGTTTTTACTCGAATGAGTCACGCGCCACACGAGACTTATTTACGGTCACCCTGTGAGGGGTAAGGAACGAATCTTCTCTTGAGTATTACGGACTGATGTTATACTTTAACAAAGGAGAGTGAATTTTTGATAAGAGTTGCGTCTCATATTCGTACCTTAGTATTCATACTTTCTTTTGCTTAATATAATTGTTTTTAAATTATTACAGTTTAATCAATTTGTAAAAAAAAATTTTATCTGAACATAAAATTAAAATCTGAAATAAGTTTTATTAATTTGTATAGAAACTTTAATTTTACTTTATGTTTTTATTTTATTTTTATTTTTACAACTATAAAATTGTTTATGTAGTTTTAATGACAATAAATAAGACATTTTAAAAAAATTTATTGCATTTTAAGAGTTTTTCTTTACATTTGGCGGTGTTGTATTGATATATATATAAGAATTATTATTCTATAAAAAATTATTATTATTTATGCGTTTTTCAGGTATAATTTGCATAAAAAAGAATCGAACTTTATTGATGCTATCAAGAATAAAATAAGAAAGTTTCAGGATAGCATAACAAATAAAGTAAATCATTCTTTAAATTTCTTGAATAGGATTCATTCTTTGCATATCTAAAAAATTAGGTTAAATAAATAATCTTTTCAAGAATATATTTACAATACATTGTGTAAATAATAGAAATAATAATAAAAATTAGGTGATATTTGTTTGTATAAATGTCATATTTTTATGGGATTTATATAAACAACAATAATTATATTATATCTTCTAATATTTTATTAAAATTTTGTTTTTTAATATTCTAAATAAGGATTATAAATCATATAAGATTATGAATAATAAATATTTGATTAAAAAACCAATTAATACTTGGTTAAAAAGTTACAATCATTAAATTAATAAAAATAATAAGTGAAAAATATGTTTTAAGAAATTAAGATTCTAATCAATTTATCTATAGAGATGAATAAATAGACAACAATGTTAAGATTTTTATAAATATTAATTTTTAATAATATATCTTAAAAGTATTTTATATATAAAATATAATTAAACCACATTATCGCATAAATTTTTATTGTAAACTTAAATATAGATTAAACTATATTTGGTATATTATTAGCTTATTTATTTTAGTTAATTGAATTCAATGTAAAAAATGAAATATAAGATATTAAAAAATGCTTTACTAATTATAATATTTTTAAAACGATTAAAATTTAAAATTGCATTTTTTTTATATTTTTTATTGAGAATTTTTTGATACAGAAAAATATTTAAGTTTAATTATTTTTACAGTCTATTTTTAAGAAAATGTTATAGTAAATAAAATTTTATAATAAAAATAAATTTTATCAGTTAATAATTTATATGAAACATTACTAAGAATTTATACAAAAGAATTTAGAAAAGTTCAATTATAATGTTGAAATCAAATTTTTTTAGATTAAAAGACTATTTATCTAATAGTATTTTATAAATATAATTTATATACACATATCTTATGTATTAATAAACGATAAAATAGATTATATACGTTTTTCTATATAATGTATCATTTTATGCAAACATATTTTTTAAAAAAGCGAAACAAGGTCATTTTTATACAAGCTTATAACAAACTCAAATATTGACCTATCAAAAATTTTAATATACTCTGAGGTTGATGAAAAAATTGTTATAATTTATTAAATAATCATAAATTTATATATCACTGTAACTTTTTCGGATATTAATAAGTTTTCATATACCTATATCCTAATGAAAGAAAGTATCGATTAATTTTACTTCTTATTATTTGAATATTATATAACAAAATATTCTAAAACCATATAAAAAAATAACGATCTTAATTTAATTAGGTAACAGTCATGATTAATTTTTTTTGATTAAAATCAGTGTTAATACAGTCAATTAATGAGTATCGAAGGGATTGAAGGAATAAGGAAAAGTGTTAAAAGACAAAGTGATAATATCGATCGAATATAAAAATTTCTTAAATAGAAATTTATGTTTTAATTTAAGTATTTCAGTGATAGTAAAATAGACAATAAAATTAACAATAAAATCTAATCATAAAAGAAGGAATTGAACGGAAAATGATTTTCAAAGTACAAAGTATGGAAAGGCCTCGGACGTGAATTAACCGAGTAAGAGCAGTCAACAGTTAATAGTCAACAGTCATATCGGTATAATTAGTGGACGCCCATAGACGAAAAGATCCCAAAAGTCGAGAGAGCTATCGGAAATAAAGCATCGCTCGGGTATAGCTCCCCTCGACAACGACGTCGGGGCGAAATCCGCGCGATGCGCGGCCTGCGGTTAGCCGGCGCCGGGAAATGGCCTCGGGTGGCACGTGCCCCCATCCCCTCTTGCCCCGCGTGCATCTGCACACGCGTCCGCGCTTAATACGCGCTAATGCGTCGCGTGTCCGTATTCATTAAGTCATTTTACGCGTATAGACACATCGGCGCGTTGCCGTTTAAAGACTGGCTCGCTCTCTTTTTTTTTCCTTCACGGTGAAATCGCTCGTTAATTCGGCGAGTGGCGCTACGGGTTTTTTCTTCATTATGCATTTGCCCATTTACTCCACAAGGATTTAACTTGTTTGATTAGTACTGTTTACCTACACTACGGAAATTCTAATCAACCTTCTTTCTACATATCTTGGGCCTTTATATAACGTTATTACGCATTCGATCGTTGCATTCTTTTCAACTTAATGGTTTATTTATGAAATTTTTTGCCGAATAACTAACACCTTAAAGTTTTAATAAATAATTTATAAAGCTTAACTGAAATAAGAAAACTGGCGTGCTTTGTTTAACTGAAATATTACTTTTTTCGTATATATATATTAATATTTATATTATTTATATCATTAAGAGAGTATATGTAGAAAATTTTTCTTCAAATTGTTTGCACTACTTTGTTTTTATTGTGGTGAAATTTCACTCTATCAATGATGTACTTTATTGTTACAAACTTTAGTTATTTAACAATGAACAGCATTTTGCTATTTATTTAACTAGTTCAATTTAAAGATTATTAATATTTTACTATTGTAATCTGTCGAAAATTATCACAGTTTTTTGTTCTCATTCAATTTTAACGGTGTCATTCTTGAGAATAGTAACAGACTGTTTTTATAGCTATTCTTGTATAAGAAAGAGTTTAAGTACCATCATGGATTCTTATCCATTAACGGTAAATTATTAAAAATAGCTTATTTTTAATTTTTTTAAATTTTTCTTTAGTTTAATCTCAGAAAAATTTCACAAGTTGGGTTTAAATATTTACTCATTATATTCAAATAAATGTTAAAGTTTAAAGTCGAGTCTTCTTTTTATAAACAAAGTGTCTTTTATATGTTAAAAAATTTATTACTTATTGTATTATAAAAGTACACCTTTCTTTAAATTTTTAATGCATAAAAAATAGACTACAAGTGTTTAAATTACAAATATGTTTTTTTTAATTTTAAAGACTGTATCAAGATCTTAAATATATATTTATAAAAATCCATAAAGTCTGACGTAAATATTGTCTAATCTGATATTCTGCTATCCGTAAATTCTAGTACATATATTATTTGATTTTCTTAAAGTAAATTAGGAAAAATACTAGAATTATGGAATTGCTTTTTTCTATATGTTTCATCTACTCAAACATGTTTAATCAATAATCAAATAAAATATGAAATTTTTTCAGAAAAGTGGCATAGTGTACAGACTTTAAAAACGTCTTGTTTCCCTTATTATATTTACTACTTTCATATTTTTTACCGATAAAGAGATCATTGAAACCATTTCGTCTATATGTATCTTCGAAGTGAGCGAGTAAAAAAGAAAAGGTAATGTCATCGCACAATGTAAATTACACACAGAGTAAACAATGAGGGTAAAGCGTTTGAAGCTCAAACATCCGATTTCCGGTCGTATAATAAATATCTGTTCGCTGCGACTCATTAGTCTTTTAGAAAACCAACGATGCTGCGTAGTTGCGTAGTTGCACAGATATGCATTCGATTACCCAAAGTGTCGAAATCGCGCTGCCGAGATACGTGCGCGCGTTCTCACGGGACTCGGAGCAACGCGGACTCGACACCGACTATTTGCATTGCCGAGGCTGTAAATAAAGAAGGATAACAGGACGGGAAAAGCCTTGGTACCTTCGTCATGCGCGAACAAGAGCCAATGGGATTTTTCTGGTGCACAAATAGCTCGTATATAATGTACGAGCGAGGCGTCCTACCATACAACGTGCACCAGCCATCTTGCGATATCCGCGGCATAAACTATCAAGCGAACGCTCGCGCGCTTGGTTTACGGACAAAAGCTGCTTCTTAAATTTCTGTGGCTTTAACGATGTTCGAACTCGTGTCTCTACTGGCTTAGCTACCCCAAAGCCAGAATCCCTCCAGTAATTTATAAACAATTATTTTCCCAAAAAAATCTAGATCTATTAACGTGTTTTCAACTTTTTTTCGTAATGTTATTTAATATGTTTTTCTAGTAATGTCTGTCCAATTGTTTTTAATTATAAGCAACTCTTAATATCTATAAATCTGTAATTTTATGCAAAAAAGTCCTTATCCACGATTTATAGTGCGTAAAAAATTGATCTAATAATATCTTTGCCCTCTTGTTGAATTAATAATTTTACCGACTAGAATAAATGTTTCTTCTTGACTATTATTCTTAAATACAGTAATCTTTTTTTCTCTGACGCTGTACATATTTTCTTCAAATCTTCAATAAAATAAGGATATTCACTTTGGGCGTAATATAAATATATATATATATACATATATATATCAATTCCTGAATTTTTTATAATTAAATAGACCACAGAGTAGCGTAATAAAATATTGCATTTAAACTTTTTACGTGAACTCTTGCATAAATTGAGCAAAGAGTATGATCATGCATGAGTACATTTTAAAAAAATTGTAGTCTACATTTTGTAGAAATTATGAATAAAGCTTAGCTTTGTATATATCTTTTAATTATATATACAAATTAATTATATAAAAACTTCTAATTTACAAAATTAAAGCTCATGAAGACAGATACAAACTTACATAATATGATTGTAGAACGCAATAACCATGATTTTTCGAAAGCTTAGATTTATCGAACTAGATCTTTCTTTGCGTACGTACCTTTACACAAACATAAAATACGTATATTATATAAAACAAATTTAAAGATGAAAATAAATTCGTATAATATATTGCAAAATAACGTTATATTTTAAAAGAAATTAGAGAATAAAATTACTAACATTCCAACAAATTAATGTTTCTTAGTAACTTATTTAACTACTATTTAGAAATTCGATGCGTTATCATAATTCAATTCAAATAAAGAGAAAATGTTAAAATGTAAAAAATAAAAAATCTCGCAAACATTATTCAACGATGAGCGCACAAAAATAATGACAGGCAGAGATAGAGAACGACCCGAAATCGAAAGTCCGGAAGCAGGGATCGATAGCGTTCGAGCGTTTCAATACACTTAGACCACGGGGAAGTCCGAGTCTCCGATGTAGAGGCGCACGCGCGGGAAAACGATTCAGTACCTCATCCATACTTATCGAAACGGTAACGCGGCTTTAGGTCAAAGGGTGTGGCCTCGGCGCCTCTCAGATTGATTCGGTGCGGGACTACTACCGCGGTTTTCGCTTCTGCGCGCTGCCACGCATCGTTAGCCCGCTCACGGCAAAATGGCTGCGACTCGCGGGACCGCAGTTTCCCCTTTTTTCTCCTCGCTTCTCTCTACCCTATTGTCATGAATCGACCAATCGCTAGAGCTGGCCCTGCTTCGTAACGCAACTCTCGAAATCAGAACGACACGCGAGAACTTGGCGGGAGGGATAGAGAGCTTTGCCTCTTTCCGAATATTCCCCTGCGCCATCGGTCTTTTTTTCTCGCACCGCTGCCCCAACGAACGTGTAATTTAGAGCCAATCGCGTGACTGCTCGAGTCACTGCTCACTGCTCACTGTTCCGCATTTTACTTTTTCGAACACATGTGAAAAAATTTTGTCAAATCTTATTTGCAAACCTTTTGAAAGATTAACATCAATTTCATTTTATTTTCAACTTTTTCAATCATTAACGATTATACCTTGTTTCTGAAAAATATAAAAAACCGAATTCAAAGCCAATTCCATGATTTTTCTACTTATTTTTATCTAATATGGAACATAATCGATATAATTTTATTAAACATTTGTCATTTACACATACGATACCAAATATACTGTGTCGTTAGAATTTTGTATTTTTTTAATTACAATATTGAATAGTAGAAATTAAGCATTTTATGGAAAGTTTAAATTGAAAACAAGATTCATTCCTTAATTAAATTAAAATTCAATCATAGAAATTTATTTGATAGCAATTTTTTAAATTTTAACCGATTTTAAAAATTTTTTTTAATACTCAAATGACGAAGGCCTTAAGTATGGTGTTGCTATATGAAAATGCTTACGTATATTTTTATTATTTCAAAATATTTCAAAAAAGTGAAATGTTTTTGAAATTATATATAAAAATTTTAAGTTTTGTATAACTCATATTCTGGATAAAAATGTTTTAATGTACGTTAAGTTATAATAAAAAATTATTGAAATTACTTATTCTTTTAACTTTTTTTAAACTTTACTTTTTATATTTTATGACGTGGCTTAAAATGAATGAAAATAAATCACAGTTTAAAAACAATTTCTTAGAAAATTTTTTTAGTTATTACATAACTAACAAAATAAAAAATAATAACTTTTGAATATCTTAAAAATATTTTGATATTAAAGTAGGATTTTAAGTGAAAAAAATTGAACAGAGGATTAGTGTACATCGATTTTGATAATAAATGAAAGCTTACATTAGTTTTCTGTTTAATACAAAAAGATGACTTTTAAGATAATTATACAGAATTCATATTCAGAAAAAAGAAAATACACAATTTTAATTGAAAATTTTAGATTAATAAAAAAGAACTAAGCAAAAATTACTTAAAATATCTTGAAAATGATAGTCAATGGACGTAAGTAAATAGATTCATAGAATAATTAATTTTAGTAACTATTTAATAATTAAGAACAATAATTAGATTAAATAATTGCATTTCAACGAATATTGAAAACTTCGTAATAAATAAAAAATTATCATCTGTAAATGTACCGACTAACATAAAATTAATATCTTTTTTTATAAGGTAAAAAATAATCTTGCAGTCAATATTTTCACACTTTATTATTTTTGGATAAATCAATTTCGAGCATGATTTTTTTAACATGAAAAAAAGATATTTCAAGACAAAATTTTTATATTCATAATAAAATTATAATGCATTATTGAATTTATTAATTTTTTATACAAAGATAAATTTAAATTATAAATAATAAATTATTACATTACATAATAATATTTGATGCATAAAAAATTCATGAAATGCAAGTAATTAAGAAATTCTTTTGATGCTCAAATATTTATTTTATAGAAAGGCTGTATTATTCAATAAACAGGATTATCGATCGATAGAAAAAAAGGAGATAAAATAAGAAAGTTCACAATTTTAGAAGATGTAATTCCTTTAAAACGTAAGCGATAAAAAGAAGTGAAAAATCTAGTTAGAAAGGAAAGAAAAATTAAGATTTCGCAATTGTTGGTCTCATAAGTTGGCGCGTATGTATGGTTAAAGGTTGGAACATCACATGCGTCCGAGACGAAGGAACAGCGAGAACTGCGTGGGTGTCCCGGTGCGCAGATTCGAAAGAGAACGCGTTATTAACCCGCCTTGACCTCGCGTCTATGATTACCGGCAATAATAGCCGGATGCAGGATGCGCTGACCCGAGCCCCGCATCTCTGTTATTATACAGTCGTATATATTCACGTGCACATATGCATTTGATCGGTACGAGTTTAGAATAAAAACGTTTCGGCAACCAAGAATCTTTTAAGCCCTCGGCATTTCTATTAATCTACACCGAATTATCTCGGCACGACACTTTAGCGCGCCTATGTATATTATGTGCATAATATATGTAGTGCAAAGGTCTTTGTTTTCTTTTTATGATTGCGGCTTTCTTTTAGGCTGCGCAACAATATCTTACAAGAGTGGCTCTTATATATAATTGTGTGAGTTTGCGACGGTAATTAACGTTATCTACAGATTCAAGGTACTTATTAAAAAAACTTGCGGTCTGTAAGGTTGATTTTTTTAGTGTTCTTTAAATTTCGCCCACGTTTTATTGATACGGGTTGTTTTTTCACAGCCCTAAAAATAATTACTTTACCTAAATATCTACGAAAATCTTTTTCGAGTATCCTTGCTTCGTGGTGAATTTGATCATGTATAAATTTATACATCATTCTAATGCAATATGAAAAAAACATTATCAAATCAAACTAAATAGAATATGTTGTTTATAATATAAATATAAAAAATATATATATTGCAGATTTATGTTATCATGAGTCCAAAGGTGAGAGTCACTGTTGCATTTATGCTGCGTCGCACATATCGTTTGAGTTTTATCATTACATTTACATGAAATTTTGAAATATTTCCATCCATTCTAAATATAGTTTGATATTGAATATATAGCAAGTAGCAGTCGCATTTTTTAAAAAATACCATATGTCGTCTTGCGCTTAGCGAAAAAAACTTGTATTACATATTACGAAAATTCTTCTTGATTTGTACGAATTCTATAATAAAAATGTTATAAGATAAACAATTCTCTTTAGTTAAATAAAATTATAAGTTAGTGATAATACCATTGTAAATTTAAATATTTGAAATTGAAACGCATTCCAATGAACATGTTAATATTTTAACGATTATACGATAGCGACGTCGTGTCTCATTCTTATTTCAACATTCATTTAAGCAGTTAAAGTTCTTAAAAAAAGTATCGACCGATTATGATTGAAAAATACAATAATCAGTAAATATTGCATCATCGATGTGCAGCATAGATCCCTGAACTTATTTTATTATAATTATTAAATATTTGGTCTCGGCGTATCCAAGTATGTACTACTATTTATATCACTGGGAAAGAGATAGGTACCTATGATATTCCATAGGATTCGGGTTGGTCCTAGAAAATACAGGAGAATAGGTCGTATAAAAGTAGAGGTGAACGAATAACGAAAAATTTGGCAATACACTTAACGTGAATTTTTTTATTTCGATAATTTTCGCACCATCCAATGTTCGTATGATTAAAACATTAAGCGCAAAAACTATAAATATGGGTTAAAAACGCGTATAGCGTGCATCCGCAGACCCTTGGAGCATTTATGACTTACATGTTTTCAATAGACAGGAAATATTAATATCCAAAGACATTATAAATGCGCCTTAGTCATTGCATCTGGAAATACAAATGTCTTGCAGGCAAGAATATTGAGCGAGCGTTCGAGGTCGTCTCGTTTAAAATCGATCGAGGCGAATGGCACGAGGCCGTCTCGCGCCCGAGCTCATGCGCGCACAATAGCCCTCGCTCCTAATGATAGCGAAGTGGCGCGGCGCGGGCGCGAGAATGACACGGGCGATTCGTCCAACGTCGTAATTCATTTTTCTTCGGGGCGGGCGTGCGCGGGACCAAGTGCGCGGTCTCGCGGTGACGAGGGGCGCGTCCAAGGGGCGTCGCGCTTTTTCGTCAATGCGTGTACGAAACAGCGTAGGAAGAGCGATCGCGACGCGGAGGCGGTGCCGCGCACGTACAAATCACGCCGGCGATGACGCAGCACATGGAGCACGGGACGAGTCGAGCCCGCTACCCTTCGCATCTTCGGGGACTTTATAACCTGTCCCGTTCGGGGGCTGCGACCGAAGCTGCTGAGGAATCTAGCCCAATCGATCGTGTTTTTCTCCTCGTCTCGACCAATTTGCGAACGTTACACTCTTCGATTTTTCAATTATCACGCTTATTCGTTTATTCATTCTTTTGTTCGGATTGACCATCGTTGTCTAAGAATATTTAACATTCGGTAAAATTATTCGATACGTAAAATAAGAATAACGAGTAAATTGATACCCATGATTTCCATATAAACGAAAATTTATTTATCTCTTTTATTTGGCACTACTCAAATGAAATTTTACCATGATTTAATATTATTTATATTTTATTGCTTTGATTAGAAAAAAACAACGAAATAATTGTCACGATGATAGATCATTCGATATTTTTAAAAGGTTTTTTTACTCTAGTAAAACATTTTTTATATTCAATTTCAAAGAATATTATTTATTTCATTGGTATGATACTTTATATTAAATGAGAGAATCTATTAAAAATGACATAAAATACAAATTAAAATACCATTTAATGTAAAGAAATTTTTTAAGAATATATGTTGCTTTAATATATTTACCTGAGATATAATTTTTTAAAATACGTAGAATATATTTTACTTATCTCTGTTTTTATTTGTATAAATCAAAATGCCTTAGAGAATATCTATGTATGTAATTTTCCTATACGACTTTGTCGTGTTCGCTATTATCAATGAAAAATGAATGATTGTATTTTATTAAAATTAATTCCTATGAAAAATTTCAATTTTCTTAAAAAATTAAATACATGTTAATAATATGGAAACGAAATACTATTCAATCAAAAATGAATTATTAATTCTAAAAGCAATGGAATATTCCGATATGAATTATAGTAAACAGAATATTTCGAATATGTAATTTGAATTTTTCAATTTGAAAATAATTTTATAAGTTACCGATAATCGGAATTAACCGTGTTTAGTTCTCTTTGCGATTAATTTTAGTTTTTTGTGTTTTGCGTACGTTTCATTTATAGCAACTACATACAAAGCAAAAATATAACGAATAAAAGAATTCGCGCAAGAACTAAAAAAAATTTATTTCCTCTTTGTTGTTCTTCGTTGTAGCTGTAGAGCTACACGTGAAGAGTCATACACGAGGCAGACATTACTGGAAAGAATAGGACCTTACGCACTACAATTCCTTAGTACCCTTTCATATCAAGTGCATTCGCGCGCACCTCTATCACATTATGATCAACAAACTGCAAGTCAGTCTTATCTTGTTCATCCATCCTTTTCATCTCGATGATCCTCCGATAATCTTCTTCTTTCTCTTTCCTTTATTGTTCTCTTAAATATGGATTCAACATGGATCTTGCATTTTATGTACATAGCCTAAAGGATCTTGTTTAATCTTTCGATTGAAGTTTTTTCAATTATTTATCAAAGTTTTTATCTTTCAATTTATTACGAAAATACTGTTATTCGTAATAATTCAAGATCATTACTTTTACTTATATAACAAAAGCTTACTTAGTTAATTTTATTTATTAAAATATTTAATTGTTTTATTATACTGCTTGTTTTTCTTATCGGATAAATCTTCATGTAAAATATATATACTCAAAGATAATCTATGCTTATTACTTTAAATACTTATTCAATTAAAATTACGTTTATTACACATTTGTTTATTTTAACATCTTATAAAAAGAATTTTTAACGATTACTTTTTAATTCATTTATTAATAATTATTTATTTAATGTTTTGAATAAACATTTATTTATATAACTTATCTTTATTATATAGTTAATAAATTCAGAAAAAATTTAGTTTGTTTTTGAAAATTGTTATAATTTTAAAATTCATAATTTACCATAAATATATTTTACTTAGTTCATATAATTATATTTAATTATATTATTCAATGTTGTCATAATACAAATATATTTTCTAATTTAAATTAAAATAAATTTATTTTATGATGAACTATTGCAAATACTTTTTATGTAAATGTCTCTTACTATTTCTGTTGAGCATATATATAAATGTATTGCATGAATATTTAATACAATGAAAATAATAAAATCTATAAGTTTATAATTGTATAAATTAAATTTAATCGAATAATATAATGACAATTAAATAATATTTGTACATTTAAATAAACTTTATTTGATATTTCCATTCGCTTTTCTATTTCAGTTAATGCGAATATTGAAGTCAAATTAAGTATTATATATGTATATACATATTATAGTACAACCAATATATTAATATATTATAATTTATTGTTTACTTAAAATTTCACAGTCGTCGGATTTGGACACACTGCTCTGTCGACAGGACCTCGAGCGGCTCCAGAGGCTCGAGGATGAGGAAAAGGATGGACAAATGGAGGAGTTCTTCGAGGTTGGACCGCCAAGCTGTCGGCCTCAGGCGAGCTTCGTAGCAGCGCGAAGCGGCCCTGGTACCGGGGCTCATCACCAACCTCCGACTTCCGACGACGATGTCTTTCTTAGGCCACCTCTCTGGGAAGACATCACTTCGAGCATACAGAAGCTAGATCCCGAAAATGCTGATATGCTCGGCCAGTCCCAGACTTCCTCACATGTATGTATTTTTATCATTTGTACAATCCAAGAATTTCAGTCTGATCGACGTATGACTGAACAGTTTTTGTTTTGCACTTTTCAACTAACTTTACTTCTAATGATTTAAGAATATTATATTTTCATGTATTAATTATTAATAATTTCTTGTTTAATATTAAAAACTTCAATAAATTTTTGCTATTATGGATGGATTTAAAATTGAATATTATTATGGAATTATTTTTAGTACTCAATTTTTTTTATGTTTAATCAATGATGGATCAAAAAATTAATTTAGATATCATGTATATAATATTAAAAGTTAGAAATAAAAAATTACTTAATTGATCCTAAAATAATAAAACTTTCATTAATAGAATTTAACAATTGTCTTATCAATATTTTTTATTATTCAATAATATTATAAATATAAAATATATAGTAATAGTAACTTAGTGTTATGAAGTAATTTATAATTTAATAATTTTAGGTATATCATAGATATTTGTCTTGTTATTGCAAAAATACTTAAAAATTTAAAACTATTTCCAAGTTATATTATATTTATATTCTATTATTAAAGAGTTATTAATAGCAAAAACGTTTCTTTATAACATATTTGCATTATCGGTAAATATCTGTATTATCTGTTATATTTGAAGATAATAAAAGAATAGTGTATTCACTTGATTATATTCGATTTTTTAAGCGTAATATGAATAATTTTATTAGTTGTACAAAAATCTTTATTGATGGTAAATTTTTTCTAATTAATTTTGTAGCTTACTTAACAAAAATGATGAGAGCAAATATTAAAATTAAATCAAGTCATACGATTGAAAAGGTGAAGAAGCAAAACTATAGAATAAAGGATTGATTAAAAAATTTTGTTGAAAACAACAGCTTCATGTTAAACTTGAGAGTGTATCGGATGAACCACCAACGACGTTGTCATCGCCGCAGCCGGTTTTGTCGCCTCAGGAGGTGAAGATCGAGCCCCAATCCCTGCCAACACTCCACCTTCTCGAGGCTCCTACTTCATCGTCAAGCTTCTCCACGAGTGGTAGGCCAGTCCACCATCGGACTACTGCCTTTAAGGTCTTCCCCTGCACCAACAACAATAATCCCAGCGCGAGCAATAACAACAGTAGTGCCCAGTAAAAACAGTGCTTTATTACTACGAAACGAGCTCTCATTTTTTAACATTTCGTCCATAATTTTATATATGAATGCTAGTCTCGTATAGAAAAAACTATTCTTATAATAAGTTATCAAGTTCATTATTGATGAATTACATATTTCATCCTTCAGGTAAAACATATTTTGCATGGCCTTGACATATTATAATGTTAATTGATAAAAAATTTTATGAGATTTATCTCTTTTTATGATAATAAAAAATACTGAATCAATATTTTTATTTCATTTAGTAGAACCATAATCAATTCATCATAGTTTTACAAATTTCCGTTACATTTTCTTAAATTTAAATTATGAATTAAAATTTAATGTTATCTTTCTATTATTATATGAAACAAATATTATTACAATACAACAAAATAAAAAGATTATCCTAAATTTTTTCAACGAAAAAATGAAATATTAAAATTATTACCAAAAAGAATTAAAGAAATGTTTTCGTGTTTTATTAAATATATTGGTTGATTGTGTTACTCAAAACTAATTTTGATTTTGATACAATTAAATTATTATTATAGTATCACAGCATTTTTAACGATAACAATTGTAAGAAATTTTATAACAATAAATTGATAGTCATAAACTGAATTTTATAAAATAAAGTACAAATACTTTGTAATTATAATAAATATTATTTATAAAAGTTATCAAACTCTTTCTGAAGAATTTTAGTCTTATAAATATTTTTTTTTTTAATCAAAATTAATGTTTTAATTGGATGTTTTATAAAATTACAAAAGTTTAATTTGTAAGTCGTAAAGATTATTTTAATACATTAAACAAATATTTTTAAGCCATACAAAATTAATTAATGATATAGCTTAAGTTTATTTATAATTTTTTCATGTAATGGTAAGTGTATAATTAATGTACTATCTTTCCAATTAAACTGTTAAAATATAAATTAAATGTTCTGATAATAATAGAGTGAAAAATAGTTCACTCTAACTATTAAATTAACTATATTAATAAATCTTTTTTATCTTTCATTTAAATGATTGATATTTCATATTATGCATTATTTCAAATGACGACTACTAGTAATAAATATAAAATGGTTTATCTTAAGGAAGAGTCCTGGCTTAAATGATTTGCGTATACAATTATTAATTTAAAATGTAAGAAGCTATATTGAAAAGTAATTAAATTTTATATAAAACTATTAAACTGTTGCTAAGTTCTGATAAGTCAAAAGTTGTATCTTAAACAGTTATTTATTGTTTATGACACAGTATTAAATGAAGTATGGACTAGATGTGAAAAAATGTTCGCCTTAATTTAAAATGTAAAGAATGAGGTAATAAAAATGTAATATTAAATTTATATTGAATGCAGTAACAGCAACGGTAGTACAAACAACGTTGATCAGCAACAACAACAGCAACAGGCCAGTACTAACGCGACATCGGCAATATACGGTTCAATGACGAGACTAATGTACGTGTCACCTTTAACACCGCCGATCTCAGACCCGGGTTCACCTTTAGGTGGACCGCCTCGAAGAACACCACCGCCCCCGTACCCCCAACCGTCACAGGCCATGTTGCCAAATCCAGCAAGCCACCGGATCCAAACCCCAACTACGGTCCATGCAAAATTCAATCGACGGAATAACCCCGAGCTTGAGAAGCGCCGGGTTCACCATTGTGATTTTATTGGTGCAGTCATTTTTCTTTTTTATACTTTTTTACATAAAAATATTATTTAATTTGTAATACAATATAATTGTTAATTACAATCAGCTTGATCTTGAATGATTATTAAAAATAAGGTTTTTGTAAAAAGAAAAATTTTTGTACTTTCTTTTATATTATTTATTTATATACTTATTTAATATTGAAAATAATTTTCTAAATAAAATTTAAGACCATATAAATATATTTTATATACCATATAAATTTATGTAATATTAGTTTAAAAAATGGTTGAATTAATTTTGTTTTCAATATTTTTAAATTATGAGAATACAAAGATAAAAAATAATATCAATTTTTCTAAAGTAAATGAAAAAGTAAACAGAATACCTTAAGTTTTATACAATAAAAATAGATACTATCCGATCGATTAAAGTTCTTTCAAATCAAAATGTTTCAAAAACTTTTTTAAGAATTTATTTGAAAAATTTCTACTTGTAATCTTTGTTACTAAAAAGGTTTAAGTATTTATTAATCATTCATAATATTATAATAATAATATTTTTTTAAAACAATAACTGCGTTATAACATAAAACAAATATAACAAACATATTTTTCAAATTAATATTTTATTTCTTTTTTAATTCGCAGTGAAATAGTTGGCAATAACTATTTTTTAACTTCAAATAATTACATTTATAATAATTAATTCATGAATTCTCGATAAATTGAAAACTAATTATTAATAATTATCACTGATAATAGATTTTTACAAATTGATAATTAATAATTAATTTGTTAAATAATAATTCATTATTCATTTAATTACTTAATAAAAAGTCAAGTTTTATAATACTTTTATTAATTTATTTAATACTAAAATGAATTTTGTTTCTAAACTACGGATCATTTAAATATATTTATAATATGTATTAAATTATTTTAAAAATCAAATAAATATTGTATAAATTATAAAACATAATTTGAGATACTATCGAGTTAAGAAAAAAATACTTTAAAGTAATAACGTCAATAGTGCCTACACTGTAAAGAGTAAAAAGAACGAGAAAAGAAGATCGTAAAATAAACAGAAATTGAAAGAGAATAAGCTAACTTTTATTTTACTGATTGTAACCATGTACTTTTTTCTTTTTTTTTTAGGATGCACCAAGGTCTACACGAAGAGTTCGCACCTTAAAGCTCATCAGCGAATACATACTGGTAAGTATTGAAAATAAACCTGTCTAAGAATAAGCGTAATTTTTTAAGATATTAATTTCATAATTCTGGTGTATTTAGCTTTCTAAACACTAATAAAATAATCGAAAAAATATGATAAAAATATTATTGTCAAATATCACAAAAATTAAGTTATTTCTTTGTTCCTATTCATTTAATGAAATGAAAATTTTCGTAACATTTATGCATACACTACAAGGCAACGGTATTTTTTCTTATATCTTATCGGATACATAATCGACAATAGCTCGCTAGTTCGAGGAACATCGTGGACGTGAAAAAAATCAACTTTTGTGAAAACCATTCGCGTCGCACGCACCTTGTACAAAGAATACACCCACGTATCCTTGAGGTACGTAAGATAATCGTCGCAGTACAAGAAAGACGAGAACCTTTGACAAATACCTATACACTACACATGCTTACGCGAGTCGTGTGTAATACTAGAGCGCGAATCAACCGAGAAGAATAAGCTCGAGCTTCGTTTTGGACCTGTATGCGTATGCATATGGTACATGTATACAAAAGCACCTCTGAGCGTCTCTATAGCCTCATTTTTCCTAGAATTGAATTTTTCTATCCCATTCCTACAATTCCTTAAAAAATTCTATGTAATCCATTTGTAGTTACATTAAACACATCATCATTTACATATGGTAGCATAATAACTTTCATTAAATCGCTTGTTAATCATTAAAAATCAATTGATTATAGATTTTTCATATACTTTTTGACATATTTATTATTGATTTATTTATTATTTATTTAATTTAGGTCCTAAATATTCTTTAAATTCTTATAACAATGAAATCATGAAGATAATGTAGTTTTTCAAGTTTATCTTATCTATCAAGTTATATTATAAATTTTGTGAGTCTGTTTTACGGCTTGGTACATAAAATAAAAATATTATTTGTACAAATTGAAAATAACACTGTTATATAACTTTGCTTAATATATTGTTTGATGGATACCGATCCTTAGGAATCATTAAAATACTGACTATTTAATTTAATCATAAAATAATGATTAATCTATCGTAATTAATAGTAATTGTGTATAACTTAATCCTAATAATAAAAACCAGCATTAATTTAACAATCGTGCTTTTCTCAAAAACGTATTATATATTATATATGTCACATAATATTATATATGTCATATTATATATGTCATATCATATAATATTATATATAACATATTATATATGTCTATAAATTATAAAGAATCTATGCACATATATTATAAACATAAATACATAAATACATAAATACATTGATTAACTTAAATCTTTAAATACATTATTATTATAATATTAAAATAATATATAAGTATTATATTTTATTTTTTTTAATTTAAAAAATGTTTAAAATAATAAAAAAGTAAAATTTATAGTTTCATTAAAAATAAAAAAGGCTAAACTGTAACAGTTCTAATTAGTAATTTAAAAACTTTTCTTAATACTAAGATTAGAAGTGTAAAACTAGTAAACACTGGAATGCTTCTTGTACTTTAACGTAGATACTGAAAAAGGAGTCAACAACTAGAATAAACAATATGATCAAGAAAAATACAACAATGTAGCAGAGTTAAATAAAATGAAATCAGATACAAAATATATTTATCTGACGACAAAAATTTAGTATTAATTAAAGTAAATATTTCTTAAGTACTTACTCTAGTTTATACCTACCATAGCCTAATTCATTATGCATTAAACATACAATTTTGGGCTTTTTATTTATGATTTATATAATAACATTTTCGACCTTAGTCTTTTTAATATTGATCTATATTATAATAGTACCACGTTGGTTGAATATTACTCATTTATTCAGTTCTTGTTTTTTTGAAATTACAAGAGAAAAATAGGAAGTGACATAAGCGAGAAATCAGTAATAGTCGACCAAGTTGAGTACCGCTGTTTGATATTATAAATGTAGTACCAGGGTTAAAATATGACTTTATTATTTAAAAATAAAATAAAATAATAGCACGATGATTAAAGGTTAATAATGATGAAAGTTTTTTTTTGAATGGTTAGTTGGGGAAACAAAATGTTTACATGATATCTCTCGCGTCTTGTAGTCGTCTCTTCGGGGATAGTATAGAATTCATCAAACGAGCGCATCAGCTATCAAATAAAAATTCTTTTGCATTGAATTTTTAGTAAGAGAGATAGGATAAATCAGGAAAAAGTAGGGTGAAACTTTTAAAAGTTTAGACTAATGTTAAATCCAAGTTCATAAAATGAAAGGGATGAAATCTATGAGGATAAAAAACTGGAATATATTATAATTGGATAATTATAAGCTAGCGATCAACTTAGAGATGATAGTATGCGTGATAGAAAGGTACAGGTAGAAATATTACAAAAGATAACCTGGAAGATGTTAAATATAGTTTTGGGTGAAACAAATTAAATTGCAAAGGAAAACTTGGGAATAAAATAAGTCGCGAAGATTTTATTTCTGTGTAAAGTGTTTAAAATATTTTTAAGAAAATGTTAAATAGGAGAGTGACAGTTCTGATCCTTGAAGTAGGGTGGCCATGATAAATTCATGGTAAATGTCATTATCTACTTTAATTTGAAATGGTGGTTTGAGACTTTTTAAGAAAAATTCTCAAGAAGCAGGATGGCTATATGTTTCCTTTTGTTTAGCATATTAGTAATGAGTTTCGTAAGTCCTCGGAGATAGTCACTTAATTCAAGTTTTTTATTATCACTAAATGAAGGCGATGTTCTTAAAATATTCATTATTTTTTAAAATTAAACATAAGTTTGATAAAATTAATAAATTAAGATGAGATATACTTTATTAATTAGGAGGAGATTCGATAGTTATTAATGAATTATTAATACTACAGTTGTGATATGTAAAATGATTTGATTTTTATCCGTACAATTTTGTAATTTCTTTTCATCGTTCAAAATTTTTAGGATTTGTGTTCTCATTCGTGATTTAGAAGTGGAATATTTGGAAATGTGGAAATGGATTAAAACATGTTTTCAAATACTCATTTTATGTATGTGTATTATGCGTTAAGTAATAAACCTACGATAAATTCATTCGAAATCTAGTAAAATAAATAGATAAGACGTAATTTTATTAATACATAAAAATTTATAAAAACATAAATCAAATTCTATGAAATTAAAAAAGATGTGGAATATATATTAATTTGTATTCCATTCGCTTGAAATTACGTGTAGCAATGTTCTTCACGCACGTTCTTCTGAAGTTCTTCTGATTTTGTCTAGTAAAGAGACTGGGATTTTAGATGAGAAGAGTAAAGTGATCGGAGTGACCGAACACTCATCGGGCTCCATAGATTCAAATCGTCCTGACGTACACAACGACGCATTCCCCGCTATGCGTGATTCATTCATACGATAGCCCATAGTTTCATTCATCCAAACATGTACAAATTTCTCACTAGTTCGTGCGTGCGCGTTATCGCACATCCCAGACGATTCTTGAACTACTCTTGTGCCTTCGATACTGTATACGAGGCTGCTCGTGGAAAGTTTGTGGTCCGCGACTGTCCGGTGTTTCATCTCCCCCTTCGTTTCCCCGCCCTCCACCCAGAATCTTTCAACGCTTGCCTAACGGGTTGAGAGCCTCGGGCACGTGGCGTTCGCCGTCGTCTTGAATGAACGCGCACTCACTCGTATATACAGCCTCCTCCTTCTCCTCCTTTAGAGAAGGAGCATTCACCAACGTATATCAACACAGGCGCGCATACATGAGCGCACCGGCGAAACTCGAATGCGCGGGCGCGAGGCGAGCAGCATTCCACCTTCTCGCGAGCGCTTCCAACTTGGGCCGTCGTTGCCTCTTCTCTTTTCACGCGTAGAACGGGATTGTGTGATTGTGTGCGTGTGAGCACGAAAGCGGGAAATGTCTATTGAAAATCGGAGTTCAGGCAGCAGCCGGAACCTCACACGTATGAAAATCGATGATCAAACATCGGTTCGGTGATCAATTAACTAAGCCTCGCGTGGTTAGCGTAAAGTGACTCGATACTTTTCATATGCTTTTTATCCCTCTTTCTTTTTCACCACATTTTTAAGATGTTCGTACGATCGGCCATGCTTTGCTGAATGAAAGTATGCCTGTCTGGTTATGGCCGACGAGAAGTAAATAAACACGTTGGAAAGGAAAGTTGCGTATGTTTGGCTCAGAGAAAATTTCATCATCCCGTTCTTTTTTACCCGTTTTTTCACTTTTTCTGGCGCGTCGTTTTCTTACTTTTTTAATTTCATCCTATAATATTTATATTTCAAGAGAAGTTTTAGAAAGAATTAGGAGGAAAGCCATGTATATTCAATTTTTAATTCTTAATACCTTTGAATTTTATATTTTATCATGTTTTTATTGAAAAAATATACTTGAATGAAAAATATATTTTTTAATTAAAACAATCATTTCAGAAATTACAAGATTTTTAGTTTAATCGAAATTTAATCGAGTAACCTATTCATTTATATAGCTCTATAAAACAGAGAAATAATTATAGCAAACTTCCTCTGTATCTAATTTAAACATTATTAATTTAACATTGGTATAATGAATTTGAAATAAATAAAATTTTTTGTTTGATTAAACTTGTAAACTAACTCAGACATTTTAATTGTATTCGTATGAATTCTCGATCTTAAACATTATCTACATTATCAGTTAACTCAAAAGCCTATAAAGTATTTCATAACTCTAATAAATAAAATGATTTCTGAAAAATATTTCATTCTAAATGATTTAAAACACTGATTTAAAAAATTATTATATTTTTGATAAATTGATTGATTCGAAGTATATATTAATAGTTAAATTTAGGAAATGTATTTTAGATTAATTACTTAATTTGTATCAATCATTTTATTAGATTTGATTTGTTTAAAATTTTTAGGTAGATCAATTGGTAAAAATAAGATTTAACATGCTAAAAAAGTACGTATTGGTAAATTTATAATTTTAATTACAATTATATTTAACTTTCGCTATAATTCACATATAAAATTTATTTTGAACTAATTATTTTTATAATTGTCATATTAGTATTGATTTCTTCTTAATAAAATTTTAATATTATTAAAATAGCAGATAACTTTGTAAATTAAAATTGAGTCTATTTGGTAACAATAGTTTAAAATTTTACGTTACTTATATAAAAAAGGAAATATTATTTAAATTCAACCAGAATGTTATTTTATTCCACATAGTAGATTTGAACTTTCACTCCGAAGAGTTCTTCTCACACTCTTTTCCTACCAAGGGTTATTTGTAGAAGCTCTTATATAATTTATTACAATTAGTATAAATCATAACTCTTTGCATTAGTATTTTGGTGATGTTCATCCATTGTAAAAATAATTTCTAAACAAGTTGAACGTTTTTTGAAAGCACTTACCTAGTCAAAGATCTGCGTTGAATCACTGTCACACAATAGAGGGTATCGTCACGTAGTGCCCACGCTATTTAGTGTGCACATCCAATTCTTTTGAATTTTGCAATGAACAGTGTAGCACTTGTATGTTTAAACATAAAAATGCAGCACATCTCGCGAATGCTTTCGAATTGCAGATTAATGGATGCGAGGGGACGGGTGGAGGCATAGAACCAATTCTCTTTGGAACAACGTGTACGTAGAAGCCGTACGCGAAAATCATGTAAGCACATTCCTTTCTAATGTAGTAGCCTCGTATCACAGGTGAACCGTGCCAGCGCAACAACAGCATGCGATTACAGTTAAAGGTCAGCCTTTGCTGCACATCTTCTTCTCTTTTTTTTCTAATGTTTCTTCTTTTTTAACTACTTTTTCTTCGACTCCTTCTTCTTATTCATCATCATCGTCATCATCGTTATCTTCTTTTTCTTCGGCTCCTTCTTATCATCGTCATCTTCTTCTTTTTCTTCATTATCTTCTTCTTCTTCTACTACTTCCTTGTTTTTTCTACGACTAAGAGTAGTCGTTTGTTCTTTCGTGTGTTCCTTCAAATGTCTCGTCTTAAAAATGGACTTGAACAAATCTATCAATATGTAGGTGTGCCGATCGGTGTCTATGAGTATATACAACCTTTGTACTCCTCTAATGACTTCCTTTAAAGTCAATGCAGTAAAGTACATCATCAGTTCTATTCTGAAATTTCGAAATCTTTTTCTCGCTCGCTTACAGTTTTCCACTCGAATAGCGTCTTTTTACAGATTTACTAATCTCTTACGTACATATGGACGCTTGTGTTATCTACTTCCTTTTATTCTCAAAAATAAAAGTACAACGAGAAGTTCTATTAAATAGTATAACTGAATGAAAATACTTTTTATATTATAATCAAATTTTTTAATCGATATGTTTGACAATATTAAAAAATATTACTCATATTACACCATTAATTTTTAATCGTACTTGATTAAGCATATCATTTTTAAATTTATAATTTTAATTTTTTTATCACTGCCAAGTTTAAAATTATATAATTGAATGAACTTGACTCCATATCATATTATTATTACATATAATAATATTTAAATTTCATATTTTTCATAATTTTTTAGAAGACTACGAAAAATAATTCTTTATGTATGAGTAGGTATGAAAAATCTATTAGATTTAATATAATAATTAGATTCAGTAATCAAATGAATAAATGCTTTTAATATATTTATTTGACTATTAAAAACAAGTATTAACTTTACTTTAATATTAGATTTATTAAATTTAAATTGATTTATTCGATATTCAAATCTATTAATATAATTATCCATTATAAATTTCGATACGAAATTAACACTTATGAACGATATTTCATACAGTGCTATTGATCAAAAGCTGCATTATGATAGAACAGGTCAACTAATGTTTAAAATCTTTTCTTGAACTATCAGTCAAGTCGGTTTAAGATCCCAATTATAGATGAAAGAGAAAAATACAGCATATTCTTGCACCCGGGTATTGAGATACCGAACATACGTCTGATCCACTCGTACTAGCGAGAGTTCTCAGGTCATAAAACATCTTTGCCCCTTTTCTCTTTTCGCTTGTATTCGCCTATGCTATCCTAGTATACAAAATACACTCGGATCCTGGTGACCTTTTGTGTACACATTCTCTGGCATGTGGTTCGTAGAGTTCGAATACTCGGGCGAGAGAAAGAGCATGAGAAGGTTAAACGATTGGAAAGGATCACGATTCTGTTTTTATTGACTTATAGGGGAGAGAACACACCAAAGCGTTGCCTAATCCTGGGAGAGAAAGAGAGAGAGAGTGAACGAGTAAGAGAACTGGAGGGAGAGAGACGTCTGTTGGGACTTCGCCTATGCGCAGCATTCCGGCTATGCTCGTATGTACACATAAGCTCTCCTTTGAACTCCGGTTCTCTTTGCGGTGAAGAGGTGCTATGTGTGTGTGTTTCTGTCTACATGGGACGTTGCTGCAGCTTCGAATCGTGACCGCCTACCATTGCTGTGTGTCTCTTAAATGAGAGGGCAAACGAGCACTACGCTACGAATGCAAACGCGATCGCTTAATTGCGCATTTTCCTTCACTTTCGCATCTGTCTTTAGTGACTTGGCCTATCAATTTTGAGAATATGCTTATATTCCTACATAAAACTACGGAAAAAGCTATCTCAATTTTTTAGCCAAGAGTAAAGGTTCTGAAATTCGAATTCTACTCATGGGAAAATAGAAAATACCTTCTCGCTCTCATATTATTGATATTATGCTAGCTTTAGTCATTGACCGTTTTATCTCGAAAGATGATTCCTTTCGCTTTCCGAGCAAAACAGAAGTCGATTAACCAATTTTACTTATTCATTAACGACTTTTACTTATTCAAAACATCTTCCATTTTCTTTATTTTTATTCTTTTATATCTATAAATTATTCAGCTCTAAAATCAAATATTGCAACCATATTTTAAAAAATATTTTAAAATGTTGACGTACAGAAAAGTAATAAACACCCTTTCAATAGTTTCTAATTGTACTGATATTACCTATCAACTGATGTCACTTACAGTTAATATAAATTTGAATAAACTATTTTTATAAAAATAATACGTAATATTTAAATATCATAGTTACGGATTATAAAAATCGGATATTTAAAAAATTATTAGAAAATGAATAAAGTAGACCGTTGAAAAATCTTTTGTTCCTTATTATTGATAGATAAAAATTTGTATACTCGGTAAGTAGAAAAAATTACAAAAATAGAAATATATTTTCTTCCGAATATAAAAGCTTTAACTTTAGAAAAATTATTAACGCGAGTATTAAATTTAATTTAATTTTTAATATAATTATAATATACTTTGCAATAGCATCGGTTTGTAAAGCAGGTTATGAAAAATGAAATAAAAGGAAGGGAGGGAGATAAAGAGAGAGAGAAAGATATCATTAATAGAGTTGAACAATTTAGAATACAGAATAGTTTGAAGAAGCGTTGAGTTACAATTCGTAATACACAAGTGTCTGTTGCAGGTGAGAAGCCGTACCAGTGCCAGTGGCCAGAGTGCGAGTGGCGATTCGCCCGCAGCGATGAACTCACGCGGCATTATAGGAAACACACCGGCGCCAAGCCTTTTAAATGCGCCGTGTGCGAACGGTCCTTTGCACGCAGCGACCACCTCGCGCTCCACATGAAGCGGCACCTGCCCAAGCAGCATCCCAAGTGATAAGGCGCCCCTGTTCAGGCTGACATCGATCGTAACCAACCCACGAATCTCTTGTTCCCTTCTTTCCCTAAGCTCTTCCTCCCATCCCCCCCTCTCCGATGCTCTTGTAATTATACACCTTATCATGTATATGTACGTGCAAGTGCGCGCACGATACATGCGCCCGTACGAGCTTGGCAGCTTCGAGCTCGTCCTTTTGCGAAGTGCATTCATGCGCGGCGCTCCGACAGCCATTCCACTGAGGAGTTCGCGACCGTTCGACTGTTGCAAAATAGGAGCGAGGCCCTATCGAACGCGTCGAGTTCCCTCGATGAAACGTCCAATAGTTGTAAGTAGAAAAAGCTCGATGTGGTTATACGAGGGTTCGCGACTTCAGACTTATTCCCGACCGCTTTCGTTTTATTACGTTTTTACGTTTTTGTATTTTAATTATGTCGTTCGTACTCTCCAAGGAATACCCGAGTTCCGTTATTGTTCTCAAAGAGTAATCTAACATATATATATAGGATTACTCTTTTATTAATCTAAAAAAACGTACATTTATTTATAACAATATTTTTCATCAATACCTCTCGGTTATCTAAATCATCTTCTGATTACATTCATTATACAATAGGTAAATTTAATTTATTACATCCATCATTTAATAAATTTTTATTCTTAAGAACTTAAATTTCTACTTTTACTCTAAATACAGAAATAATGGTTTAAAAAGTATTTGGTTTCATTAAATACACACACGTACGCTACAGGTATACACACACTCACGCATGCATGCATCCATGTTCGGACGCATGTACGCAAACATATATTTTATTCTGAAATATAATTATATTTTACATAATTAAATAAAAGTACTTAAATTCTATAAAAAGTAAAATATAAATTTTAATTCGCGAAACTTAAATAAGCAATTTTATAATACAAAAATTATATAAAAATATTCAATCATTTATTTTTATAATACTAACATTTTTTTTTTCTAATGTAACGCTACTTTCATTCAATTTATAAAACATAATTTTTCTATATCTATTAATGACTTAATAATTTTTATTTTAATTTAAAGCGTGTTAAAAATTTATTTTTGTCACATATCAAACATTGGTTTGAAATACTTTTGAAAATATCATACATACATATCTACTATTACTTACATCGAAGATAAAAAACCTTAGAATTTTATATCAATATTCTTTAATATTTATTATTAACATTATAAGACTTTAACTGTAATTTAAAAATACTATTTGTTTCTTATATATAGTAAAATTTTGATATATTTTTTTGAACATTATAAATATTAATAAAAATCATTTGAAATAAACAAAAATTGTATATTTCATTGTGATACTAAAAACTTTGAATAGAAGTTTTTTCTTGTAGTACAGTATTATTCTTTCAAAAATATTTATTTTTTTAATTGATTCTTTTAATAAATTTGAATATGTTTTAATAATTGAATATTAAGTAAAGATTTCTTTAAACCTCATAGTATAAGACTGTAAGTACAACATTTGATTTAATATACTATTCAGATACATAAATAAGAATGCTAAATTAACATTAAATACGAGCAAAAAATTTAATATTTTTAGAATATATTCTTATAAATAATGCTTGTGATTTCAAAAGTACAATTTTATGTTACTCAAATACTACAATTTGAATATTTATGAACTAAATTAAATTAAAATTTTATAATTTAATTCCTTTTTTAAATGTGTTCATGCATATATTAAATAAAAAATGATTTTATGGAATTACGTGAATCAATATTTTATTCCCTTATACAATATTTCTTTTTTATATATATTTTTATGTAAAAATTTTAATTTTAATTATTTCATAGTTTAATCTTAATTCATTATTACTTTATATATATGTATTTATTATAATATAAAAATATTAGTTCATAAATATTCATAGTTACGTCATATTTAATTAAATTTATTTTAACTGTTATAAATTTTTTTTTATTTAAAAGTTTAATTGAGCGATAAAATAATTCAGCCGATCTTAAACTAGTATTATATTTTTTCTTTTATTTTATAATTTTGAAACTATCAAGAAAAGTAAAAAACCTTAAATAAAACTACAACATGTTTGAAAAAACTTATAAAAATATATTTAATTTTTATTTAAAGAATACCTTCTAAAAAGACAAAAATTTATAAAGTTCTAATGTAACTTTTCATTGTTATGGCTGTCGGCGCGCTTTCGGTGGCTGGTCCACCTATTTTCTTCTTAACAAACACTTATGAATGTACGATATACACAAATTATATAGATAAATGTACAACAAAAATATATGTATATCTCATTTATTGTCACTGATAAAACATTCAGTGAACAAGAAAAATAAATATAAAAATGAATGGTAGGTTTTAATGTCAATGTAGGTTTGGCAATGTTTATCCTTCTTGGGTTAATTTGATTTTTCAATAAAAATCATTCAAAATTTTTCCTTAATATAATATGTTGTATTTAATTGTTTTTAATGCTGACATTCAAACGTTGGATTTTATCAACTTTGATTGTCTTAATAGTTACTTAAATTTATTTATTACAATTTCGCTTATTGATTTTTTCTCAATTTTTAAGGTTTTTGTATATCTGTAATATAATCAATGTTTATAAAACATATCGTTTTATTATTTTGAATATAGACTTGTATCAAGATATGTATATAAATTGCAAAAAAGTGGCTCATTTTCATAGTATGAAAATTTATTTTATTATAAATATAAGATCAAACTTCCTTATTACACGTCAAATGTGACAAGGTTATTGTAATACAATTTATTGCTCTTAATATAATTTAATATTTTTTTTCTATCTTTTTCTTGTTCTAATTGAAAATTGTTCATTTACTGAATTTATTTCCTATACGTTTTCCCTGTATATACCAATTTAAATATTTATCTTATATATATATATATATATATATAAATTCTCAATTTTTTGCATAAATTCTTCCATGACAATATATAAGATTTACAATAATCTTTAATAATAATTTGTTAACGTAATTAATATACATTTTCAAAATATAATATTTTCTTGATGTTCTGTTATTTCATTTCTATTATAGTTAGTAAAGTTAACAAACATTTGGTATATGACATTCAAAAGCTATATTTTAGTTTTAATTATTTATTTAATTCAAAATATTTTACTAATTTGTTTAATGCTCATTAGTAATTTATATATACGTTTCAACATAAAAGGTGAATTTTACTAATTAAATATTAGAATAAATTTACAATGGATGTCGTACAGTAAAATATTTTTTACTTATTACAATTTGATTGATTATTTATTTTAAAAATTAATATAAGTTTTATCTCTTCTAGTCTTTGGGTTTTTAATTATTAGTTTACCAATATCAGAATTACTATTAATTTTTAATATAATAATAGCAGTATTTCTTCAAACTTATTTTTCTATACAATTCAACCATACCTATTGTCATTTTATATTTATGAATATTAAATATTTTCATAAAATAATACATTTTTTAAATGAATCATTAGTATTCGATGCAAATTCTAATTTTAATATCTTATTAAATTTTATCAAGTTTAATAACATTCTCTGACAAATTATATAATTGAAAGTTTATTTCATGAACGTTACTTTTAAAACAAGTACATATTAAAATATTAGAAGTAAGTTTCAAGTTAACTAAACGTTACTAATGACATTTTTTGGATTATTTCCTTTGAGTATATACGTTTACTTGAAAATAATAATATTTAGAATGTAAATTATATTTTTCAATATTATTTATATTGTTTTAATTCTATACAATGCATTCAGTTTTAAATAATACTTATACCTAAACTGAAATGATGGTGAAATTAAAAAATTAAAGAAGCTTTCGATAACAAAAAATTAAATTTATTAAATCTTGATAATTTAAGGCTAATAGTTCATTTACTATAAATTTATCTTATTTGTACGTATTTTTATTTAATCTTTTTAAAATTTTTAATTTTATAGTTTAATTAGTTTTGATCAATTGTACATAAACATATTTTATTTTAATTGAATAGATGTATCATTTACATGATTGTAAATTATTAGACATTTAAACAAATTTATGATATTATAAAAATATAAGAACTAATATTTTATTTTAGACATTTAATTAAATTTGTATTATGTAATTTTATAAATATTAGGGAATTTTATCTTCATAAAATGATGTAATAGAGTACTTTTTTGTAAGATAACAAAATTAATTTTTGGTATAATTATTCTAGCTTTAAAAACAATAAAGAAATTGTAATTTCTAAATAAATTTTATAAAAAATCATAATTATCCCTTAAGAAGGATGTACATTGCTAATTCAAATGACGCAATGTGCTACTTTATTGATATTCTAATAACACGTCAGAACAACATGTATAGCGCGCGGAAGTATGTGAATTGTGTATCTCACGAATGAATTTCTTTTCCGCTCTGTTTCCAAAGACTTTAATGACGTTTTTCGCGAAAACATAATTTTTATTATTTTTTAATGTACGTATAAGATTAAATATACATTAAAAACACTTTTGCTGCCTCGGCTGTACCTTGTTTTGTGCCGCGGTAACAAAGAAAAAAATGTACTTAAAAGCGAGAAATCTAAATTTTTAAAAACGCATGTGTGTACATTTATTTTGCGTAATTGTTTAAAGTGATTAAAATAAAGATGATATATACATTTATGTGTCACGTCTTAGAAAAGGATTAAAAGATAGATACTGATGAAAGTGTCGACCGAGAAAACAACGTACATATCATATTATACCCGTTATTTCAAAGGCTTTGTATATTCGTTACTCATGTACAATTCAAACGCAAAGGAAATGCGACAATACCAAAATATCATCGCGCTCCTCTTCAAAATGTTCACTTGCTCGAAGATCTGTTGTCTCCTTACGAGTGAAAAGTTTATTTTATATTATGTCTTTGTTTACTCTTTTTTTTGTATTTTCCTTACGTAATTGAATGTAAATGCGTATGTCATTGTATTTTCATATAACTGCGAAATTTTTTACATAAAAAGTATTGGTGTGTGCGCGCGCACGTGTGTCTGTATGTGTGTATGTGGGCGCGTTCATTTATGCGCATGCATATATATGCATGCGTGTAAATATTGCTCGCATATTTACACACATAAATATGTGTATATATACACCGAGTCGAATAAAAAAAACGATAAACCCTAGTCTGTATCGTGTTCAACGAGACTCGTTGAAATAGTAACAAAAATAATAATAAATAAATATGAATCGTTGAATGATCAACTGTATTTTTTTTATTTCCTTTTACTAAAGCAAAAATGTATAATCAATAGAAAATTAAAATTTAATTTTGCTTTTATATATAAAAATGAAAAGCAATATTTAATATTTAATACTTGATTAAATTATTTATTAATTCTATAATATTTAATAATTTACATATATTATTTTTTTAAATTTTACATTTTAATACTTTTTAAAATTTTGAAATTTTAATTTGTAAATTAGATTTTATTTTAAAATATCTTAAATATCATTCGTATATATATACTAATAATTTTTTATAAATTAAGATGTCTCTAATATAAATTTTACTAAAGATATTATAAAAATTTATTAGGGGATATACTTTCAATTCCAATATAAATAATTTTTTATATTTGTATAATTCTAATTTAAAATATTACAATTTATTTTGAAATAAATTTTTTATTTTATTAAACATTTTATTTATAAGATACCTTCCTTAATAAGGTTATATTTTATTCATCTAATACATCACCGTATTTTGTCTGATATTTACGAAATAAATCTGATCTTGAATTTGGTGTTTGTGCATTTACACTTGGAGAAAAGATTTGGTTTTTATATCTAAAAAAAATTCATTACATTAAATAAATAAATACATTATAAATAATTTTAATAAATTTATATCTTCAATAAAATGAATATTTTATATTAAATAAATAAATAGATATCTATTTATGTACTTTTGTCTATTTTCTTTTCTTAATTCATTGTATGTAACGTAATCTTTAATCGAATTCTTTTTTATTAAATCCTCTGTGCTTTTATCTAAAATTAATACATGGTTAAAAAAAATATATATAAAAAATATTATAACATTAATAGTAAAGAATGTAACAAGTATACCAGAATAAGTAGAATCAATATTATTTACAAATTCTTTATCGAGATCTGTATATAATTCTTCTTTACCCCATGCTAAATTGTCATTATCATCTTGTACATCGCTGGTAACTTGATCAGAATACAATTTGTTTTTTGATCTGAATTGTGAGATAGAAATTTGAAAAATATATATTATGTTTAAAATTTTAATTATTATAAATTATTATAAACTTTACGCAATCAATTGTTGTGTTTCATTTACTATCATTTCAGCTTCTTCATCATCTATTTCAGTTTTGAACAAGCACATTCTATTACTAGTTATTTCAAGAGCTAAATATGTTGTTAACATCGATGCAAGAAATTGCCTATAAAGTCCACCTTTTACTCTTGGCAATATTCTATTTTTTAATCCAATTACACTAAATAAGCCTGTTATTATACATGCTGGAAAAATTGTTGTACGAAACTGCTCCATTTTACACTTCGTAAACTTGTCTGCTTTTGTGTTATATAGTACCGTCTCCTATTATTAGTAAATTAATATTTATTAATTAATATAATATTTAAATACTTATACTAACTAAATATACTAAATATCACTAAAACATTATTACTTACTTTATAAAAAATATAATTTATTTATAAATTTTATTACTTTTATACTAATTTGAAAATAATAGCACAGTACAATTTTGATATGAATTTTGTATTTGCATTATTGATTAAATAAAAATTGATAGTTTACAAGTATGTGAAAATAAAATATAGATTACAATACTGTTTGCATTTATATATGTATATATTATATAAAAAATATATAATTTTGAATTTCTATTGAAATTCATTAATAGATTTAGTTATTTAAAATATTATGATTTCGTAATATCATGAATTTTTATCACAAAATTAGATTAATTGTTTTCCATTAAAATCCAAAAAATATTGAAGCTTCAAATTCCATAATTAACAGCTCATAATAGTTGTATTTTAAATTAATAATTATATGATAATAATGGTTTGTATGATACAGCAATATGAATGTCTCAATATTTAATCAAACATTTGTTTTTAAATTGGTTAAAACAGTAAATAAGTTTGTAATATAATGTTTAAAATATTAATTAACTTTTTCATGTAAACTTTATAAAAAGTATATACGATTTTATATAAACATTGAAATATTTTCATATATTAGGTTTTTCTTTTCATTTAAAAACAAACGTTATATTAAAAATAAAGAATAATATATAATGATATAAGAATTATTAATATAAAACAAAATGAATGTTAATCATTTATTTTTTAGAATAAAATACCTATTTTTAAAAAATTATAAAAAATAGCTTACATAAAGTTTATGTTGTTCAATCATTAATTCTGTTTCTTTAGATATACTCATTTTTTTTTAAACTAAAATATTTTTTACACAATTAATTAAATATATCTATTTATTACATCAATGATTTTTTTAGGTTATATTTGCATTTGTAAATTAACCTAAAAATATTTTTAAATTATTAAAATTATATCCTCTGGGTCTCTATCAACTTTGATACCTGAACATTTTTAATTAAAAACTATAATTTTTCACTTTAAAAGTATTTTAAATAAATTTGAGTGATAGTTATTATTAAAAAGATTTTTAAAAGTTATTATTTATTATATAAGATTTTAAAATTTTCTAATTATTTTTGTCAAACCACACCAATGATATATATAAACATATAGTTTCTTTTTATTAACATAAAATAAGAATAAAAATAACTTTAACTGTTGGCCGGTAAATTGGTGAGTAAAATTATACGAGCGCATGCTCAATTTAATGTTTTAGGGAGAAGTAACAGCCAATTAACAAAAAAACATCATGTAACTAATTTTGTAAATTAAAATTTTAATTATACAATATTTTTATATTAAATTTGTTTGTTTTAAACAATGTTATTATATGATATATTTGGTTCATGATATTTTTAAATTAAACTCATTTATATTAAATAATGTATGAAATAATATATTTCATTTATATATTTATAAAAATGTTGTAAATACATTTATATTTGTTTAATACAATCAAATTTTTATTTTTGCACTTCGAAATTTAATTTTAATTAATATGGATGGCGTTTATCCAACTATATTTCTATGGATTTTATATAGAAGTAAAATTTTAAGTATTTTTACACGTACATCAGGTTTTTTACATTAGCTTTTATACAGTGTAATTGAAGTGTACATATTTCCTAACTTAATTGGATTATAAATGTTACTATTTTATGAATATAAGAGTTTTTATTTTAGAGAAGATTGTAATAATTTTTCTCAAATTTAATAACTAATATTTCCAAATGTTTAAATTTTTAAGAATTTTTTGTTTGGATCGCCCTAGAATAAATACGTATGTACAATTGTTCAACTGCTTATGATTTGATTTAATTATAGGTTAAAGGTATGTTTATATATCTACATTTATCTAAAATAAAAAAATTTCTATTATTATTTTGATTTATCTCAAATAAAATTATATAATATTTTATTATATTCAATATTTTTAAATGTTTACAAAGTGCATTCAATTTATGCAAGATTTTAGAAATACAATGAAGATGACAAATGTAATACACAATGAAGAATAAAATGCCACAATTTCGTAGAAAAAAACCTACCAAGTCATTTCCTGTTAAAGTTTGTACTTTAGATGCTGAACTTGAATTTAATTTAGAGGTGAATTTTTATAAAATTAAAATATATTTTAAAATGATAATTTATAAATGTTATATATTAACTCAAAAACATATATTTTTAGTGGCGTGCAACAGGAAGAGATTTGTTTGATTTGGTATGTCGCACAATTGGTCTTCGAGAAACATGGTACTTTGGTCTTCAGTATGAAGATTCAAAAGGATTTATATCATGGTTAAAATTAGATAAAAAAGGTTATTTATAAAATTAATAATATAATGCTTGTTGCATATTGTATTTAAAACAATAATATTGATTATTTGCAGTTCAAGACCAAGGTATTTCACAACAGTCAACTACTCCATTTATGTTTCTTGCTAAGTTTTATCCAGAAGATGTTGCTGTGGAACTTGTGCAAGAAGTGACACAACATCTTTTTTATCTACAAGTTAAGCAAGCTATTCTTTCAATGGACATTTATTGTCCACCAGAGGCTTCTGTACTATTAGCTTCTTATGCTGTTCAAGCAAAGGTATTCTTTTTCTGTAATTAATGTTAATAGTAAAAATAGATATTATTTACATTACACAATTTAATAATTTTGGTTTTAGTATGGAGATTATGACGAAGCATCTTATCAACCAGGAATGCTTGCTAGTGAAGATTTATTACCACAGAGAGTTATTGATCAGTATCAAATGACTCCTGAAATGTGGGAAGATAGAATCAAAATTTGGTATGCTGATCATAAAACAATGTCAAGGGATGAAGCAGAAATGGAATATTTAAAGGTTGCACAAGATTTGGATATGTATGGTGTTAATTATTTCCCTATTAGTGTATGTATAAGTTATTTTTAATTGTAACATTTTCAATATTTAAGAAAATCTTTTATACCCATTTATATTTATATTTACTATTTTATCAATTTATCTTTCACAGAATAAAAAAGAGACAAACCTATGGTTAGGTGTAACAGCTTTAGGACTAAATATTTATGAGAAGGAAAATAAGCTAACACCGAAAACGACATTCGCATGGTCAGAGATACGGCATATAAGTTTTGACGACAAAAAATTTATCATCAAGCCAGTGGACAAATCATCGCCGAACTTTGTCTTCTTCTCGCAGAAAGTTCGGATGAATAAACTGGTAAAAAAAAAGTCTGATGTTGGGCGCTGGGTGAAGGGTGGCTTACAGATAGCTTTAGGTTTGGACGAACTAAATAGTGACAAGGCTACTTGCGGCTTATTTGTTAAGATTCTGGACCTGTGCATTGGCAATCACGACCTGTTCATGAGACGCCGAAAACCAGATTCCATGGAAGTTCAACAGATGAAAGCTCAGGCCAAGGAAGAAAAATCTCGGTAATGTTTCGTATATTTCTATTAAAAAGCTATTTATATGACTTAAGTAAGTACACATTAATTTCATATTTATGTAGACTAATATGAAGACTTAATACATACTAAAGTAAGACTTAATACTAAAATTATATAAGTTTATTACTTATTATATTTGTACATATATAAATATTTCCTATTTTTATCCTATTAAATGTCTTTATTTTACAAATAGACATTTATTATTATGAATGTTAAATTGAATAATAAATAATAATTCAAATTAATTTTTCAAAAATTGAAATAAAATAGTAAATAAAATACTAAATATTTAATTACAACAGATGAGAACAGATACGCATAAAAATATCTTGATGAAGGTAAAAATTATAAACAAAATTTTTAAAACAAAATGATTACATTTAAGTCCATGTGAAAATTTTAGACCAAAGTGGTATAATCAAGGAATTAAAATTTCTTAATAAATTTAGTTATTTTTATCAGGCGACAAATTGAAAGGAATAAACTCGCTCGAGAAAAACAACTTAGAGAAGCTGCTGAAAGAGAAAAAGCAGCCATGGAACAAAGACTGTTACAATATCAAGAGGAAATAAGACTTGCAAATGAAGCTCTTGTAAGTATATGTAAAAAAAAATTATTTTTTATAAAAATAGGTGTCAAAATATTTTTTTTTTTATCTAAAATAGATGGAATTTTTCGATTAAAAAATTAAATGAGTTTAAAAAAGAAAATTGAGCTAAAAAAAATTCAACAATATTAAAAAATATTTTGATAATATTTTGAAATAAAATCTACAGTAAATAACAAATAGTTTAATAAGATATAATATTAATTATTAAATGAAATTCTTTAAAGGAAAGAAATATAATACTTAAAATAAGTTGAGAATTTTAAAAAGAGAAAGAATAGTTTTCAAAAAATAAAACTTTAGACTGTGTGATATAAAATATTTAGGTTTTTAGTTCTCTCTCTATAAGCTTGTTCTTCGACTTTAAATAAAAAATTTAAAATCTCAGTTCAAGTTATCTAAAATTTATTTAATTAATAATAAATATAACTTAGTGATACAAAAAATGATCATAAAATCAAAGAAAATGTATAATATTTTGTTTTTTTATAAAATTATTAAATTTAATTTCGAAAAAAGTATTAATGAAGTAAAATTTTATAGCATAATTAACATCTATAAGAACAACCTACTGATTGAGCTCTAAAAGATTATGCCGTAAATGGTGTAGAATTTGGGAATCTAATGAAAAAATATGAAGTTACAATAAAATACTAATTATTAAATAAAACAGAGCTATTAATAAAATAATTAAGTTACTGTATCAACGAATCGATTCACAAAAATATGTTTTTGAACTTTTGAAATGGAGAATTTAAATGAAAAATAATATGAATTTTCAAATAAAAAACAATTAAAAAATGTACAAAGTACGTTTAAAATTATATGCAAAGTATTTTATATTTGAATAATATTATATTATTGTATTATTATTGTAAGGAGTTTACATGCATTATTTAAAAATAATAGATTATATTTGTTCCAATAATTTTTTTTAAATTTTACTTTTTTTTTAATTTTAAAAGTTAATGTGTTAAAAATATATATATTAATTAGGACTGCTATTATTTTATTAATTAAAGAGACGATCAGAGGAAACAGCTGACTTATTAGCAGAAAAAAGTCGTGTTGCTGAAGAAGAGGCTATGCTTCTAAGTCAAAAAGCTTCTGAAGCTGAGCAAGAAATTACTAGAATTAGATTAAGTAATATGAAAACGGAAGAGGAAAAAGTTCATTTAGAACAAAAAACCAGAGATGCTGTTCGTCTTACAGAAATGTTGGTTCAAGAATCTGAAAAACGAGCACTAGAAGAAAAAAAGTTGAAAGATGAACTATTACGAGCTCGAATAGCGGAAAAAGAAGCTAAAGAAAAATTATTAGAATTCCTAAGTAGAAATGCTTATACTTCAACAATAACGGTAAATATTAAATCACATATCATTTTTCAAATTTGAATTCATAAAACATTTACATAAATATATATATATATATTTTAGCCTGTACCAAATCTTTTTCCATCGACGCAAGTTCTTCCATCAGATTTACAAGCTGATTTACAAACACTTCAGTTAGATTCTGAACCATTATCATCTGAAGTTAATTGTTATGATTTAATTGCGGATGGAGATGTTGATCAACTTTCTTTAGAAATTGAAAAAGAAAGAGTAGATTATTGGGAAAAAAGTAAACATTTACAAGAACAGTTACGTGAACTTCGTTCCGAAATAGAAGTACTAAAAGTGGGTGAAAAACAGTGTGAACTAGATCAACTTCATGAAGAACAAGTACGTCTTGGAGAAAATAAGTACAGCACATTAAAGAAAGTGAAATCAGGCTCAACAAAAGCCAGAGTTGCCTTTTTTGAAGAATTGTAGTCATTTTTTCATAGTGTTTAATGCTATAATTTTATATAGCAGGCTTTTTATGTTCTATAGTAACAACTACGTTTGAAAAATATAAACAATAACTGCTATTTTGGCAAATGCAAAATTTTGTATTATACATATAATAATCTAATAAAATATGGAAATTTATTTCCATAGCGTTTGGAAAAAAAGTAGTGACTTAGGCTGCAGTATCCATGCGCATATGAATTTGCACTTCTTATGAAAACTGAACGAAAATTAAAATACAAATTGTTATTTTGATTTAGAATTTTAAGCTTTTTATATTAACTACTGGCTTATCTACTTTCAACATTAAAACATTTATACAAAGTAAATCATTTTAATAACATTTTGTTAGTTTACTATTTACAATTTGAATTTAGTTTGTAAAATTACTTCTAATTTTCATTTTTTAGACGTTGATAGATTTTGTATAACTATTTCTTTTAAATTGTGAAAATATAAATATTAAATATAAATAATAGTATTCTATTGAACAAACACAAGATTTATTCATCCTGTATGTACAATGTATTTACTTTGACAATATATTTTGTTATACTTTGAAGAGAATGACTGATGAAATTCCGTAACAAACGAAAATTAGCAAGTGTTCATACAGTAATAAATATCTATTTTAATATTGTGGAGTGCCTTATATTATATTTTGTAATTATTTTCTAATAGTCAATTAATCAATGAATCGTATGAATTAGGCATAATGTATTTTTAAGTAAATAAACCGACCATATTTTAGATCATTAATAAATTATTAATGTATTTATTTTGTAATTTTATAATATATTTTAATAATTTTATTAAAATTAATTTTATAATATAAGTTTTGAATAACAACTTTTTTTAATATTAGTATATAAAAAACATTACATAGTTTACATTTCTCTAAATTTTTTTTAGTTTTTTAGTTATTTAAAAATAAGAAGAATATTAAAAAACTTTAATTAGCATGAATACCAAATATTTAAAGGCAAAGATTAACTAATATAATTACAAGGTAAATAGTCTTATTTGAATATTAATATTAAATCAAATATTATTGTATGTAAAGTCGTATAAGATCATCTTCTATTGCTGGATAACCAGTGACTGGACATTTATTGTTTTTTCTAATTTCTGATAAAATGCATTGGTAACAATAAACAAATCCAGAAATAGCTAAAGCAGTATGAATCCAAGGAGTTTTTTTACAAATCGGACAAATATTTTTATATTGTTTTGCAAATTCTGGAATCTGAAATCGTGAATAAAATAAAAATTAAATTAATTTTCCTATTAATATATTTAAATATAGAAAAAATATATTTATCCACCTGCGGTGGAGATGGAATTGGTAATGTCATTAAATTAAAATCGTAATAGTGCTTTTGATTCCACCAACGAAGAAACTGAATAAAAAAAGCACTGATTTCAATAGATCGTACAATAGTGAGTCTTAGTACTTCTAATCCATTGTTTCTAATATTTCCTTGTCTTAATTTCTTAAGTAATTCTATCAAACCTATTTCTTTATCACCATTTGTATATGTCAAAGAGATTGAAAGTAAACGAAGAGAAAGTGTTGGATATTTTGAGTGATTAGATAGATATAATAAATATTGATAAAAGGTGAATATTTCTTTTACTGTATAAATAGTATTATATGCTTGAATAAAAAAATATTTCCATTTTTTTTCTTGAAACTAAAAAATATATTTTAAAAATATTATATGTAACTTTATAATTATTTGTGATTAAATATGAATATTACCAAATTTAAATTGATATTTTGGGTTTTCCAGTTTTCAATTTTCCTTTGAAAATAAGGAATAAAAACTAAAATTACAAGTGAAAGTTTCACTTGAGAATTATTAAGATTTATTTTAGTTTTTGAATCTTTTAAATAAATACGCTTTAAACCATAAAACGTCTCAGAAAATGAAGCAGCTGTAAAAATATTTTATTTGCATACAAAATTTAAATTAAAACAAACTATATGAATAATAATTACAATAATTTTTTAGATAATAATTTTGAAGAATGGTAATTAATATAAGATAAATTTCATCTGACCATTGGTAAAGCCAAGTATATTTTTCAGGGTTGATCGATGCTAAAAACTAAATAATAGTTTAACAAAATTTCGTTAAATACTTATTTCAACAAACAATATTCATTTGTTACCGATATGATTCTTTTTGCAGCAGGTTCAAATGTCCTAGCTAGTGATCTATGAGCAGCTATTTCAAAAATTGATGGTTTATTAAATATAGTTCCTGTTAGATGTGCACCTCGTTCTGCCATCATTTATTAAAAAACTTTTCTTTTACATCAGTTAAAATTGTTGTATAAATGCATTTTATATAAAATGTTTAATAGGAACATTGTTTTGATGTTTTATAATATGAAATACTTAATAAAGATTTGAATATTGATAGAAAATGAACTACACCAATTTTTCAGATCTAATTCTATTGAAGAATATATATGTAAAAAAGTTTTCAACAATAGTAATAAAAGATGAGTTGGCGATTTTCATTTTGATAGATTGAGATTAATTTATTTACAATATCCATCAAGTACACATTAAACTGAAAGTATAATTATGAAAATATAATTATCAACTACGCCCTCTAGAACTTAATTTCGAACTTGTTTTTTTAAGTCAATGTTAAGTAGAAACGAAAAGGTTTTAACTAGAATTGACCATTCCAATTTCTAATATCTATTTTTGTTATTATTGACTGTACGCATACAAAAGTATATAAGAAAGTATTTTCTAAATTTTCATTTAAAGTTAATAATATTATAAATGATTACTCGAAAAAAATATGATTTGAAAAAAAAAATAGTACATGTATTTCTATATACATGTTTCTTGCGATATCTTCAAAAAAATATGTGATATTCGTACAATTGGGAAGTATAACCTAAAACATGTAGAAAAAAATTATTACTGTATACAACCAACTGAAATTTTATACAAGTAATATCAAATGATATTGTCATGGAAAGTCATTCCGTTCACTACATGCAATTATCACTTGATCCTGACGATTTGTCGTTAATCTCAGTTGGTCAAACAAAATCTTACATGGAAAATGTAAAGAAGAGACAAGAAATAATTTTAGCAAATAAAACCAAGGGTGGCTTAGCCAACCCTAGAGCATTATTATTTTTAATACTTTGGTACATATTTAGTGGCTGTACTCTTTTTTTAAATAAATATATTCTTTCATATATGGAAGGTGACCCAACAATATTAGGTTATTACTAATTTATTATAAATATAGCTAATTTATAAAGAATATATGTTGATATAAATATATTATTATTTTTTAATAGGCGCTTGTCAAATGTTGATGACAGCAATATGTGGTTTTATACAAATGTACTTTCCTTGTGGTATGTACCAAGCAAGTTCCCGTTTAACAAGGCCACCTGGATTTTATAAACATATGATATTAGTGGGATGTACAAGATTTATGACTGTGGTTTCAGGATTAATTTCGTTAAATTATGTTGCTGTGAGTTTTACAGAGACCATCAAAAGTAGTGCTCCACTGTTCACTGTTTTTATTAGCAAATATTTATTAGGTATTGACTATACTCTTGAAATATATTTGAAAAAAATTACAAAAAAATTAAATTTTTCAGGTGAACATACAGGTTTATACGTAAATTTATCATTAATTCCAGTTATGGGAGGTTTAGCCCTTTGTTCAGCAAATGAAATAAGTTTTGATTTGAGAGGATTTGTAGCTGCAATGGCTACAAATTTGACGGAATGTTTACAAAATGTATATTCAAAAATGCTGATTAGTGGTGATGGCTTTAAATACACGTAAGTTATACTACTACTATTTATAATAATAGAAAACTATGTAATTATTTTAATGCTTAGACCTGCAGAACTTCAGTTTTATACAAGTTTAGCTTCAGTAGTAGTACAAATTCCAGCATCAATTTTATTAGTAGATCTGTCAACTTTAGAGCATTCCTTTGATATGCATTTGTTGACAGCATTTATTTTAAATGGGGTATTTTTTCATTTTCAAAGTATTACAGCATATGTACTTATGGATTATATTAGTCCTATAACACATAGGTATTTTTCTATATTATCTAATGTAAATATATATCTATTTTATTTTTATTTTTGCATTGTGCTTTTTTTGTTTCAGTGTTGCTAATACTGCAAAAAGAGCTTTTTTAATTTGGTTGTCAATACTATTATTTAATAATCCAGTAACAGGTCTTTCTGCATTTGGAACATTTTTAGTTATAACAGGAGTCTTGCTGTATAATAAAGCTCAAGAATTTGATAGAATAAAAATTATGAAATATCGATATACATCAAAAGTAAATTTACAATAATTATTATGTTATACATTTATTTTAAATGAATAAAAGTGATGTTTTTTAAATAATAGGTTAAAACAATACACAGTTTATAAATTATATTTTATACAATGACTCAAATCTATAAAATTGATAGCTTTGTAAAGCCTTAAAATTATGTAGTTAGTTTGTTATATGCTAAATTATAAAAAATTATAAAATTTTTGTATAAATTTTTATTTATTTTAGAAAATATATTGGGCACTGTTATTAAATTAATATTTGTTTATTGATTATTTTCAGTTTAATCATTAATTGTGTATTTGTGATATAAGAATATTTAAGTATTTAAAAATAAGAAGTAAAAATATAAAATTAATTTTTTTTTATTCTTGTATTAGAATTTCTGAAATTATTAAAAATTTTAAGCTCTCATTAAATTAATAAAATTGATTAACGTTAAATATTTATTTTATTAGTTAAATAAATTTCAAAATATATAACATTTTTATTATTTATATATCTTATATTCTTTATTATCAAGTTAAATGTTTCTATTATTGCTAATAAATTAATCATTTTTAGATAATTCTTAAAAGTAACACAATTAGTCACCTTAACATAGAATTTTTATAAATTAAAAAGCAGTCAAAGATACAAATAAATTATCTCATTTTATTGAAAATAATGTAAATGTGATTAAAAATTTTTCCATTTTATCCTTTGAATATTAGCATTATAATATTAAGATAAATTCATAATTCATATTGATTAAATCAATATAATTTCATTCGATTAATTTCTTTGCTAAAATATGAGCACTTGGAGCTTAAATAAATATAATAAAAAACATATTTGTTTCAAAAGTATATTAACAATTTAAAAGATTATTTTTTAAATTAGTAAAATCAAGATACTAATTATGTTATCTACCATTATATAATTTTCAAATATACTTAAAATTTAAATATACTTTCAGCAAAATTAATATTCATATTATTTATTTGAAAATTTTTATAAAAATCAACTCCTGAATCAAGGAGATGTACTTAAACAGTTATTTTTATCATTACATTTCATAATTATATAATGTAATATTTTCCGTTTAAAAAGGCATTTCATTTTTATAAGTTATAATATAGATGTGAGAAAAGATGAGTATTTCATTTACATAAGAAAACAGAAACATCAACATTCATTTTAAATTATTAAACCGATACTGCATTATACTAATATGAGATAAATGTGATATATCACAAAATTTTTAATAAATTTAAATAATTAGCTATCATATACATTAAAAAATATGTAAAAATATAATTATATATTTAATTGTTTAATATTTTTTGTAATAATACAGTCTTAACAATATTCAATTTAATCTTATCAGAACGAAAAAATATAATTCTTAAGAAATATTATTTTTTAATATGTTTTCAAATATAAAATAAAAATAAATAATCGTGACGATTTAAATGATCTAAAATGCAGATTAAATACATGTTATAAATAAAATTTATAATGTCTAATTTTAAGATTATTCTTAGAAATATATGTTTGTTTGATTTTAATACAAATCATATATTTCAATTGATATAAATTTTGTAAGAGATACACGTTTATATAAATAATAAATTTTATTATAACTAAATATTAATTCAATACATTATACACTATTGTGAAAACTTAAAACATTTTACTTTTTATAATGGAATATAATTCGAATAAATTTTATGGTATTACAGTAAACATTTATGAATATAAAATTGATTTTACTGTAAGGAGTTTAGTATGAAAACAATCACTTTTTTATATAAAAATATATTACTGAATATAAATATGACCATATATTTCACAATATACTTTTAAAATAATTTTAGAATATAGATTTTTTAATTATGAGTAAATATAACAATGTATTGAAAATTTTTTTTATTTGTAATCCATGTATTTTTTCAATATTATAATTTAAAAAAAAAAAGTAAAAAATTATAGAGCTCTATAATTTGTAAATATATATTGAAATTGAAGTTGTATTATGGATTATAATAATAATTCTGGATTTATTAAAGTAGTTATATATTTTATTACTTAAAGTAAATAATCAATTCTTTATTTTAAAAATAAATAAATTTGTGTAAATAGGTTTTATTAAAGTATAGATATTGTCAAAAGTTGAACAAATAGATTAAATAATTGTAATAATATTTTAAATAATATAAATGAATAGTAAAATAATTATTTTGAACTAAATTTACCAAAATTTAATTGGTCCAAAACTAATTTTTTGTCTGCGGCCCAAGTATCACGATAAAAATGAAGCGCTTGGTTGTCATCCAAAATAAAAGTAAGAGTTTGTATTATTTGTACTCGAATGGGTGACCATAAATTTTTCGCTTTATATTAGTAAACAATTATAAAAAGAAGTGATATATACATACTGCAATATATAAACCATTTGTATTTAATTACACACACAAATGCATACTTGTACATTTATATTTATTATTTATTAGCTGCACGCTAATTATATCGCATATATTTACGTAACTCGTTATACTTATTAATTTTTTTTAATTATTAAGATTTTAAATATATATTTTAAGAAAACTATGTAACACTGCATATAGAGATAGAATTTCTTCCACGATAATCTATTTTCTTATCGGTCATTGTAATAAATAATTTTGGTCTCTTATTTTTCGATATACGTATTTGTATTTTCATTATAAAGGAATGTTTACGAATTTTGTACCTGCACCCGTTTCACTATTGCGTTTTGACCCAGCCGACTAAATGATAAATTTTACCTGTTTGTATTCTCTTATTTATCAGCGAACTTGTGTATTGTAATAAGTAAAATGAATACACAATATTAATTTACAATTCATATTTATAATGTATATATTAATCAATATAATATAGATAAAAATATTTAATCATTAACATATTATTATAATCACATATTTTTTAATTTATCATCTTAGTATTTTTTCTATACATAACATAATATTGCACCTAAAAATCTATTTCGCGATACATATAAATTTGGTCAATGTATAATTTAAATAGTAAATAACAATTATAGGATATAATTATTGCTTATATAAAAGTACATATAAACGTACATACAAAATTACTCATTAATATTTTATAGAACATTTATAATCAATTTAAAAAATTAATGTTAAAATATTAAAAGTACGTTAACGATTATACAGAAATTCAAAATAAAATAAATTTATATCATGTATCTAAAAAGTATAATTGTTTTTAAATATTGAATTAAGAAAAAATATTTAAAAATAATAACTTTAACAAATATAAAATTATTTAAAAATAAACAAATTACTTTTTTATAAGTAATAATTAATTTATGCATTGAAATCATTTTGAGAAGATTAGACAATAAAAATTGATTTTTAAATTAAATTTTTTAAAATGAAATATTTTCATAGAATAATACCGTTGAATTTATATAATATATATAAAAATTGTTTATTAATATCAAGATGAAAATATAATAAAATACCTACCAAAAACGTTTTACAACGCGTATTTCTAAATTATTTTTTTTTAATTTTATTTCTATATTCATAAAAAGAAGTTTATATTATTCGAGTTTACTATAGTTTAAGTACCACAATTCAGATCTTTATTTATTTATTTCAGATTAGAATAACTATCAAAATATTTTATTATGAACAAAATTAATAAATGATTATATATATTCATCGATGGGTAAGAAATTTGATATTCAAAGAAATACTTAAAATAAAATAAATAAATAAATAAATAAATAAATAAATAAATAAATAAATAAATATATATATATATATATATATATATATATATACATATATTTAATAATTTGCATTCAATTAAAATTTTAGTATCTCAAAAATATTTTAATTTATAACGTACTTAAATCATTAAAAATATTAATTATGTTTTATCTTGTAGTAAGATCAGAATGGTTAAAAAATAATATTTTCTTGAGAATAATGTCTATTTTACATTCGATAATAGAATATTTGTGCGTGCTCTTCAGTGTCAGAAGTATGAGTCGGGATCATTTTTTACACGTTTAATTTTATAAGTTTATTGTAGCAGAATTGAATTATATAAATCATTGGATTATGAGCTTGGGCGTTTTCCTTGTATCTATTGCGATAATTTTATAAATACTTACACATCTATAGAAATTTACAGATGTACATTCATATCATCGTTAAATTTCAATAAATAATATAATGGATTATGGTAATATCGAAATATTATTTATTGCAATAATTTTTTAAATTGATACTAATTATTGAATAGAATCAGATTATATTTTGAAGAATTTGGAATAAGCTTTTGTTATATTTATTAAAAAAAATAAAAAATATTACATATGAATTGTACTAATTAAATTTATTATAAATTATTACATTAAAGAAAACTTTATTTTAAGAGAAAAATATCAAAAGTTCAATTAGAAATATTATTTTCAAATAATGTATAATTTGTAATACATTGTAATAAATAAATAATATATAATAGTATTTTTTTATAATATTAACATTGTTGAAGATTTTTTATTGACAGTAAATAAATCTTTTATCACAATTGTACTATACATTAGAAATGTTCATCTTTTTAATTAGTAACTTTAACATTCTTTTAATATAAAATAATTTTAGGGTTTTTTTATATACATATAATATATATTGTATCATAAAAATAATGATAATTTATGTACCAAAAGAATGTTACTATTGCATACAATAGTTTAATGCTTGATCTAGATCAGCGATAAGGTCTTGTTCTGTTTCAATTCCAACCGATAATCGAATGAGTTGATTATTAATACCAAGATTAATTCTTTCTTCTTCTGGTACCGATGCATGTGTCATTACAGATCTGAAATAAAATTATTTCACATTTAATTGAACTTTGAATTTTAAGATACAATGATTACTTCATTTTTTAAGAATAAAATTATAACGATTAAGTACCTTTCATTTGCGAAGTTGACTCAAAGTAGAAATTTAAGTTTGTTAAAGAAGGATGGATAAATGAAAATATGTAATTTATTTTTAAAAATAAGGTACATATATTTTTTATTAAGTTAAATTTAATATATAGTTGTACGATTATATAAATGCTATAAAAGGGTGACTGGACTATACAAGATTCTTACTTTGTATAAAGAAGCAATATTAGTGGTTTAGTAACTATTATTATCCAGGTAAGAAGAAGAAGAAAGGAAGTCAACTGAATTATAAATGTAATTTATAATTTTGTTATATTATAAGCTACAAGATTTTAGATAAATACTTGAATATAGTAATATACGTTTACTTACGGTAATTCGGCTAATGATTCATATCCACCAAGTGATTCAGCTAAAATGAATATTTTTAAGGCTTTTAAGAATTTATATGAATCCCCTTTATGATAAAACGAGACCATACCACTGTGTCCCGACATTTGCTGAATGGCTAAGTTATACTGTGGATGCGATGGTAAATCTAAAATTAAAAATATAATTTTATAATTTTTCTATATTTCAAAATCAAAATAAATATTTATAAAAATTTATTCTTACATGGATGAATAACTTTTGTTACTAAATGATGGTTTTCTAAAAATTTAGCAACTGCTAAACCATTTTTCATATGTTGCTGCATCCTCAATTCTAAAGTTTTCAGGCTTCGATTTACCAATGCACAATCATAAGGTGATGGAACAATGCCCATTGCTAAAAAATTAAAATAATTATAATTTATAACGCATATAATACTTTTACGATTCTTATATCTTATTATTTACATACGATAAATAAATGTTATATTAATATCACTAAAATTAAAAATATTACCATTCTGGGTAAATCTTAACTTTTCTTCTATATCATCTCGCTTTGTAATTGCAGCACCCATTATAACATCCGAATGACCATTCATATACTTCGTTAATGAATACATAGAAATATCTGCTCCAAGATCCAAAGGTCTCTTTTGACAATCAAAAACGAGCTAAGGTACAATTTTTTTAATTAAAATTTTATGATACGGTAAAATGCTTACCTGAAAATAGCATGTTGCAAATGTATTATCAACTACAACATAAATATCAGGTCTTGTAGCTTTTATTTTTTTAATTATAGTTTTTATATCGGCTAATTTTAGTAAAGGATTGGTTGGACTTTCGATCCAAATCATCTAAAAGTTAAAATTATAATAAATATGTTAGACAAAAAATGCAAATTAATTATAAGGAAAATGAATACTATAAGAAATATTCTTATTATATTTTATATATTAAAAAAATTTATATTTGGGAATTATTAAATAAATTATTAGTATAGATATAATTGTGACTTAACGTATTTAATTTTTTAATTTTAGAACTTGATTTATTTTTTTTTAAACATTTTCCAAAATAAAAAATATAAAGAAATCCTTATAAAAGTAAGTTATTTGCGATGAAGGTATCTATTCTGAATTTAACTTCTTTTAAAATATTTCGAAAATTAAATTTTATATAATTATAAGGAATAATTTTATAAACATTAATTATATGAATATTTAAGTACTTCCATATTCATTGTCTCGTCATATTCATTATGTTAAATAGAGTATTTGTAAAGAAAAATTTGGTAAATGAGTCGTATACAGTCAAAGATTAATAAATATATATATTTTACTAGATCTTGATAAAAAATAAAAATCTAGATATTTGTTAAAAGTCATGATTTTTTATTTAGAAAATTATACATATCAAATATGAGAGAGAGTGTGTGCACGCAGGACAAAGAGAAGTAACACACCTTAGTATTGAATTTTACAGTGTTGACGAAATTTTCTGTATTGCATGCGTCAACAAATGAGACTTCAATGTTCTGTTTTGAAACACAGCGTTGAAAAAAACGATTAGTACCACCATAAACATCATCACCACATATTATATGATCTCCTGATTCAAGTAATGACATTAGAGCAGTTGTTGCACCAAGTCCAGATGAAAAAACTAAACCATATTTTCCATTTTCTAATGCAGCCAGACATCTTTCCAAACAATTTCTACTTGGATTACCACTTCTTCCATATTCATAACCCTAGTACAAAAAAAAATTACATCATTAAATTACTTAATTATAAATTCTTTTATATCATAACTTTTATACCGACTTTAATACAGTTTACTCTATACGTGTTCACTATAACAATTTTCATTAGATTATTATTCTGGTTTGTATATTAATACTCAATAACATAATACTATGCATTTGTAAAACGTATTGGATTTTTATATTTCAATAAATATACAAAAAGAACGTCTAATAAGATGATACGTAAAAGTAACGTATATAAAACTACATCGTTGGATAAAATATCCTAAGAATAGTAAAAACAATAATAGATACATTATCACTAGAAAAAAAGAAAAATAATTGGACTTAAATCAATCATTACAGATTTACTAGACGAAGCAACAAGGAGTTGTATTAAATGCTACAGTATTTTAATTTGGCGTGCTAATTTAGTGTGCTATTTCTCTCTCTCTCTTTTGTCTATATTAACATTAATAAAATACATCTACCGATATAATCATATTATTTTATTGATGTTAAATTTCTTCCATGACGTAAGGTAATTCATTTCCTTGAGTTTACGCGATAAAAGGATCAAAAATTTTGTAAACAACAAAAACTTGTACATCAGTCTCTTGCTATAATAAAGATTTATAATAAATTTGGAATCAATGAAATTTCAGAGACCTTTGAAATCAGACAAACGGAAAGGAAATAGATTACTGGACTGTATAATTAAGTGCATATCAATTATTATAACAATTATTATTATTACTATTATAAATATCCAAGAAAAATGTATATTTCTTATTTGGGAATATAAAATTAAAAAAATTCATAACGCTTTAAATAGGTTTAAAATTTGTCGAATTCGATTAAAATCAAACGGTAAATAGAACCCCTACATTTGATAGAAACTTAATAAAATAATAATAAATTTTAAAAATACTATATGTTAATTTTTATTAGGTATTACAATGCAATACGGTTATTCAAGAATAATATACAGATAATGTGATTACAATCGACTATGAGGAATGCACCCAATCATTGAATGACGGATAACTAACCATATAACTTTAACTAAGAGAAATTAAAAGAATTTCAAACGAACGATGCAGCATGAAATATATTAAAATAGTCATTTTAGATTTCAAAATAAATCATAAGACAAAAGTAGAAATTGAAAAGCCTAGAATGTTATCGGAGGTGATCAAAATTTCAACCGAATATGAATTGCATCCAGTGGTAACACAAGCAAACTTTCAAATGAGTATTTATAAAGCGTGAAAACCATAAGTGAAGTACCAGAAAAAAAACTTTAATAATAAGTCACACATGTAAACGATAATTTATCGAAAAATATGAGAAAAAAAACAAAAAGGCATGAATACAATAAATGTAAAACATACGAAAGAGGAATATACGAAAAAAGATATTTGAGGCGGATAAATACGATAAATAGGGATTGCAGAATATAATATGGTAAAAGGAATCAAAAATTAAGTAATCCTTGAAATAATAATACAATAAATAACATATATAATAACGATTAAGGATTAGAAAATATGAATAATTGAAAGATAAAAATTAATTATTAAAGTACTCAAAAATATAACAATGTAAAAAAAGCTAGTCATTTAAACTTCAAACGGGAACATCGTTTGCTTAAAAAAATCAAGTGTTGGACAACACAGATATATAATAATAATAATAATAATAATAATAATAATAATAATAATAATAATAATAATAATAATGATGATGATGATGATGATGATAGCGATGACGACGACGATGATGATAACGATAATTAGAATAACGATAATAATAATAATACATACATACATATTCACAGTAATAATCATTATTTAATTTACGAGGATGCTCGCTGTTTCCCTGAGACAATGGCTATATAAATTCATCAATAAAAAATTAAAAACCGCATAAGAACATAAAAATTCTATTCGTAAAATTAGGGCAAACTTTTCTTAGTGATTTTAGAGAGCAAAAAATTTTAACTTCAGGAAAAGTCAGAATTTTTTATAGATATTGGATTCATTTTATCCATAATAAAATAAATAAAATTTTATTGCAATTATAGATAAACAATATCTATTTATGTATTACGAAGCAAAAAATATCACCTGGTCGGTAGAACTTCATTATAGTTCAAAGGCTACATATTCCCATGTAATTCTTGTTTCGGATGACAGAATAAAGAAAAATTATCTTATCGAATTGGACATACCTATTAAATATGATGGCGGTATTATAAATTCTGCAGAGAAATGTGCAAGATTAATGAATATAGTAATTTCTTGTGTCGGCTAAGAATACTTTTAAGTACTCACAAGAATAGGCAAAGTTTTTTTATAAGCTTACTATATTTAATTAAATAAATATCAGATAGAATTAGTATCTATTTATATATTATTACAAGACTATTAAAAAATTTGGAAATAAAAATCAAATATGAGTTCTAAATTTTGCTTTGAATATTATAATAAATGAATTTATATAAAGATTTACCCGATGTTGAGCTGGACCATCCTGGCGAAAAGTTGTTGACATAACTAGGGGTGGAACTACGGAACAATGACTCCATTGCAGAGGATCTTGCCCTGCGTGAATAGCTCTCGTTGCAAAACCTTCTTCAGTATTTGTACACATTTTATTTTGAAAGTTAAATCATAAAAACACCTTATTAAATTGTCTATGTAAAACAATTTTTTAAAGTAATGTTTATTTTTTATTCCAGCCTGATCTGAAATTTAAAAAAAATTGTTTTAATGCAAAATTTGTTTGTTATTATTAAAATGTGATACGAGAAATTTTTTTAAAAATTTGTGTAAATATTAAAAGACGTATTTTTGGATAATATTAAGAAAATAATTATAACAATAAACTAAATTATAGAATTTCGAATTATATTTTAATATGTTTATATATAATTTTCGGATTTACATAAGTTACACGACGCTTATTCATACACTTAAAATTTTCGGTATATTAAAAAAGTACATCGGTATTTTCGTAACAAATAGAAAGTTTGATTACATCTAATTCCAATCGGAGGGAAAGGGTTCGAGAAGATACCATAATAACGACGCAGGCGGAAGAAACTCATTCACGCCTAAAATTTCCTTTGGATATATTGTATTGCTCTGAAAAGCTCTTAAGAACATATGTCAGTGCACAAGTGCATCATTGAATTGCTTTGGTTAAAACACGACTGATCCTCTGGATATGCTAATTGAGGTAATCAAGATCAAGCCAGAGTTGTAATTGGAGCATCTAGCAAATTACTGAAGATCAGTACGCGATTGCAGTGAACGCGATAAAACATTTGGATGAAACGTTTTGCTCACACGACATCCGAGGGCGTCACCTCAGCTTATACTCTACAGAGTCGAAGCCTTATAAATATTTATATTATATTTTAATATACATATATCATTAATTAGATTTTACTTGCATCGACGGTATATAACTGTATATATAATCGACGCTGAAGTTGTCTTTGTTTTAAATGTTTGTATGCAGTTTTTTTGCCCGTGCCTTATAAAATAAAAATAATGTTAAATAATTGAATTTTATAATTATCATTTTGATACCTCTTCCCTTTTATTATTTAGAATTTTTTTAATAGAAGACAATATTTTCAATATTTAATTTTAGGCCACTAAACAATAACTAATAAATATAGGAATAGATAACGAATAATAGATTTTTACAATTAATTACATCAGTTATTGCACTAATTAAACTTATGATGAAAGTGGTGTAAAATATGAATAAAAATATTCTGGTAAGTAATGTATTTAATTCATTATACTTGATTAGCAATGGATCAAAAAATTAAAGAAATAATAAATTTTTTCATGTTTAAAATTTTTAAAACCATTTTTAACGACATATGATAGCAATTAGTAATTTAGAAATTAATCATTCATGATGATATATATTTCAATCACTTATACTTATTTAAAAAATACAGGTGATATACAAATAAAGCTTCTTTTGTACTTGCTTGTATTGATTTAAACAAAAGTAATCATATAATTTTTTGATTTCTAAAAAAATTCTACGCTTCTTTCAAGTTACAAATGAAATTCGCATATTTTCTCCTTTAAAATTATGATTGATTTTGGTTATACTACTAATAATCGTTGGAACCATTACCAATTGATTCAAATATTGTTTGATCATTTTTACAAAATTGAAGTTTAATGAATTGTATATTTTAAAGATAAAAGGTAAAATCATAGACATATCTGTAAACTCAAGTTCGGAAAGTGTATAAACGTATCTTCGACAAAAATAAATAGATGTAAAAATGCATCGATCGTGGCAATTATTTGAAATTAAATCTTTGATGTTCTAGTATATTAAACAATATTAAATTAAAAAGTTTGTTTTAGGTAAGATATTGACTCTTCCGAATAAGATAACCAATATTGTAATTACTTTTAATTTATTATTATTTTTGTATAATAGCATTAACTAATACCATGTTATTCCAAATTTGCTATTGCGCGTAGTAAGGAGAATAATAATCGATAAATTGAGAAATAAGCAACTTTAATATTTTGTACAAATAACGAGTATACAATCGCCTATTACTAGCTAATTTGGCCTCTCATTCTTTCTGCAGGCGTCATTCTTACGAAAATATAGAGTTTATGGCCCTAGTTACAGTGATGTCAAAACCATTGGACACTCGCTCTCTTCTATCATAGTATTAAGATTTACTAGAGCCATCATTAAATCTACCATAGTGGTCGTTCGATGTCCACAACATTACTCATTATAAATTTTATTAATTTAGATATATTTACTATTATATTTTTCCTTATGTTTTATTAAAATACGTGTTGTAATATAAAACTCTTATTTTGTAATACAGAGAAGCAAAACTCTCTTACTGAACAAGACGTCTAAATTTATTTTCATAGATGAACTGAAAACTATTATTACTTTATAAACAATATTTGATTCTTTTATTATTCGATATTTCGATAAAAAAATATCCTTTTCTTATTTCATGCTCATTAGGCTGTATCATAATACCAACTGATATAACATTGCAAACATAGTCAATATAATCTAATTTTAATTCTTGATTTTTTGTAAATTATACTTTAATGAAAAAATTGCCTTTCAACTAATCCTTGAAACTTTACTAAATGTTGAATACTATTTTTCAGTGATATTATAATATCGAGTAAATATTAAATTACATGAAAGATCAATTATCTAAAATATACAAGAATTAATTCATGTACAAAAGTGTAAAAAATACACATATACTAGTTATTATTTGTATAAATTAGTGAAGAAATAACTATTCTTTAAGGATTAAATTTGATAACTATTATATAATTGATGCAATATAAATAAAAAGTGTAATAAAAAAAAATTTGTTATGAAACGGTATATAATACAATTTTGATTTCCTTTTTATTTAAGCATTCTAAATTTCTTGTATAAATGTTTCTTACCTTAGTTATTATATATTAATTTTACTTTTATATAATTATGCATATTTATTTTAATAATACACTCAATTTTTCAAAAATTATAGTTTTAATTACAATTATCAAAACTATGTGCAATAAAATTTTTAAATTTATATCAAATACTAACTAAAAATTAGGGAATTAATAATTGTGATACATGAGTGGATTAGATTTTTAATAATTATTAATAAATAAAAGAAATAAGATCTTTTTTTAAACTGTTATTTAGAAACTCATTATATTTTATTTTTCAATATCTGAAGAAAATTAAAAATATTATTGATTTCAATTACTGTCAAAAATTTTAATTAATATTTAATTAAGGATTAGTTTTCAAAAAGAATTCTTTCGACACAATTTGTAGTCCTAAATTAAATTAAAAGTAATATAGGTCATTATTCAAATATCTGTGGTTTTTTTCATGTAATTATTGGTGAAAATTTCTACATTGTTATATTTTTTCTACATAGTACTGACTATGGATGTGTTGAATTAAATTAGTATTGATATGATTCAATATTACTTTCACATATATGAAATTAATATATTATACATATATGTAATCCAAAGATTATTTCACCATCCTAAAACTAAAAAAAGATATGAATGCAAATCTACTTATATTTATATATCATTTTAATTATTTTCTAAGAATTTTACGTTAGTTTTTATAATGCGACTAAAATAATTTAAAAACCCAAAAAAAACCGAAATTTTATGTACCAACTATAAGTACTTAAAATTAAAATATTTTTTCATAGTTTTATAATAAATACTTCATTAGATTTTACATAATTAGCATATTAAAAATTATAGAATTTTCAATTCGCTTGCATTTATAAATAGAATTATTTATTTGTTCAGAAACTACAATTTTAATCATTATTTAAATAAAAATTATCTTTCAAATGTTATACAATAATATTTGTTATCTTGATATTTGTAATAATAAATAATTATTTATACTAAATGAACTTTTACTTATTTAAATATATTAAAAAATATTATGTTAATTATAATATTAAGTTTTATTAAATTAATTAGTTAAACCAAAATAAAACAAAAATTATTTTCATTTAGGGAAAATAAATCAGTTATTTTTAATGGATATTATTTTTATTGTTATTTATATATTTTAATTTATTATAAATTTAACTATGTATACTTCTTGCTGTACTATAAAAGTAATATAATACAATCAGTATATTAAAAAGTTTAATTCTGTAAAAATGTAAATAAATAATATAATTACATTGTAGGTAGATCTAAAAATTTAATTTTCTTTTATAAATAATAAGAAATTATTTAATTATGTAAATCAATAAAACAAATTTATTATAATTTTTTATAAAGTAATAATGATTCTCTTTTGAATTTACACATCTTTAAAAATTCTTAGTAACTTATATTTTATAAAAATTCTGTTAAGGTAATATGAAAACTTATCTATGAAAATTATAATAAAGCCAATGTTTTATTTTGTTAGAAATTTCAATATATAAGTACTTCTTTATTACAATTGTAAAAGATATTAAATTTTTAGATTTTCCATAATTCATTCTTTATTGTATTATTCTGAAAAATTAATTTCATTCCAATATTTTAATAACGTTTTGAATGTATATATTTATAATAAAAGCATTGTCAAAAATTACTCTTAGATAAATTTTACCAAAAAAATATTACACTTCAAATTTTAACTAAAAAGTATTATACTTAAAATTTTAACTAAAAAGTATTATACTTAAAATTTTAACTAAAAAATATACTTAAAATTTATTTATATATTTTTTAAAGAATTTGATTACAATTATTGTTAAATTTCAAATTTAAATATAATAATAAATATGAATAAAGAATTAATGATCTAATTTTGTTTATTTTTAATTATACACTTAAAATAATAAGTTTTGAATGTTCCAAATTTATATACTAAGTAGATCTTTGTTTAATATTCTGATTCATAATATACTTGATACTTTGAAATATTTATTGTATTAGTTTTTTAAATATATTCATAATTTTTTCAGTAGTTATATTAACAAAAATTCAATTATTGAAAGTAAAGTGTACAATATAAAATAGTACAATATAAAATATAATATAGTGAGTTTAAAGAATAATGTTTAGTTTCTTTAATATTTTATTTAGTTATTTTAAAAAATTTTAAATATACATGAAATTAATAAATGTGAATGAATATATAAAAAACTATAACAATTTTACTTTTGTATAATAGATCAATAATTATATTCAATAAATGAATATTCTGCAATAAAAATGATATAAAACATTGAGATGTTTATCAATTAAAATGGATTTGACATGTCAATGTACACTACATAAACGTATCCAAACAATATATAAATATAGTATATTTATTTTATACTTAGTGTTGAGAACTGGTCAAATATTTTGCAGTATTGAAAGTCGACTATTAATAAGTTATATTTAATTAACGCGAAAAAAAAATTATTTTTAGTATGTATTATTGAACTATAGACACAATAATTTATTCATATTCCATACTGCCACATAGCTAATTTAAGTGAGTCAACCAGATTATTAATTTAAACTTTTTTTAGATGTATAAATGTTTTCTTCATTTATTAGTTTCTATTGAGAGACATGATTTAGTTTTTGATCTTTTATGTAATATTTTTATTGCATTTATAACTAAATAGCAGTAATTAAATCTAGCATTAAAATATGTATATGTTCAAATATAACCTTACAGGCTAACCTTCAAATATTTATGTTTAAGAAAGCGTATTGAAGAAACGTGGCTGTACTAATAAAATCGTATCTATACTCGTATCGACGGTCAATAAACAACTAACCAACTGACATTCAATATGCTCTTTTTAATTTTAAGTCATTGGCAATTCAATGTTTGATGATCGACGTTAATAATATAAAAGACAAGTTTTGTACTACAAGCAACAAGTTTCTAATCTTAGGGTGATTTTATATTAACTTAATATGCATTGTACATCTTGCATATATCATTTAAAGCATAGACACGGTGAATATAAATTATTATTAAATTAAAACCTATTTATTAATCGATATAAAATAAATAAATTAGCCATAAATTATTTCTTCAAACCATATAAATATTTTAAAATGATGTCTAATACGTAAAATCACATTTACATTGAAATGGATGGCTTTAAAACTTTTTTTTTTTAAATATCGACTTACTGCATTTAACTGAAGAAAAACTCAATTAGTTTTATGAGGTAGTAGATACAAAATTTCTTTACTTATTACCAAAATTAATTAATAGTTGAATAAGAGTTACAATTTTGAAAGTATATATTAGATTATTATCTACAAATATGCGAAAAGTTTGAAAAATATAAAATTTATGTAATGGCCATTTTTAAATGAGATTAATTATATATTTTGGTATGTATTGAGGTTGATACAAATATTTTTATAGCATAACCAATGAATAAAAAAATAGGATAAATATCTGCACAGCTATCTGAGATTTATTTGTTTATTTTTATTCGTTTACCTGTTAATTTTTTTAATTTAGGAGTAAGAAGATAGATATTTGACTCAACAATTATATTAATAAATTATATTAGTAAATAGAGGGTACTTTGATTTATTTTTTGTTAGTGACTATGATCTAAAGAAGTTACTCAAAAATGTTAAATGTTACTTTTTATTATCTGGACCTGTAAAATAAAAGTTAAGTCAATTAATTTGTATTTATTAGAGTTTTCTGTATGAATATTTAAGTTAATTAAAGATATCGTTTTTTTCTATCTAACTTTGTATTTGTATAATAATATCCTCACCAATTGATATAATATATATCTTTTTGTAGTATCACCTGGATTTAGATAGACAGTTGGTTTCGCAATATTCTTTTCCTGGATTTCTGTGAATAAAAGTAGCGAAACATATATATAATACGTTCATATTATTAAGGCACTGAAAAATTGGTCTTTATTTTTTTAATAAAAAAAAAGAATGCCATCTAAGTTTCTTAATAAATCGTTAAATTTGCTATCATTATGCTTAATATGTGCTAAATAGTAGGTTAGTCTTACTAAATTAAAAAAGTTCGTTCGTCGATCGAAAGGGTGAAATTGATGATTGTATATGCATGATGTAATATTATAAAACCCTAGGATAGGGTATACTACGCAGTGTTACAGCCTTGACATAAATTATTATTCAACTATGTATATATTTGCAAGTTAACACAGTACATTAAAGTTCATTTTTTATAATCATCAAATGATTGATAAAAAACAAATTTAAATACATATGGCTCTTTAATAAAGTATAAAAAGAAAAATTATTAAATTATCTCAATAGATGGCTGCTTAATTACATAATCAGTGAAATTATATTCACATCCACTTTTATGGAAAAATATGCCAAACAGTAAAAAAAAATATCACCTATAATGCATTGTTCTCACCAGAGTATTAGATGATACCATTTGCATTTATGAAGAATTGTGAATTAGAATCATTATTAGGCTGATAACTAATAAAATTGTCTCATTAAAGTATCGAAGCATAGGAGTATATTTCCGATAATGCATTAGCTAATGTAAGTCATTAATATTTGTAAAAAATATCCTGTTTTCGATATTGTAATACCATTAGTCATATTGTATGAAGGTATATTATTGCAGAACATTTGTATTTGTAATGTTATTTGTTTTTGTAAAAAAGTATTATCACATTTCAAAGGAAATGTTTACAAAGTTATCAAAGCGTTTGACAATTAATATAAGTACTTATTAATATTGGTATTCATATAACTACTTTCTCTTATGATTTTGTCTTTAATATCAACAGACTGGATAGAAAAATTTTCAGAATTCCCTTAAACATGATAAATTTTATGGGCACAATTTCGTTGAAAAGATAATTATTACCGCGGTACAATACAATAAAAATGCATTGTACATATGTGCATATATTACTTTCTTTTTTTTTTTCATGCAACAAAATTTTTTTTAAAATTAATTTGTGATTTATAGTTTAGAACATAAATATTTGCTGCATTAATAAATAATAATCCTAAGCACTGGCAAAGATTAGCTATCTAATCTTATCTTTATGCACGCTTCTTTCTTTTTTAAATTTACAATTGGTATTCCTTTTTTCTTCTTTCGCAACTGTTGCAATCCATTAAACTAATGGACAACACGTGATTATGGTTCGGTGTTTGACCACTAGGAGAATCATTATTAAATTTACTTTACTTTTCTAATGACATTAGAGCGACAATTTCTTTTTTTTATTCTTGATTATATTTGGAATTCATGGCATGTTTTCTATTGAGTTCTTCTGCTTTATAAACTAACCTCATTAATTGTAAAGTAACCGGTTACGTTTTGATTTATAATTTCAAAATTTATTATTGAACTATTATTGAAGGAACAGAAATACTACCGTGAATGTAAAAATTTCAAGTATGGAAGAAATAATATTAAAATTATTGGTTACCGATACAGCAATTATTCACCAGGTTAGTTATGTTTCATATGAATGTATTCTGAATTTTTCGTAAAACACGTGTTAGATATATAACTTATAATTTTATATATTAAAAAATGTATAACTTTATTAATTTATTTGTTTATAATTTATATAATTCTAACAAAATATATATACTTAAATGATTATAGAGTTCTTAGATAAAGATTTTTTGATGTTAAAGTAAAAAATGCTTTCATATTTTTAGGCTACAGCACAACTTCGAGAAGTATTTAAAAATCCAGAAAGTACACAGCTGCTTTATCGACTCATTCTTTCTTCAACTAATCCTCAAGTACTGTATAAACAAAAACATTTTGATTCATAATCTTTACTTTAGCTAAAATTTATTATGAATATTTTATATTTTTAGGTAAGGCATTATTCAGCATTATTATTAAGAAAACGTTATAATAAAACAAAACATTGGTTACAATTAACACAAGAAATAAGGGTAGAATTCAAAGCTATTCTTTTACAGGTAAATAGAAATTACTTTGCTTAATTTGTTTAAAAAATATAGAAATATATTTTTTATATTTAGGCTCTTGTACATGAACTTGAAAAATCAGTTAAAAATGCAATTGCACAACTTATTGGAGTCATAGTAAAACATGAATTACCACAAAATGGATGGCCAGAAATATTGCAATTTATACGCCACCTATTAAGTGGAAATATGGCTAATCAAGAAGTAAACAAAATTATAATTCTTTTTTTTGTTTATTTAATTTGAATAATAAAATATATATTTATAGCTGGGAATGTACACTTTGTCTATAATGACTGAAATAGCACCAAGTGCATATTTACCTCATGTACAAACAGTTATGGAGTTGTTACATGACACATTAAATAATTTTTCTGATTTAGCAAATCCAGTATCATGTTACATCTTGGAGACTATGTTACATTTAGTTCCACTAGTAGAAGGGAATCAGATTGCAAGTATAGAATTATATAATTACTTTTTAATTGATTAAAAATTGATATACTATATTAGTAACATTTATTTATTAGTATAGATGGTTAATGCTTATCATCAAATGATGCCTCGAATAATGCAAATAATTCAATCATTAACTACTGTAAATAAAGAAAAAGCAATAAAAGGTTTTGAATTGTTAGATGAATTATGTGAATGTGCAGCAACAGTTATTTCACCGCATATCAAAAGTTTAATTGAAATGTGCCTTTTCATCACTAATAATAAATCTTTACATGATGATCTTAAAATAAAAGCAGTTGTATTTATAGGTTGGCTTGCTAAAATAAAAAAAAAAGCTATTGTTAAACATAAGCTTGTTGAACCTATAATTGGTAAGCGATAATATTTTTATATTAGAAAAATGTAAAAGATATTTAGATTAACTTGCATACTTTCAATATTCTAAGGTTAAAAAATTGGTTTTATTATAAAAATTAATTATAAATTATAGAATAATTTTCTATAATTATAATTACATTTTTTGAAAATTTTTTAAAAATTTGAAAAGAATATTTACTATTTGAATTAGTAAATATTTAATTAATATTTAGTTTTGTATATATTAATATAAAGTTTTGGTATAAAAATATAATAAATAAAAATTAAACTTGTTTCCGAAATTTAATCCATTATTTTTCTTAGAAATGCTTTTTTCACAAATGTGTACAAAACCAAATGATGAAAATCAAGAAATTTATTTTACTGAAGATAATGATAATACACCAATTACTAGTGCTACTCAAACTCTTGATTTGTTAGCATTACATTTACCTCCTGAAAAATTACTTCCATATTTGGTATGTGTAAAAATAATTATATAACATCTATAGAAATAATTATATAACTTGAGAAAGTAATAGTAATACTTATAATTAACAATATTTTAGTTAAAACATATTGAGCCAGGTCTTGAAGGTACTGATATATATGCTAAGAAAGCATCATATTTATCAATGGCTGTACTGGCTGAAGGTTGTTCTGAATACATTAGAAATAAATATCTTGAAACTTTCCTTCAATGTATTTGTCAGGGTATTACCAATTCAGCACCTGTTGTTCGAAACGCAGCTCTTTTTGCTCTAGGACAATTTTCGGAGCATTTACAACCAGAAATTAGTCGATATGCAGATGAATTGCTTCCAATTCTTTTTCAATATTTAAGTCAAATTTGTAGTCAAATTCGACAAGAGAAAAAAGACTTACCTTCTGCAGATAGAATGTTTTATGCTCTCGAAATTTTTGCAGAAAATCTTAGTGAAGGACTGTTGCCTTACTTACCTACACTTATGACAATACTTTTTGAAATACTTACAGACAATAACAGTCCAATACATATATGTGAACTTGCGTTAAGTGCAATTGGTGCTGCAGCAAATGCAAGTAAAGAGCACATGCTTCCATATTTTGAAAGAATTATTAGTATACTTCAACCATATTTAATAATGAAAAAGCCAATTAACGAAAAAATGTGCTTACAAATACAAGCAGTAGGTGAGTTGTACATAATGTAAACTGATTCAGATATTGTAGAATTATAGAAGAAATTTTGTTTAAATTTTGTATATTTTGTAGATTCATTGGGTGTTTTAGCAAGAACTATAGGAGAGCAAAATTTTGCTCCTTTAGCAATGAAATCTCTTGAAATAGGTATGAATTTATTAAAAGAAACTGATGATCCTGATTTGAAAAAATCTGTTTATGGTTTATTAGCATCAATAAGTATAGTGATAAAAAAAGAAATGTCTTTAGTTCTTCCAATTATAGTAGAATATATGATAACAAGTGTACAAAGTTCTGAAGGAATTGTGGTAATTTATTAAATTATAACTAAAAATATTTTCATCCAATAATGAAAACTAACTTAACAGTAAATATTTTTTAGACTTGCTTTAAAGATGATGAAAATTCAGAGTATTTAGTTTATGAAGATTTGAGCGAAAGTGAAAACGAAGAAGAGGATATAGAAAATACCGATAATGAAGATGAAGATGATGATAACGATGGCGAATTTAAAGGTTATAGTGTAGAAAATGCATATGTGGAAGAGAAAGAAGAAGCTATTTTGGCTTTAAGGGAAATTGCTGAACATACAAAGTAAATTAACTTTTTTAATATTACATAATGAGCTTTAATTATGAACATTTTTTTCAGTAATAATAAAGTATTATTTTTTCAGAGAAGCGTTTATACCATACTTAGAGAGATCGTTTGAAGAAGTCTTCAAACTTGTTAATTATCCATTAGAAGATATAAGAAAAGCAGCTGTAGATGCATTGATGCAATTTTGTATAAATTTTTCTAAAATAGAGACCCATGAGGGTAGACAAGCAACTCAGAAAGGTCTGACAGTATTTATACCTAAGTTATCTGAATTAATACGACTTGATGAAGAAAGAAGTGTTGTTATGCAAGCACTAGATGCATGTTCTGAGTTACTTGAACAGATGGAGTCTGATATTGTTATTGGTGCAGGTCATAAAGAAGCTATAATGAATTGTATTACAGACGTTATGCTAGGTAAAAAATATATTTTAATAAAAATTAACGATATATATTAACACATATCCAGGTTAATTAATTGCATGTTTGTATTGTATAATTAAGTATTTGATAAAGAACCAATATATTTTTGGAAAACTGAAAACAATATTCATTGTGTAATAGTAAATATATTTTTTCTAATTAATAACCATATCTAGTACAAAAATATATTTAACTATATTATATGTAAGTTTAAACTAGGATATTATGATGCCGAGGTATTTCGTTAATTATATTGTTCACATTCATTATCTATTTACAATTAATCAGATTATTTTTACAAGTTGTCTAATACAAGTAAATCGATGATCTACAATCAGGAAAGTCTATACAGGAAAATTAACAGATAGCTTGTAATATAAAAACAGTTTAATAATAAAATGTCAGTAGTTGATTAATGCAATACAGTTTAGCATATTATTTCACTAATCATGATCAGTATGACAATTCGGTATAAGAGTTAATATTAAGTTTGAACAGTAAAAAATGTAAATCGTTTACATCAACCAATCTTTGGCAACAACTAATTGCAAAGATCTACGTCAAAGTATAGTTATGACACTCATCCCTGACCAACTTCATGGTCTAAGATACATTATTAACATTGATACTTGCACTTCTTACTAAACTACTATTTATAATTTGATATGTCATCACACGTGTATACTTGTTTTCATTTAATCGGAAACTCCATATCGAATCTATTCACCTTTTTCTTCTCTTAGAATGAATATTTTGTTCTGCAGATTTTGATTTTGAACTATTATTTTTTGTTATTGCAATAAATTGAGGACAAAATGGGTAAGTCTTCCTCTTTTTATTGCTAACTTTATTTTTTGTTTATATAAAATGTTAGATTAGTCTTTTTTGTATTGCTCTTTCACATTTTACTCTTTGAATTATATTAATTTAATATATTGGAAGGTTGCTCGCAATTTACACTGAAATAAATACATGTAAATATTTAGTCTCGTAAGTTATTTTTTACCGTCATTTTAATTATTATTATTGTATAAATTATTTAGTTTATTGATATGAATTATAAAAGATTGACTACTCTTAAAAAAAAATTAAAGGTAAAAATGTCAAAATATAGTAATAAAAATTTTGCAAATCTTATAAAAAGGATGTTATCTAGCATAATAAGTAATGAATAATAAATTGTAAGGGTATTTACAGAATAATGTTATATTGTTAATTTTTCATTTAAAAATGAGCTTCTTTTCTGTATTTCAATTCTTTTATATAAATCAATAATTAATTTATGAATGGATTTTTTTAGGGCGCACTGAATGTCAGGACCCTGATGGATTAGGAGTTGAAGGAGATGGAGATGAAGGTGAAGCTGAACATGATGAATTATTATTTGAATGTGCTGGTCAGTTGTTGACAAATTTAGGAAAAGCTATTTCTCCAGAAGATTTCGCATCATATCTGCAAATAATATTTCCTATACTGATACACCGATTGGTAGTAATCTATTTTATATTTTTATTATTTTATTGCAAAATAAAATTTAATTTTTAAAGGATTATTCTACTTAAATATATCTTATAACATGTCTGTGTTATTTAAAAATTAATATTAATTTTACAAGTCAATGAATATTTTTTAAAGATTATAATACAATTAAAATTTTTATTTTATAGTTAGTCTATTATATATGATGTATGTATACTGTATGTTTTAAAACAATAATATATGTTTATTTTTAGTAACCATTTTCATATATTATTTACAGTAAATCAAATTCAAATATTTAATTATTAATTTATTTAAACGTATATTAAAATATCTTTAGAATATATTACTTAAGTTAGTTTTTAGATTAATACCTAGAAAATTAAATATATTATAATTTTCATTACTGTATAAAATGTAACTAAAAATTTTCATATTGTTAATCAATAATTGTCTTTGATTAATCATGATCTATAGTATCAAAGCAGTTTATAATATTTTGTAAAAGTTATTCAGTTTAAGTAATAGATCCAAAATGTAAAGAAATGGAATGTTGACATTTATGTATACATCTAATTATCTTTTGACAATCACATAAAAATATTTTTTTTTTTAGCGAAGTAATTATTCTGAGGCTCAAAGATCATTCAGTATTGGTACAATTCTGGAATGTCTTCCATCATTAAAGCATCAAGTGGCAACATTTGTAACTGAATTATTTCCAATCTTTGTTAAATTTACAAATGATACTTGTGATGAAGTACGTAGTAATGCCATTTTTGGACTTGGTGAATTAGCATTTTATGGAAAAGAAACTGTATATCCGTATCCTTTTAAACATTTTTTAAAAGCTTTATTACATTATTGTTTGTAATTTAGAAAAAGAAATTTTTATAAATAGATTTATATATAAATATATATTATATATTTAATATTTGTCTTGTTTATAGGATGTTGTATTAGATTAGTTCAGAAATTCAAATACAAGGAGTAATGCTTTAAAATATTTTTTATCATAGTCTCGTTACATGTGTATTTACTTCCATTATATAAAAATTATTAATAAATAATTAAGATTAAAAAATTAAAGGTATTTATTTGTTATTAAATAAGAAATAATTTTTATAATTTTAACATGATATGATAAGGTGCTCAACTTTGAACACGTACTTTTTTTTTTTTTCTTTTAAATAAAATAAATTTAAATTAAGGTTTACTGTTTAGATTATTATAATGTATTTTGTAATTTATAGATATCTTATATTTAATAAATATAACTAATGATACTAAAATTAGTATAAGTATATTTTAAGTTTAAGTGGTTTTTAACTTCAATGCAGTATATAAATGTTAATATTAAAGTGGCCTACTTGCAGACTTTATGATAATGAAATAAACGATAAATTTGCAATGTATATAATGAAGTATAAATGATGTAAGCAAAACTAAAGTACTAATATTGAAAAATTCCACAGGATTTTTTTCCAAAATTAAATAATTAAATTTTAAAATCGAAATTTTTTTAATTATAAATGACTATTACATTTGGTTCATTAACTAAAATTAGTAATAATTAATAATGTAGTAGTAGTTATTTTTAACATATGTTTCATACTATTTCTCTAAAAATATATTATAATAGCTTATTATTAGTTATATAATCTAGATTCACATTTTTTTTATTAAAAGTAAATCATAAAATATGGAAGTAACTAACCACTTAGAATTAAAAGACAGCATCTTTCTTTTTTCATTAATTTTCATTGAATAAGAGGCTTAAATTTAATGACATAATAAATTTAAGTATATAAATTCATTTCTAAATACAAATTCAGTTATTAGTAGGCAATATAGATGAAATGTTATACTTTATTTCAGGATATAGTTTCTTTTAATGAAATAAACTTACAAGAAACTGTTTACTATGATACCAAAATTATATGTAATTGATATTTGTTTCAATTGAAAAAAAAAATATTGCTTATAACAGAAAAACAACAAAAACTATAAAACTATTATGAAAATCACAAATAATACACATCATTTTTTTATATTGGTTGATTATAAAATAGAATTTCAATATAATATAATATAATATAGAAATGCATTATATCTGAATATCTTTGAAATTTAATTTAATTTTATATAATAAATTAATTTTCAGAAGCACTTTTATATAATATTTTTGATTTTTGATTTTTGATTTTATAAATAAATATTTAAATAAAATATACTAATTTCTATTATCATATTATTTATTTTATAGTTCTTTATATATTAAATAATAAATATAATACATTTCTATAATAAAAAATTTGATTTGCATATATTTTTTTAAAGATGCAATTTAAAGTTATATATTAACATAATTATTATTTATTTTTAACTTTATTACAGAGTAAACACATTTTAAATAACTTTGCATTTATTCAATAAAAATTTTTCTTACATTAAACTAATATAGGCATTATCTCGAAATACTCCAAGTTCTTTCTACAGCAATAGCTAGAGAAGCACACGGTGGAGCCCGAGATAATATTATAGGTGCTATAGCTCGACTTATAATTACCAATCATGCAATAATACCACTTGAACAAGTTTTTCCTGTATTTGTTAACTATCTACCATTAAGAGAAGATCTGGAAGAAAATAAGACTGTTTTTAAATCCATTCTTGTATTATATAGAAATGGTCATACAATTCTGAGACCACACCTAAATACACTTCTGAAAGTTTCTATTGATATATTTGAAAATGCAAATATAGATGATGGTAAAGTAGCATTATTTTTTTTAATAATTTTTAAAAGTTTCGTTAATATTAAAATTTAAACTTGTAGAAACGAAACAAATTATTGCTGTATTCATAAGACTCGTTCAAATGGATTTTCCAGATGATTGGAATTTGTTTTATGGACAACTTTCAGCAGAAAGCTGTGTTCAAGTGCAGCGTATATTTATGTAAATATAAATAGTTTTGACAGATTTTTATAGTAAAAAGTTGATTGTTCAAGGATGTTAGTATGATATAAGAAATAAAAGTTGAGAAAATGTTTCACTAAAAATTTTTTTTTTACTGTTATCCACTTTAATGTAAACATATTTATTGAAATATAAAAAATTATTTATAAATTTTCATTAAATTTATATAAAATTATGAAATATTAAGTAGTATTCAATTGTAAAAATTAAAATATGAATTAAGTATGTAAAAAACAAAAATATATTTGAGATTAGAATAAAAATTTTCAGTTTCCATTTTTTATTATGTTTACTTTTTGTTTTGAAAAAATTTTATTAAAAAATATTTTAATTAAGAAATTAAAACTTATTGCTTATTAAAATTTATTAACATTTATGACAAAAAATTGTTTTTATTCTAAATAATTAAAATACTTGAATAAAATATTTGGCGTTTTATTGTGTATCAGAGTATAAATTATAAAGGTAAGCAATATAATTTACTGAAAACAAATGATATAAAGATATAATGTACAAGTAGTTGTAAGTAAAAAAATCACGAATATTATGTAAAAATAAAACGAAAAATGTCAGTGGATGTGGGTTTTCATTACGATCAGATAGTATAGTTTAAATATGTGAAATGATCCACAAACCAGGAAATATTGATCTATAGTCAGAACTAATTGAACTGACATCATTCTTATTTTCCAAAATACGATTGTCCAAGTTCATTGATGAGACGAATTTAATACATTTTCTCATCAGCCCAAAAAATTTCCATTGTCATGGTATATGGCTTCCAGGTTATTAAATATTAATATGATTTAATAGAACTAACCATCAAGCTCATAAACTACTTACGTGATAAGAGAATAATATAGCTATCCTAATGAAATGTTTTAATATGTCTCGCAACTCATCATAGAGGTCTATTTTATATAAAGAGCCAGTCGATTAGACCATCATTTTATTTTCAATATTATTTAAAGAAAGTCCTTTGTTCAGTTTGACAATGAATACGTCCAACGAGTTATGACTAATAGTACCATAACTAAGTTTATTTAATATAAAATGAACATAATTATGAGTGATTGCCGTTTAACTTTTTTACTAATTGCAAATATAAAATTATGTAGTAATTATTAATGTAATATTATAAAATTCATCTATTGCTTATGATTAAACTATCTTAGTTTTACTTTAAATTTTCACAATAAATTATTATTTAACTTTCAAATCGAAATTTATTTTATAAAAAGATTAAAAATTAGCTATTCAATAATTATTTATAGTTTAAACTTTTAATATAATGGTAGCAATAAATGTACTTGAGTTTCACCTTTTAGGCGATTGTTTAATAGTAAATAAATAATTACATTATAAAAATATGCAATATTATGAAAAACTATCGAGTAAGAGAATGAGAATATACTTTATAGATTTTAATGAACGGAAATTCCTGAATACACACATAAATATACAAGATATTTATAAAATTATATAAAGTTATTTTTATGTTTCTAGATCTTTTATATTTGAATACATCAGTTTAGATTTTTTATTACATATCATTTATCTTTAAAGCTAATTTTATACTATTTGATTACTAATATACTTAATTAAAATTATATGCTAAATTGATCGAAGACAAAATATTTAAAAGAAAAGAAGGTGTTTTTATAAAGATAATATATAATATATACTCCCATTTCATATGGTCTTCTTTACCTTGCACTTTCTTTCTGATACTTTTTTATTTGCTTCGATCATTACCGACATAATTGTTATTTAAAAAGTTTATTGTAAATTTGTAAAAGTTAGAGGCTGAAAAAAATAAATTAGATTAAAGTAAAATAAATATTATAAAAATAAGATATAAAAATATTTATTTAAAACTATTTTTGAACATAGTTTACATTATATTATTTTAATAAAATCACAATAATTAAATTTTTTTACAAAAAATAAAATTCTTTGAAATAAATACACTAAGTAATTAAAATTGTTTATATTTTGAAAAATTATAATTAAAATATTTATAAACCATTTACAAAATAATTATTTAGTTTTACAAAATTAATAAGAAAAAAAATATTTATTCGTTATAAAAACTTTACAACAAAGCGTAAAAAAATATTTTATTTAATTTTAAATGTTCAAAAAATAAGTAATTATTAAATTAAAATTTCTTTTATTCAAATTTCGGCAAGGCTGTTTGATTGAATTTAATTGTATTTTATATAAAATTTTTTAAATTGAATTAATATGTTTGTATAAAACAATTTTTTATAAATTTAATAAATCGGGGATTTAAAAAACATATTTATAATTCTTATATTAGAATCTGTTTTAATATATGATTTACGTCACTAATAATCGCTAACATCATGTACAATAAATTTTATTTCTAATACACTCGCCTTATCGGCTAATTATAAATATTATTATTTGTTGTGCGTATAATTTAAAATACGTTAATGTGATATAAAACATTAAAATTAAAAAATTTAATTATTTTTGATACATATAAATTGACTTTAAATAAGATGAACTTAATATTTAAAAATACCATTGAACTTACTTGAAATAATTAAAATTTTAATACCACAGATTGCTAACAATTGTTATATAAATAGTAAACAGTAATTTGATAATGGTAATCATTGTTAAAATACAATATATTTTTAATTGTTGTCTAAAATAATGCAAATTTTCTAATAAATATTTTTACTGAAATTCTTATTAAATTACAAATTAAAACTATTAAACAGTAATTTGGTAATATAAGATTATTTCTGCTCTGATCTAAAAGAACTATTTTTACGCAAGTGATTACATTTTTTTATTCTTTTACACATATAGAAAAGTATAAAACATTTATAACATCATTTGCATTTTTATATTTAATTACCATAAGGGAGAATGATAAAATTTAAGGTCTAGATGACCACTTGTAGATTGTGGATTTTCAGCAACTTCTTGAGAACACGTTGGTGAAGTTTTAGTAGGAATTTTGTCGTCAATTATTTCATTCTTTAAATATTTATTATTGATATTTGATATTGTTAATTTATGCGATGTTTCATTATTTGATAACGTAAATAAAACAGAATCTGGTTTATCTATAATCTGTGAAGGTGTTTTATTCTGAAAATCTTCTAAAGAAATTTGCTCTATTGATATTTTCTGATCATTTATAATATTGTCATTATTAGTGTTTTCGATAACATGCTGAATATTTTGTTCGGCCTTTTCAGTGCGAAGATTCAAACTGTCTGGACGTTCGTGCAATTTCATATTTATTATTGATACTGCTGGTCTGTAATATATTAGAAATTATAGTATTATATTTTTAATTAAATATTATTGTGCAAAATTTACAAAATTTTAAATATCAAAATTTTTAGTTATTTGATTAAAAAATTATAATACTAGAAATAATTTTTTTTAATTTGAAAAAATTTTAAATCAACCTTATATAATAAATTTATAAAACTAAATAACGTTATTAACATATAAAATAGTAAAAAAAATTGCAGTTTGTGAATGTATAAAATTTGAATACTATTTTTTAAAAAATATTTTTTAGAGAAAAATAAATGTTTAAAATTCAATATATATTCATAATTTTAATTAAATATTATGTTATAGTTTTATTAAAATATATATCCGAGCTAAAACATAGTCCATTCCTTTTATGAAATTTGGCGTTTAGAGATGTTAAATACTTTTAATTAATTGTTTATTTCAAATCATAAAGTTAGTTTGATTATTAATAAAATAATATTGAGTTAACTTATATAATATCTATTTATAAAAGCTAATATGTGTTAGTAAATCGTTGTAAAATTAAACGACTGTTTTACAAAAAGAATAGAAAAAATGAATAGAACTAAAGCTTTAAACTATTATGCGAAGTAGATGTTAAAAAACAAGTATGATAATTTACTTTAATTAACTATTAATTACAAAAATATGTAGATTAATATTTTGATTTATGTATAAATATTGGAAATACTTACAATTAAATTGTTAATCTGAGTACATTGGCGCTGTTAATTTATATTTATGATAAAAGGAAAAGATTCGTACTTGTTTTTTAACATCTACTTTGTATAACAATTTAAAGCTTTAGTTCTATTCATACCTGTTACCAAGACTAAAAATAAATTTATTTATAATTTAATTGTTATATTAATCAACATAAATAATAATTACTTCTTTTTCTATGTATGACTCTTTTATGTTAACATGTATGTAGTTACTCGCTGCATACATATTATGTACATGGTGTTGAAAATATAAATTCTTGTTATAATATACAAATCAACATAAACAACAATAAAAATTATCGTTGTGCAATATTACATTATTTAATCTAATAATAAAATTTAGATAAAAAATTGTTTGATAAACTTGTAATAATTATTAAGAGTATTTTGATATTTACAATTGAAAACAGGATTAGACTTTTGATTCAGTTGTATTTAATTTTTTAAAACCTTAAATTTTATTTTAGCGTTTCATTCAAAATTTGCTCCAACATCATTGAAAAGTCTAATCAAAAATTTTAATTTTCACATATACATATTATAATAATTAAGAATGCATCGTATTCGATGTTAAGATATTAAAAATCGAATGTACCGAAAATTAAGCGCATGATTTTTATTATTCAGAAACGAACACAAGTTTATAAAAAAGCTAGTCTGAGCACTTTTAATTGTTAAAAAAGAACTAAAAAGATTTTTTTCTTTAAAGAAAAGATAGATGTACATGAAGAATTAAGTCACTCATAAAAATGCCTGTTAACATTAGAGTTACATTAAGTATTACAGCGTAATTTTTATCATTCAACAAGTTAGTTAATTCAAAGGATTTTGAATTATTTTTTGATTGTTGCCAAATAAATTAATTTTTAAAGAATTATAAATCTGAGTAGACTCCAATTTTTATTAACGCTAGAGTGAAATGAAGTGATTAAAATGATTACCTGAAAAATAACTACAAAAAGGTATTAAATTTATATTAGATCATTGAAACTAGATCATATTAATTTTTTTGTATTATCATACTAAGAAGTTTCCTTATAATTTCTATTTAATAATAATTAACAATCAGTTTCATAATAATTTCAATGCTCTAAAGATACTCAAAGATCCTGAAGTCTTAGCTATTTTATTATAATTATTTTTAAATTCATTTTAAATAGATTATTTTCCTTTTTGTTCGATATTCTTATTATAAATTTTAAACAGAACAAGTAAAATAATAATATTAAAAATGGTTAAAAAACTTGTAATTTTATTCAAAGTTGTAGAATTATATTTTATGGTACTTAATTAATTTTTCTGTTTAAAGTAAAAGTATTTCACTTTCTCTGTATTTTTTATTAAATTTTTTATAAGCAGTTTTATAAATAAAAACTACTTAACTTCAGTTTTTTATAATTAAAAGAACAAAAACTGTAACTAATAGCTCTACTTAATTTACAATATTTTGCTCAGATAAAAATTGAAATTGAAATTGAAATAAATAAATTTTACAACTTTAGTATTGTATTTAAGTTAGAAACAATATTTCTATGTGAAGATTAAAAAGTTAGATTTAATCTTTAGTTAAAGATTAAAAAAATTAAGACAATTTATAAATCCATAAGTTTTACAATATTGATTTTTCTTTAATATTTAATTATAAATATTAACTATTTATACATTTATTTATAATACTGAATCACTACTCATACATGACTTCACTTTTTCTGCTGTAAAATAACAATTAAAAAAATTTAATGTAAACTTGAGTTTTATGTTAGAAAGAGTTCTTTTTTAAATTTGAAAATTAATAATGTAATATATATTCCAATACACACCTTAAAAGTGGAAGAAATGCGTTATTACAAAATTTTGGCAAAAAGAGGGATTTTGTTAGTCAGTCAAACATCTTACCGTTTTAGTATAAAACTGATACAGAAAATGTAGCTTATAAATTTTTTTTTAAATCAAAAAAGTTATAATTGGCTTAAAAGCAGGAAGTTTCTATCGTCAATTAAAAAAAACATAAAATTAAGGAAAAAGTTCAAAATTATAGGATTCAAACAAATGTTGCAAAATTAAGACAAACATTTTGCTTTTTTTTAAGCGAATATATATATAAGTGATATTACAAAGACATATTTTAATTCGTTACCTTATTACCTCAGCATTTTTAACGATAGGGTATGGTAACTTACCTTGAGCTTAGACTGTGACAGAAAACAACCTTTGAGAGATTTTCTTTTATAATCCGAGAGTATTAATTAAGTAATTATGTAAGATCGATGGATTCGGTAATTATGCAAATATGGTAGATGGAAATCCGTTTTTAAAATTCGAACATGGTGAGTGTGCAAGCAATAATGAGTGAATATTGATTATTCGGTATGTGTACTTGTTTCATGCTTCCGAAAATTATATTTCAAGTACGTTCATAATTATCTATTTTTTGATTATTCAATTTTCTTTTCGATTTTATGTCTAAAATGCGCTGAATATTTTACAACAAACAATTTTTCCACACATAAAATAAACTTGTTAGAAACCAGTATTGTTATAAATTTCTTTGGAAATCTGTGAAATTTAAACGATTTTCTGTTGCCGATTTCTTCGTTTCTTAAATTGTTTTTAACTCTAATTTGATTGGAGACTAAGTATTTTTATTACTGTATCTTTAATCAGATATTCATATTTATTCTACGTCGGAGATTCATTATTATGTTTTTAATCTGCTCTTTATATTGTTGTTTAAAATTTAAAATGGTTTTGTTGAATTTGATTTCATCGTTTATTATTTGTATAATCACGAAGGATGTGTTCAATAGTTTCAATCATAGAGAATTTATCATTAAACATAATTTTTTCGGGTCTAATTTTTGGATATGTAAATTTGATTGAGTAATAATTAGCATAATTTGTTAAATTTTTGGACGATGGTTTTATTTTATATGAACATTTAAAAAATTAACTTTTTTTTACGTCATAGTCTTACTATATTGATATGCCATTCTGATAATACTGACGCAGTTGTAGCACACAATATTTTAAACGCATATTTTCAAATGTGTACACAAAAAGGCGCTTACATGCTGCTAAGTATAATATTTAGAATAATATACAAAATACCGATTTTCTATTAAGTTAACAGAAATATTATAATGTAATGATATTTATTGAAATATAAAAAATATTTTAGTAAGAAATATTCTCGCTTTATATAAAAACTGTAATCATTCTTTTAAAAGCACGAGTTTAATAAAATCATTGTTTATTAAAATATTTTTAATATTTAAAATAATTTTAATATTTAACATCTTAATTTTTTCGTTTTTTTATCAATTCTAGTTTTTAAATATAGATACATTATTAAAATTAGATAGATCAATTAAATAAATCATTACAAATTTTAAGAATTATTTTTTTATCACTACAAAGAATCTATAGTTCATTATTATACAAATGCATGTACATATGTTTCATAAACAGATTTTCTTCATGTGTAGCACTAAATGTACGATTTCAAAGTATCGCGACAATGCTCGTACCTAAATATGTATATATAAATAAATAATTACAAAAATATTGTATTATTTAATTATATAACTACTATTTTAACCAATAAAAATTTTTCTAAAAATTTAATTAAAAAAAATTATTCCCTTTTTTTAAATTAATGATAATATTTTAAACAGATTAATTTTTATAGAAATCATATCTAATAAATAACAAAATTTTAATTTTTTTTTAAACCTGAAAATTATGTTTTTTTTGGTGCTTGTGCTACAGGTAATAAAATACGTAGGTATAAGGTGCAATAAATAAAACAGAAAAAAATCAAAAAAGTATATTTCAAAAAAAATTATAACTATTATACAGATTCAATATATTGATAAATAAACCTAAATAAATAAATATTTTTTATATTTTTCGATTATTACGATCAAATAAAGGAATGCATTTTTATGGAAAAATACTTATTAATAAATGGTAAAGTTTTTGCAATTCACGAATCTTTTGCATTGGTAGTTTATAATTATTGTTATAAAATATCGTATTTTAATAAAATTTTTAGGGAATAAACATTTTTTACTGAAATCAATCTATAAATTTTCTACAATTTTCTTCATTGTAGATATTAGGAGAAGTAAAACTTTAAGTCACCAAAAATTAACTATCAAATCAATCTATTTTACTCATTATTTCATAAAAACTTTATAATACTTTTTTTTCAATGAGTTTTTCCTAAATCAAATTTAAACTGTGTTCTGTTTTTAAGTTTAAAAGATATATTGTAACTTATTTAATAAACAATATACTAATTTTATTGGGTTCCATAAAAATGCAATTATAAAATCACAGTTCATATATTGCTATAATCTATATAAATAATGTTTCACGGTAGTTAACAGTAATAAAAATTCTTATATGTTATTAAATAAGATATAGTATAGATTTGCTACATATTTATGTGTAGAAAATAGCACTACTTGATATTTTAAAATTATATCTATGTATAAGATAAACTACAGCATCGCCCGTCACCGTCAATTAGATGCTTACTTTATAACTAAGACTTTTATATTCGTTATAACAGGTTGTATCTAGTGCTTAATCAGCCAAAATAAACTGCCATCGTAATATTCTTTAAAAAAATGCTTATGGATATACATGTCTCACATTTTATTATACCTAAAAAATATAAATATTATAAAATAAAATATATAAAACGTACGTGTGTGAACATACACATTATTCATGAATGTGTGCATGCGCACGTGCATATATACATATCGTATAAACATTTATCGGTTAAATTTAAAAAATCAGCAATGTAAAATATTTGGATACATTTCAATTGTCTTTCAAAAAAATTTTTTTCAATTATTAATGATAAATTATAATGTATATTGTGACAGTGTAATTGTCATCAACCTTCGAGTGGAGTATGGCATTTTTATGCATTATATCTTAACATGTAAAACATTCGTAAATACTGTACTTTTTGATACATTTACTCATTAGCAATTTGATAAATGTCGGTGCAAGCAATGGTATTTATAAAAAAAAATGGTATATCTTGTACAAATAAAATATAGAAAAAACGTTGAATTTATGACATAATGTTTATACTTTCATAAATACAAAATTACAAAATATAGATGGCTAAAAAGAATGTAAACAAGATATATATATATACTTTTATTTAAGGTATATATATATATATATTAGATTTAACAGATGGATTTCTTATAATAATACATACATTTTGTTACCATTTGAGAGTTTATAAAAATTGTTATTTTATAGTTTGACAACCAGATATAAAGTAAAGTTTATCTACCATATTGATGCGTATTTTTCTTATGACATTACTGAATCCAATAAAACCAGTGATCTTTAAATGTAATATTTATTTCGTAAATACTTACGAGAATATTAATATAATTATAGTAAGAAATTTTAAGAGAAATTCTTTTAAGTGATTTCTAAATTTAATTCCGTGACAGATAAAAAAATGTTGATAGTTTAACTTGTTGGGACGATAATCTAGTTAAGATTGATAGTTGATATTAATTAAATGACGAGAAGAAAGAGAAAAATAGAAATAAATATATAAAATGGTGAATGCTTTGAAAATGGAAGTTATCAGCTTCAACGTCTAAAAAGCCACACCTTAACAGATTTACTTTCAAAGAGATTCAAGAGTTCTCTTGATAATAATAAAAGAAGCATAGTAGTTACTAATAAATTAAAAGTGAAAAATTATTCTAGTTACATGTTTAAATATCAAATTCATAGCTTCAAAATGTAAATTGATCACGAATATCATTGCTCATGCTTTATAAACTTTTTGAAGTAAAATTAATAAGAAGTAGTTTTATCAAGAACTTGTGATCTTATATTCACATAATTACATGAATAAGCCAGGTGTAGAAAAGTTCATTGATATGGGAATATATTGGATAATTCTACTCCAAGCAATGTTTATGATTACGCTTGATAAGTTACAATTGGTTATTCTATCTATTTTTAATAAAAAAAGTCGATAGTATGATAATAATAATAATAAAATAGCTCTTTAGTTATTAAAATATTACCCTCGAAATCAGAGTGAATTCTATAAATCATAACAATCATTATTTACGAGTATTTTAAAGTTAATATGCATCAATAATTTTATAAAAAAATTAAAAAAATATAATATGCTAAAGTTTGTGACGTCATCATAAAACGAATAATGGTTACATATGAAATCTAAGCACAAATTATGTCTTGTTTTAAATTGATGTTTGTAATGAATACATTAAGAGACATGATTCTGTAGATACAATTTTATAATTTTAAATTTTTCAAAAAAGAAGTTTTTATTTAAGATATATATTGAACAAACATGTTTTAAATTTAGAGGAAGAATTTATATTCTAGTTTATACAAAGAACCAAGTCCTTAATCAGATTTTTACAAGATAAAAATACGTATAATTCATATGCAAAAATCCGAAAAAAAATGAACAAACTGATTAAATTATCTAAATATTTTTTAACCAAACTTTATCATTATTTAGATATTCAATAAAAATACATAGTTTACATATATTACAATAATTTATATTTATATTTATATTTTTATAACATTATAATGTATTTTTATGAACTTAAAACCTCAATATATATATAATTTATATATAATTGATGATAATTTGTATGTCAAGATTCAAGTCTCAATAATAGAAAAAATATTTCTTTTCTATTCAAACAATCCTTAAATTTCGTATGACAGGAATTGGAATAAAAAAATTATGCGCTTATACGTCGTATAAAATGTTTCAACGTGATTATTCTTGATATTTATTATTCTCAATAGTTCTTAAATAAAAATTAAATCGCAAAAGTATATATTTTATACGTTTTACTAACTTGTTCCCTTTCGTTTTTTATTTGTTTTAAAATTCTCAAAAATATTGAGTTTAATTTTCCATATTTTTTTAAATTTCTTATTTAAATTTTTTATAAACTGTGTATTTTTAATATTCTTTAATTTCATTGAATAGCATTTTTATATTCATATTTTACTTTAAAAATAAACCGAGATAATATATTGATACTAATTAAATCGTTGATGAAATATATCTTAATATTAAAAAGTTAAAATAAAATAAATGAAAATAGTAATATTGGCAAAATAAAAATTATATTATGATCCTATTTTGCGAATGATTTACTATTTTTACCTTGGTATTTTTTACTCATATTTTAAGTTTTGAAATTTTGAAATGTTTAATTTTTCTATATTTTCATTATATTTTATAACAATATTTGTACAATGTATTTATTAGATTTAATAAATATTGAACTGCCCTTACTTCCAAATTTTTTAATATATAACATTAAAGTAGTACTAAATTTAAAGTTTTTAATTGAATAAATAAGTTTGTATTATAATAAAATATATTATAATAATTAAACTTTAACGTATAATGTTAAAGAAAGTAATTTTAAAAGAAAACATATATTAACGTTACATTGAGTTTTAATTCATACTATATTTATTATAATCCATAAATAGAAAAATTTATTTTCGATTTAAAATAATTGTTCGATACAATATAGTGTATTAAATTTTTTAACTTAAAAATGCAATAATTAATAGATAATGAAGATAAATTATAAAAGTATAAATATGATACATACCTTACGTGTTCTGCAGATTTTTCATTGACAGCAGTATTATGTATTATCTACAATAAAAGATTATGCTAAAATTATTTAATGTATATATTAGATATGTTTATAAGTATATATTTTAAAAATATTTGTCGAGTAGTCTTAAAATTAAAAATAATTATACTATTATTTTTAGATATAAATTAAATACAAAAAAAATTCATATAATTCTAGATTTTAGTTATTTGGTTATTATGTTGATTACTTACATTAGCCATAGAACAAGGTGGGCGCGATGCTGCATATCTGCCATAAGCACTGCGTGTTACTGGCACCCCGTTAATACTAAATTAAGTTAGCATTAAAAATAATAAATTAGAATGTTAAAAATAATAATGGTTATTACATAAATACATGTGTAAGTGTGCACATGTATAGATGTTACAAAAATATTATTTAATGATATGCGGATATTTTTAAATAGGAATAGTAATTTAGATTATACAAAAAATAATTATTTTAACTCCCTTGTTACCAATGATAAAATTTGAATAATGATCAATATTTAAACTCATTAAACTAAATTCTATTAAAAATATTTAAATATGATTTCATGGTATCGTTAAAAATATTGAAAGCTCAATACCTTATTTTACATAAATTACTCTTTTTGATTTAATTTAAAACATTCAATTTTTAATTACAGAAAATAAAGATGATCGCTTTTAAAGCAGTATTATTTGCTTGTTAAGTAAAATTATACATTAATGAATTATAATAAAACTTACAAAATGATAAAATAATATATTTTATACATAATAATAAATTACATTTTTGTAGAATTACACGAAATATCTTAACACGAATAGATGATATATCAAATATTTTTTTCGATGTTAAGTTTATAAAAAAAATATAATACTTTCAAATAATTTTATATTTATCTAAATATATTTATTTACTTAAAATTTATCTCAAATTAACCGATTTATTATTTTATAATTTTGATCTTACAATAATATATTCTTTATTTAACTTTTTTTTGTATACTTATTGTATAAAGTAGCATATTTTGTGCTCCATATTGGTAAAAAATCATTATTTTAATTCAAGTAATAATTATATTTTTATTGCTAAATTTCGATTTTAAAAATCGAAATTTGAAAAGATGTATTTAATTACTTTGATTTTTGAAAAATTATAAAACTTTCATAAAAATATAAGATTGAATTATCAAAACTAGAATTTCAATAATATTTTAAATAATATTCAAAAGAAAAATATATGGATTTTTAAGACTGTACTAGCTTAAAATAATTATTATAAAGTACGTTCATATTTCATACATTTTTTATAGAATAAAAAAAATTAAAAAGTTATTGCATTATTAAAAAAATGTATTTAAATAAAAAATATTCATAGAAAATTAGTAAATAATTTTATAAAAATAATGATTGAATTGAAAATGACATATTCATTTTTTTAATAAACTTGTAAAAGTATTGTTATTACAGATAAAAATAATTATATAAAGTAGCTATAATTAATAAAAATATATATAATAACATTAATTTTATGGATAAAAACTCATGGAATAACATAGAAATATTTTTAAACGTCAGTTAAAATTATAAGAAAACAAATTTTCATAACAAACATTTGGTTTTTGATTTTTTGGTATCTAAACTAAATTTAGTCTTTTAAATTATTGAAAGAAGAATCTTTTAATTAAAAATTTTCAAATCATTAAAATTTTGATAAAACAAAATTTATAATTTTTTATAATGAAAATAATCTAAATTTTTATATACTTTTTATTTATGTCTCACGACAAATTTCACTGTGCGACAATGATTTAGCGATGTGAAATCAACCTAGAAAGCTAAAAATATTAATCTGAAAATTTTCTTAATTCATTGCTAATTTTAGACGATATAAAAATATATATAGATTGAAAAACTAGTACAGAGCTCAAATAAAATTTACTTCAATATATAGGTTGTTCCTAAATGCTATAATTGATGAAAAACATATCAACTAAAAAAAAAGATCTGATTACTTATAATTAGTTATATAATAGCAAGTTATTGTATAATAATTACCTACAAAATACCACTTTATTTGAAAATATATAATTATTTTTTTCATATAAAATAAAAAAGATTAGTATTAGAATATTTTTTTACAAAATATACAAACTTAGCAATATGTATAAATGTGTAATAGTTTACTAATACGCATTAAACAATAGTAAGTTTAAATATTTTTACATGAATATTTTGAATATTAAATTTTATAGATTGCTTATTTATATATAATTGTATATTAATTATATCTTAAATATTTCATGTTTTTAATTATTTGTATAGAAATAATTGAAAATTACGTATAAAATAATATCAAAATTTAATGAATTAAAATTTTATCACAGATTAATCTATCTACATTCAATATTTTTAAATTTACAGTAATTGAACTACTAAATCATGTATATTATTTTTAATATTGCATCTTATCTCATATAAACACATCCTGTGCAAAGAATCTTAATGAAAAAATTAATTATTGCCTTATTTATAATTTTTTATTGTTAAATTTATAAATATATTAAACAAATAATGTTATTTATTATAAAGAACAAATACCATAAATGTGTATTTTTTTATTAATTTATTTTTATAGATTTTTAATAATTTTGCTTTCATTTTATCAATAAGTAAGTTACCTACATCAATTTTTATTTTACTCTTTTCAAGAAATAATATAATTAGTCGCTATTAATACTAAAATTGTGAATAACTCGTGTTATTCATTTTCGTAAATAAAAATAAACAATATCTCATTTTTTAAGGTATTCTTTAAAATTTAATGAAAAAATTCCAAATATAATTATTCGATAATTGTTACTATTTTATTTTTTTTATTATTATTGATTATATTTATTTAAGAATAAAAATTTTCAAAGATAAATTATTAGATAAAATCACGATACATGATATATGATTTAATTTAGATCGGATATCCTTTTTAACGTCTAATAATATATATATGTATATTTTTTTTAAATATATAGATGTGATCTTTTGTTTCTTCAATATAAACAAAATAGAAAATATGGTGGATCTCCACAATAAACTTTCAGTTTTTTCAAAAAATTTATACTTTGTGAATATTATGTACTTTCTTAATGGTAAATTTTTAATGCGGCTTCTATTAGTAATTTTATTCTGCATCACATAAATCAACAAATATATTATTAATATTAAAATTATTACATAACTTTTGTATAAATATAAAATGATATATAAGGAAATTTCAATGGTTTTATTAATTAAATATTTTGTGCACATCCGAAAGAAGATACTGTTGTCATTGTTTTAAGTAAGATAAAATATTTTAAAAAATGTTTGAATAAATAAAACATTTTAATAATAATTTTTAAATGTATTTTTAGCTATAATAAAAAAAATCCAATTAAACAATTTAAATTTTACTTTTTCAAATTCTTCCAACAATTACATTTAATTTATAATTAAGTCTTTTAAATTCTTCTTTTTATATTTAAAGTATTAAGTTTAATAATTCTGTATCTTAAAAAAAATAAAATGGATAGATTTATTTTATAACCTCCTTCATGTAAAAGGGTATATATTTAGTTCAAAATAATCGATTCGTAAAGAAATATTGAATGACGTTGAAATATAGTTGTATAAGAGTATATTTTTAAATTATAATTAAAGTAAAGTTATATTTATAATATTTATAATTTCTAAAAATGTCAATTAATAATCACATTATTAAGTATATATTATCTAAACTTATACTTTATAACTATTATCAAGGACTATAAATCTAATAAATAAATTTTTGTTTGTTAGGTACACGTATTTTAAAATATATCACAAAATAAATATATAACGTAGTTTAATTATATATTAAAAGATGTAAATATAATTTTAACGATATTAAAAAACAATTAGAGATAAAAAACATGAATGATAATTTTAAAGCTTCAATATTCTTTATATGTACTAAATTTATGATTTTATTTTCACAAGTAAGCATTATTCTATATAATTGAAGATTTTTTATAATGCTTTAGACAAGTTTATCATTATCACATTTATATTATGGAATAAAACATGAAGAATGAAAAATCAAAAAGGTACTAAAATAATTTTTAACTTTTTTAAATAAAATCAATTTAAGTTTCTAGTCAATTTTATTTTATCTGACACTAATTTATAGTATCAATATGTTTAAAGATTGCGAAATTTCGAAAAAATAACTTAATCGCGTACCGTATAATCTTTCAAAATATAATAATCTTTATTTTAATATAACTAATTAAAATAGTAATCTTAATTTATCATAGGAAATTTAACTGTTTATAATAAATGTTACTATGTATGTCTATTTAAGATTGACCGAGTAAATCAGAATTTTTTATTTAGAAGAAAGTATTTATTAATAATATACTATCTTATAAAGAAAAATATTTTGTAGACATTTGTATATTTTGGCTATAACATTAAAAATATTGATCCATTTTCATATTCATTCTGGCATTTGTTAATGGAAAAACTGTATTATTTAGCTTATAATTTAAAATGCGTCTTAAGTTAATTTTTATATTATATTTATATATCAAACTGATAGTAACATTTTTGAAACAATTATATATAGATTTACACAGTTTTTTATAGCCTTGAAGAAGGATTATCTCTTGAGATTTAATAATTTCTCATCTGATATTGGTTTTTATATTCCATTTTTTGTAAGACTCATCTGTTAAGTTTCACATTCTGGTACAACCTGTAAGTACATTGAAAGTAATAAATGTAATAATAACAGATTTATGAATTAACAATGAGGGTCTTTGTACGAAAGTAGTTTTTGAAGTGTACAGTAAGATAGAATAATTTAAACAAAACACTACTGTTATTGATTTTAAATACAATTTTTAAAGATATTTAAAAAAAAAGATAATTTGATTTTGCATATTAAATATATTTGAACTGTCTTATAAAAAAATTTATTTTATGGAATTTAATTAATTAATATTTTATTTCATTTTTGCAATATATTTTTTTATTTTTCTTCCAAAATTTTAGTTATCAAGAACGATTATTTTAACATTTTATGTGTTAAACATAATTTACGGATGAAAAACTTAAACTCGTGTATTTTTATCATAATAATACCATTTCTGATTAAATTTCATTCATTAAAGACAAATTTTCTTATTTTATCTTAATTTCTATTATTCTTAAAACCATCCTAGGAAAATAAATTCTAAAGACTAATATTATCATTCTTAATAGTTTTCTATGATTCTTTGATAAATGAACAAAGCTAATAACCAATAATCCAAGTAGAAAGGTTTATTTAATGAATCTAAATAATAAGATATTATAATTATTGCATAAATTAATAAAAATTTTATTTATGTTTAATGTAAATAAATAAAAAATATTATCTATAATTCAAATTTTAATAATAATAAAACATGAGAGTAAATATTAAACCATAGTACAGTGTATTTAATACTTCTACAAATATAAAAACACATTATATAAATATAATAAACTATATAATAAATGAAAATTGACCGTAATAATTAAATAATTAAATTAAGATTTGCAATTTTAATATTAATCTGTATTCATGATTATTTTATTTATTGCTTTTATTTATTATTCCATAATTTAGACTCTAATTTTACAATATTATCAACAAGAACCACTGTAATTTATTAATTTGAATATTTTATAAATACAGTTCTTTATACAAATTATTTAATAAATTCGTCAATTTTTATTAAAAAATTTATAAATAGTAAAATAAATCCAAACTTTTGTGGAAAATACTTAAAGAAAAATTGGATTAAAAAAATTACAGATAAAAATTTGTTAAGAAAACTTTTAGGTCACAAATAATACCGTAACAGTTAAACTTCGTATATTTTAATCATCTAATATTTTATAATAAGATTACACTTTAGTATCAGTCTACATCCTATTCAGATAAAAATTATAATATCAGGTTGTTCGTTTAAATTAAATATCGACTAGTTAATATTTAATTACTGTTGAAGATGAGTATTTTTATAAATAAATTTTTTGTATCTTATATTTTAAAACCTTAAAGCAAAAAAAAATAAATTTTAATTTGATAAATGTCTTTGATGAACTAAAATTTTAAATAGCTCCGATGGTATAATACGAAAATATGAAATCAATTGATAAAAACTTAAAAAGTATATGATCAATAATTTAGATTTATACTTATAAACAATTTTATCATGGATTTGATCTATATATTACATGTAATAATTACTTTTCAATATTTTTTATATTAAATACTATTCTAAATACTACCTTAAATTTTTATTATTAACTATAACTTAATTCATGAAAATATTAGTAATTACAATAAGGATAACAGCTTTACATATTACTTGTAGAATAATATACACTATGATAAAGCTATAATACAGGAAAAAATAATTCATAAATAGTGTAAAAGAATTTTGCCAATTAAATAAGTTAAAAGAAAAATGAGAACGAAGATACTAATTTCAAAGTTAATTGTATAATATAGACATTATAAATTAAAAAGAAATCGAAATTCTTTCATTTCATTTCAATTGTTACTTAATAGTTACATAAAGAGATCGTATCCTCATGTTAACCCTAGGCTTCATAAAAAATGCGGTATCTGAAAACATAAGAGATATCTTTCCTGATCATCCATTAGTAACAGTCATTAACAAAGAAAAATAAAGAGAAATTGAAAAAAAGCCAAGGAGAAAAAAAATAACAAGGATAAACTTGTAATTAAAACAACTTAAGTAGATTTTTTTTCATCAAAGGCGAACTTATATTTTATTATTTTTCTTATAAATATTTTTTATGTAAATTGTTATAATTACGTAAAATAACCTGTAACGTTAATTAGATATCAGAATTCATCCATTATGTTAATTTGTGATTGAGAAATAAAATTTTGCTATTATTGTAAATTGTATTTTACATTATCTAGTCATTTGAATCATTCCACTTTTTTATATACTTTTCCTTTCGAGGATGTATTACAAGTAATCTCTTTTAAATCACTTTAGAAGTTTCAAGTTTGTAATTCATACATTAAATATTACGTTATGAATATGACGTAAGAACTATTTTAAAAAATATTGTAAATATCTAAAATAGAAACTTCCAGAGTTTAGATATCTAACCAAAAAAAGTCATTTGTTATTTTTACAAGTGATAGTCATAATTATAATTGTTAAATTTATTTTTATGTAGGATGATAAAATATTGTCGATAAAATAGATTACAGAAATGTCTGATCATATGTGAGTAAGGATAAACTTCAAAAGATAAGTATCGATTAGTGTATATATCACAAGAGTAAAGTTTAAATCGTAGATTTACATTTTAAAACAGGAATTTGAGCTATTGTGATTAAAGCATTAAGTGTTATTTATTGTATTAAATTGATGTTAATTAGAGTAACGTATAAATATATGAAACAAACGCAAGACACAATGCGATTTTCTTTAAAACGAAAAATAAAGTTTATAAACATTTCAATAATAAAGTGATAATTATTTATTTTTTGTGTTTGTTTCTTTTACCGAAGGCATGTAATTTCATTGCTTATTTGGATTAATGTTTAAACGTCTTTACCAAATGTAGATAATAAATGTAGATAATAGGAATTCTGTTATCAATTCTAAACTCACCATGAAGAATTCAAAAAATTTTCAACTTTTTCTCGAGCTTATTGAAATAAAAAAAAGAAATAATAAAAATATCTTAATTAGCAAAACTGGTAATACGAAGAAATAGGTATAACCAAGTCTAGAATTAGATTTTACAGTTCAAAAAATTAAAAATGAAAACATTATCAGATTTAATGTAGTTTATTACACTCATCAGGAGCATTTTCTGGTATATGTTTTTATATATTTTTATGTTTTTATATGTTTTTATATGTTTTGAAATTATGAATTTTTAAAAGAAGCTATAAGCTTAAAATCAAAATTTGAAAATAAAGTTTTCAAATATTACACATATCTAATGAGAAATTAAATAAAATTTTAAAATAATATAAATTACCATTGTTACGTAACATAACTAACTAATATAATTGTAATAATATAAAAATGTAATAGGAATGATTACCCACTAATAAACTATGCTACTTTTAAAACAAGAGATTCATGTTTTAGAATATATTTCAGAAAATAAAAGTAGCTAATATTTGATATAAAAAAAGAGTGAATATTTAAAATCTAAATAAAAATATTTAAAAAATTTTAAAAATGAGATTCAGAAACATAATTAGATATGAGATAATGAAAGGTACAAGGAATATCGACATTTGAATTTCCAGAATAAAGTTTTTAAACATCCAACAGAAGTTTTTAGGAATTTTATCCATATCCATCGCTATAAATTTATATACATGAATGCGTTTAAAGGAAACGATTTTTAGTTCTTCGAGTCAAGCTTGAAGAAAAATATGAAGAATTAGATGCCGATTTCATATATTTGCCATCTGATAGATTTAATCAATGCTAAGATAATAAATTAATTTATATATTTATAATAATTATTATATAATAATTTATATATTTATAATCGTATAAAAGTAATATATTTACAAATGTTACCGATAAAGCTAAATTACACAATGTTACGTAAAAAAAATGTTAACATTTTTTCAATCGAAAAATGTTTAAATTATAATTCTTTTTTCATATATTTTTACGTAAAAGTACTATTTTTTGTTATAATTTTATCATCTATTACAAAGCAATATTTTTTTATTTCATCCATTTTCTTTAAATATTTTTATACAAAATAAGAGTTTTTTATTTTTTATTAAATAATTAAAAAAGTATTTTAAGTCATGGAGTAACATAAATAGACCACTTTTTTCAAGAGACTTGTCATTATTTTTATGAAATAAACGATTCTATAAACAACGTGTTATTAATTGTTATATATATGCTAAAAAATACACGAAATGGTTTAAAAAATAAAATTTTTTTATTTTGTTTTATATAAAAATTAATTATTGAATTTACATTTAATTTCGATTTGACACAGTAGAATAAACTACTTAAAAATAAATATATATCTTGCAATTTAGTACTAAGATAGATTTTTTCTGATTGCCTTGAAAACATGTTCCCATTCGATTATAATTTTATATTTTTATATTTTATACTTTAATATCAAAACAATATATTCTTTTTCAATTAATATCATGAATAGTATTTGAAAAATTATTTTAAGTTTAGTACTTTTACTTGAAAAATAATAAATACTTTTAAAACTCTGTTGTATGAATTTTCATTAATTAGAAATTATTTTTATCTTCATTTTATTAAATATTTTAAACATGAATTTTTTTATTTATAATTTCAGAAACAAATTTATGAACATAAAAAAATTCATTTTTAAATCATTCAAATCGTTGATATTTAATAAACATTTAATAAATTATATCATCATAAAATATAATAACCTTTTTATTATCAATTAGTTTTAATTTCATAAAAGATATACGCTACTTATTTATTTTATACTGAAATATTAAAAAACAAATATCAATAATATTTTATACTAAGATTAAAGAGTTAAATTACAACAACATAAATTTGATCAAACTTAGATTTAACTTAAATTAGGAATCCTTACCTTATGTTCTTTGGCGAATGAATATCCACAATATTATTTGATTGAATTTTATATTCGGTTAGTTGTTTTTTTGGTGAAGACAAGTAAGAGTACCTATTAGTATTTTTAGAATCTTGAATTTCTGTAAATAAAAATATATTCTTAATTTTTAAGTTCATTTTTTGTGTTAAAATATATAATATTAAAAATATTAAAGCAGCGGTGAGACAAGGGATGGGGTTCTTTTAAAGATGGTACACTAAACCAAAATATTTTATCCAAAAAACATAAATAAATAATTAGAAAAAAATGAATTAGCAATTAATAACTGTATTTATTTATTTTACTTAAAAAAATATATGTAGAGATACATACATACGCATACACACATAACAGCTTTTTTTTTAAAGAAAATTAAATGATTGTATATAATACACAAAGTTATGGCATAAAAGTAACAAAAATTTTAATCAGAATGAAAATTACAATATATACATATACTTCTTATCTATTGTAATTATTTTTATGTTCGATAAAAAAAGTTGATAAAGGAAATGAAAATGAAACTGAAAATGAAACAGAGTTCCAATCATAGATAGGATTCAGTACGTTTTCATTATGTCCATTTGATTATTATAAAACTATGTATGATATCGTCTATGACTATGATATCGTAAATGAATAACAAGTTATTTTGATATAACTACGAATGAAGTCTTGTATTTTACAATATACAGCATTTAATTATCTATTAAATAAAGGATATCTAAATATATATATAAATATTGAAAGATTTCATAATTGGTACATATGGTAAAAATATTATTTTATTAATTTAAGAAGAGTTGTCTAATAAAGATCTTCTAATATGGTATATAAACGAATATGCTTGAAATAAAAATTTAAATAATATATTTTGATGATAGTTTCAAAAAGAAAATTTACCGAACAAAATATAATAAAGATTGTTGTTTTATCTATTACTTTTAATTTTTAAATATTAGTATAAAATATGGAAAACATAGAAGTACAAATTGGAAAACGACTCGAAAATTTTATATACTGACAAAAAAATGCATTTATTCGATGCTAATGTAAGTATAATATAAAGCACAAAAATATATCAATCAATAGAAAAAGAAAAGAGTAACGACTAGATGATACAGATGAAGTAATAAAAACATTTTTAGAAGTCACATCTAGTCATCATCGTTTGACTATTATACACAAATCGACTGCCACCTTAATCTACCTCGTCCATGAAAACATTAATATCGGGTATACTATATTTAAGATCTGTTTCTCTCTTTGTCTATCTATTTAAATAAAATTAGGGAAAAATAACAATATCCAAACATTTTATTTATTTTACAGAAAAAGTAACGAATTTAATTTATGTTTTATATATAGATATTTAGAATAATTTAAAATAATTATTATTAGATTTTTTGTAGTTGTCTATTTGTTTAGTAGAACCGCTTTCCGTTCCGAAAAGATTAAAGAAATAATAATTAGAGTTTATGAGCTTAATATATCTGTGAGAATTTATAGATTTGTATAACTTTCATATCAATTGTAATGAGATAATAGAGAGAAAGAGAGAGAGACCCTTGTTAAGATCACGATAATAAAATCACTTTTTTTGATAGTAGAAAGATTAATGGTAATTAATGGTAATTTTTGCCGCATCTATTCGACAGTATTTTTCTTCTGATAGTAAGTGCAAAGAAGAGTAAAAAAAATTTTATAAAATGTTATATTCAGTATACGATTCTGAATAATAAACGATTATGTCCATTTTTTTATATTTATTTTACCAACAAGAATTTTTATAATTTTATTTTTATTTTATTGTTTTAATTTTTATTCTTACATTTTTAGTAATCGAAGCTTTTTTATTAGAAAGAAATAGATTAATTACTCAAACTATTGAAGATAATATTGTACGACTTGTCCAGCATTAGCAAAATTCTACATATTTTTTTATTTTTGTTATTATGATATTGTCCTTAGTTCCAAACGTTACATTTCTTGACATCAAAACAAAATTAAAGAAGGAAAAGACTGTCCGATACAGGTAGATGAATGTGAACAGGCTATTACATACTAAAGAATTGATCATAATATTCCAAATATAGGTGAAAGATATCTAAAATCTTTCAGAATATTTTTACAAAAATTAAGATGGCTACTTCAATCATTGCGACGAAAGTTGTTAGAGTTTAAAATTTTCGTACACTGTACTTATCAGGTACATTATGTAAATCCTGTTACATTACATAATAGAATAAAAAAATACGGTAAAAAATTGAATACAAAAAAATATGCTACGAAAAAATATTTATATTAAGATATTTAAATAAAGCAAACAATTAATTTATAATACATTAATAATAAAACTTAAAATGTAAAAAATACTTTAAATACGTTTCACCTAATAATTTCTTTTATTTGTTTTTTAAGTAAAGCCATTTACATAAGAATTTACATTAATTTGAAAAAATGGAAGACTATATAAAAAACTTTATAAAAATTCTTTTTTTTCGTAAGAAATTATTAAGTGATGAATTTTGATAATGTTATATTTAATATTAATTTTTAACCAAAAATATTATCGGTTTTTATTGTTAAATTAAGAATTTTTTTCTTTTCATTTTTAATATTATAGATACATATAACGGATACATGTAAAGAAAAGAATGTCATAAAAACTTTGTACTTTAATTTTTTAATACTGTAAAATTTTAAAAGTAAAAAGTGCTAGTATTTAACAAAAATAACTTTTTAAATATATATGTAGTGTAATGTCTGTATAGTTTAATATTAATAAATATTATATAAATATTATACAAAAAACTGTATCTGTATTTCTTGTAGTTTTATTACAATTAAGGTTATAAAATAAATTTTTTAGTTAAAGATGATTGCCCTATTAATATTTTAAATGAAATAAAAATTTTATGTTTTAAAATTTGCCTTATAAATATATTTGAAATTTTCAAAATAATTAGCTAATGTATATTTATACTACATATTTTACGTTATTTTTATTAAAAATTTTTTTCAGTTAGTTACATTGAAAAAATGAATTAAATATAACTATATATGTTAATTTTCTAAATTTATTACTCTGTAATAAATTATACATATATTATAAAAAAACTTACCATCGTCAAAAAAACCTTTGAAAACAACAAATTTGTTATTTTGTGGTATTACTGTTTGAAGACCATAATGTTTCATAAGAAAAGATAAAAATTTATCGGATGGACGATCTATTGCTAATTTAATTGGTTTTAAATTTTCTTCCTGTAATTGATAAAAAAAATTTCTAAGTTATTTAAAAAATATATTTCAAAATATATTATAATAGCATACTTATAACATAAAAATAATGATAGCATTCTACGATCGAAAAAATAAATACAAAAAATACTTCATAAACATATTTAAAATTTTTTTCTTTTAATAGCTACTTTTGTATTAAATATCAAGATAAGACCCGGTTACTATGTATAGTGTATTTACCATTAGTTTGACATAACTTGCAACATTCAAGTACCATAATTATTAATTAAAATATTGTTATTTACTAATATTGCATTTTTGTTATTAGAAATAATATATATAAAATTTTAAATATCTATATCAATGATTAAAATATTTTAAATGTTATATATTTATATTTAATTTAATATATAAATTCAAAATATATACTTACAGATAGCATATGTTGATAAAGTTCATTTCCCAAACCCATACGTTGTCGAGATTCGTGAATGTAAAAGTCTAAGATACATCGAGGCTTAAGTTGATAATCAAGACCATTATCATCAAACATGAATAGACTTTTAGAACCTGTTTTTAATAGACCAACTACGCTACCAAGACCACTATTAACAAAAATGGAAAATTGTGAAATTAATTTTACATTATAACCGATAAAATATTATTTTATTTTATTAAATAAAAAATATTACTTAATATTACTGTATATTAGTTAAAAAAATAATTATTAAAAACCATCGCTATCTGTAATACATCTAAATATTTTATTTGATAGAAAGAAATTTCTTTAAAAAAAATTTACTGTATTCTTAAAAATGAAATCTATAATATTGTCTTTAATATAATTGTAATTTTTCAATATACCATGTCAATATCACTCAAAGATAAATTTTTACTAAAACTCCATATGTTTCAATAGTAAAAAAATACATAAAACTATGTTATTAATAATATATTTATATTAAATTATTACTTTATCGAGTATAATGCATTCTTTTATTTTAGTTAGCAGTTATTAATTTACTTTTCACAAAAGCTTTTTATTATATAATTACAAGAAAAAGAATAAAAGAATATTGAATTTAAATCATTATTATTTGTTGTTTTTAAAAAATATAATTATCTTTAATTATATTTATATGTTTAAGATATATAACAAAGAATATATATATATATATAACAACACACAACAATTTCATAAACTCAAATAGATTTCTATTATTGAATTCACATCATAAATTTGTTAATTATTTTGTGTTAATGTAATGTTAATGTAGTATTAATGTAGTGTATCCAGAAGTCATCTTGTCATTTATTCAAATACTTGGTTTCTACCACCTAAAAATGGCAAAAGTATATTTCTGCCGTTAAAAGAACATTTTGAAGATAGAACATGGATCTAATTCTTACATATACAATTTATTACTTTAAAAAGGATGCAAAAAGCACGAAAAGTCTGTTTTTTAAATAGTATCGATGTAGCCATGATTTATCAATTGAGCTTTTATAATATATGGTAATCCTTATATGTAATATGTTTCATCTACAAAATGAATATTTCTAAGTTCTAACGCATAAATTGACTAACAGTATCAATGCATTTTCCAACAAATTTTTTGTCGCTTATTTCTTTATAATTTTTTTTATATGGATATACATTCTTTTTTTAAAAATACTTGATAGTTAAGTTTTATTATTTGTTTATAAGTTTTTACATTTTCATTTCCAAATTCATCTTTTATCATTGCATTATACACTTTTCAAGTATTAAAACGTTTTGACAGCCGTTGTGATTCCAAGAAAAAAAGAGAAAGAGTAGAACGTGTGTAGCAAAAATTATTCATGGCACAAAATGAGTACAGTTTCGAACTACTATAAAATAAAACATCAGAGCATTTATCTAAATTTTTTGTCAGGAACATCACTATTTTCTTGCTTTAGTACTATAGCTCCAAGTGCTTGTTTAATTGTGTTTTTATACAAATTTTTATACAAAAATTTTGTCCTTTCATATGCACTGAATCTATCTTTTCTTTAAATAATATTTTATAACACAGGATTTTGCTGATCCTTAATAGAATATGCATTGAATAGTTATCATTTTCATATAAAATTGTTTTTATGTACTTGTGATACAAGTACCTATATGATTAAGTTATTTCAAGTTAATATATAGAGTATAAAAACATATTTTTGTTAATGGTAATATTTTTTTAATAGGTAAAGACAATATTTCTATTCTTACAGAAAAAATTTTTCATACCATATGTACATGGTAGTTCCAGTATTTTATTATTATATATTTTTTAGTTTTATATATAGTAAAGGAATTCCAAAAATTTAGCTAATTAAATATAGAGAGTATTCTCAGAATATGCAAACAAAATAATTAATAATATACATTATTACTGAATCTTGAAACCCAATAATTATGATCTTAATAAAAAAAGTTACAATATTTTAATTTAAAAATAGATTTAACGATTATCAATCATACAAAAAGAAAGCAAGTACGTACATAATATTGTTGGAAAATAAAGAAGTAAAATAATTGACATAGTATAGCATAAACATAAAATTAATACTTTATAAAAAATGTTTTAGATACACATCTAAAATATAATTGATTTAAATTAAAAAATACTAATGATAAGACACATTTTAAATAATCAAATCATAAATAAAGATAAAGAGATTATACATATAAGTCAAAAAACAGAGTGAGGGGGAGACAGAGAAAACAAAGTACAGAAAAAAAGTTAATATTAATTAAGTATTATTTACTAAATTTTAATCTTAACCAATAATTACTTATTTCCTTTATCATCTATCATAAGATAAATTATATGATCCGTATCACGAAGTTTTACTGCACTGGTAATAGTTCTATTAAGACCCTGTGCTTTAGCAGAAGCCTCACCCATATCGTCCAATATTCTTGAAAGTAGTCGTTGGCATTCACTACAAATATAAAAATAAAATTTAAAAAATTATAGTATTAAACTATAATATACTTAAATTATTTAAAATATTATAAATATATTTTTTAAATATCATTCGTACATTAATTTTATACCATATTAAATATAATATATGACAGTTTTCAATTAATATCCATTCATAAAAATATTTTATAAATTTAAATTGATAGGATATTAATTAATTTTATTGATGAAAAACATTTATAGTACTTTCTTTATATGCCATCCTTATATTCCATGTGTAAGCCATAGATTCGAATAAATTAATTTTGGAAAAGAATAAAAAAAAAATTTTATAATTACTGCAATATAATACAATGAGTATACAAACTCCTAAATAATAGGTACAAGAAATCTTTATTAGCTTGTAAAAATATTTCATCCTAATAAACGCTTACAAGCTCCAACAAAAAGTATAAACAAGAAACTTTTGTCCAATTATTTAAATATCACTTGAAATAAATTATATACAATATCCTACTTATTTTAAGAATATAACTATCTTAAAAATTTATATAATGACATACCTTAAAATATAATCGGTAAGCGCAAATAATGACAATTCAATACTTTCAATAATTATAACCTTTATAGACTTTGTGGTCTGTAGCATAATACTAACTATATCTTAGGCCTTCTTTTAATATCTTACTACAATACCATTTAGACGAAATTTGCAAGAACAAATATTTGATTATTTCTAAAGTTTTTGATCCTCTAAATGTTTATATAAACTCAAATATCATTGAAAATGACATAACAACTTATTGATGATAAAAAACCTAATTGCACACTTATATATCTAATTAGTTTGCAAATAATCTTTTTTTCAGGCACTCAAAGTAATTTCTGGATTGAAAGTTTGGATCGAATTAAAGTAATTTAAATAACTGATTCCCAGTTAAATAATTCCAGCAGTACAGTGCATGTATTACTTGTCCCTAATTTGCTATTATTTGGCAAATAGATGTGGAATTATTTAATGAATGATGATTAAAAATATTATTTTTCAACAAAAATTGTAGTCAGTACTAAAATATCATTGATCAGTAATAAAGTTGATAAATTAGGAGCTAAAAGCTTTTTAATCCTTCACTCACTCTCATTTTGATTACTGCACTAACTTCAGAATTAATATTAATATAAAAGATGTCAAAATTTATTTATAACTAAAACTTTATATTGCTTCAAGATTCTTTAGCAATATAATTTATTGAATTATCAATTTAACTTATATTTTAATGATTTTATTTTATTTATTATAATAACATTTCAAACTACTAAGTCCATAAAGTATCATATATTTATAAGATTTTTGAAAAACATTATTTTTCTTTAAATGATATAAAAATTATTATTAAATATTTCAATTATTTTATTTGTCTTACTTAATTATTATAAATTTTTTATTGGATTTATATTTTCTAATCTTTGATGCTATAATATATATTTATGATTTTTAATGTTATAAAATCAAAGGATATTTTGAAATCTGAGATTATTAAATTGTGAAAAGGCTTACCCAAAATTAAAAATTTAAAAATTTAAAATTTTTCCTTTGTACCTATTCTTATTTTATTGATGTAAAAAATAATTCCAATTCAGTCTGATATATTTTCCATATACAAAATAGATTGAAAAATGCATTTTTAGAAATAACTTAAACTTTTACATTACTAGTGTTATTACATTTTTGTGCATCACTCTCATTGATCCCTAGATTGGAAAGAGGATTGGCAAGATCCTATTAAGCCTTAATTTGAGACAAAATCTGTATATAATGATATTGTTATCTGTTTATTAAAAGCTTATGTTAGAAAAATTATTATCCTGTACATATGTAATAATTCTGTGTATTCAGCAGATGAAGTCTAAGATCCTAAAAGATTATAGTTGGGAAAATTTTAAAGATACACTAATTCACCATAAGTATATGAAATTGCTCATGTCTAGTGAACAGAACAAAAGCATAAACAAAATTGTTATAGGACATTCTATCATGAATATGGAGAATTAAAAGCAACAAGTGCCCAAATATAGACTCTTGAGACTAAGTTAAAGGATACCTAATGGAAATACAAATCATATCCTGGCAATTAATCAGAAATTGTCAAGAAAGGAATTCCCACTTGCATATTATCTTATGGCAAAGAAGACTATGTAGTACGTATTCATATTATAAATTTATAGCAATCTTTAGAATCTAAAAAAACAAATTAAGGGTTCTTTAATTTTCAAATAAAATAATATGCATTCGATAAAACGAAATAAATTGTCAATTAAAAAAAATCATAAAACAACAGACTAAAAAAATATTTGGGTTGCAAGCCTCATAGAACTGACTAAGATCATTATCGAATCTGAAATAATTGCTCCAAAAACAGGCTCTAAATTTGTGATAACCTATTTATCTCTAATTCTAAAAATTCTTTTAAAATACAACAATATTCTCTGAGTTAGGTTGAAACAGTTTTTTTAATTAACTTAATATTAAATTTAAATATAAACATCAAACTTGATGTCATGATTCGATATAATTTATTCCCAGGTTAAGTTTGTGGAACTGTTTACTAAATCTATCTCATAAATATCTATTAAATTTTAAAAATAGTATTTTTTTTTTAATTACTCAAATGAAAAAAAAAGGTTACGAATAAAGTTATAAAAAGATTTATGCTGTAGAATAAATCTGTATAAAAACATACAAACTAAAGTAATCTTAACCCATTTAAACTATTAAAGCCTTTATGTTCGTAGTTTATTACAATAGAGAAAGTGGCTTTTTTATTATATAATTTTTAGGTAACTTGTATAATAAGAATTAAATTATTATAAAAACCATATTTGCAATGTAAAAAGTATATTTATAATATATTTTGTTTATAAAACATAATTTTTTAAATAAAATAAGAATAATTTTATCATAATATTTTAGAATAGTTTATTTGATTTAAAGTATTTTAAGCATTTATTAGAAAGTATCAAGGCATATTATATATTAATAGAAGCTATGATTTCTTATTCATCAATGACAATGAATTTTTTAAATTATATTCTATTTTAATAAATTAAAATTGAAAAAAATTTGGATGTTTTTAATCTAATAAAACAAAATGAAAGTTTCAATTTTTGGTACTTAATACAAAGTTTCTTAAAAATCAATATTCTTAAATCTTTTTATTAATTTTTATTATTATTTTAGTTTATCAAATATTAAATTTTTTGAAGTAAAAACCTTATTTAAAGAATTTTGATTCAAACAACAATTATTTATCATTATAAGCATATTTTAAATCTTTTTAAATAAAAATTGAAACTACATATAAAATAAAATATTTAATTTTTTAGTTTATAAAACTTATTTTTAAGTAATTAAAATTTTATTAATATAGAAACATATTATAATATATTTAAGATATCATTTAATATAATTTACTTTAAAATAAAATTGTAATAATTTATTTACTTTTTCTTAATACTCAATGAAAATATATTTTTATATAAAGATATAGATTTTATTAAATAATAAATTATAAAATATTAATACTAGTTTTAATACTTTTTGAAACTGAAAAAAATTTATTTATATTTTTTATATAATAGTCCACTAAAAAATATAAAAATTTGATAAATCAAAATATTATAATGAGGAAAATACAATTTTTAAATTAAATGGTTTTAACTATAAAATAAATTAATGAGATTAAAATAAATAAAAAATATGTTTGCCTGTTAAAAATATAAATTCTTTTATATAAATACATTTATTTTTCTTGTTTTTAGTTTGATATTTTTATATATTAAATTGAAAAATAATTATAACCTTTATATATACTCATAAAAAATAATTATATCACATAATAATTCAAAATAATTTGTTTATAACAAGAAAAATACTTACTTGTATTCTCTTCGATTTCCTTTGAATCCTTCAGGGATAAGAGTATGGGTAATTTTGTTAATGGTTTTTGGTAAAATGCTGTTGACATTGAATCGAAAATCCATGTCGTAATATTCCTTTTAGCAATATAATTTAATACTAAAATAAAAAAGATAATGTTTATTTCAAAAAATACAATTTAAAATTAACAATTCTCATAATAATTTTTAATACATTAATTTAATTAATTAATGTACTGTTAATTTTCTTTGCAAAATCTGCAATTTGAAGCCTTAAGTAATAATACTAATATTCTTGAATTATTAGCATTAAATAATCGTACGCCAAGCAAATTAAAAAATGTAAGAGAGAGAAAGAGATTTAAAAAAGTAAATAAAATAATAGTAAAAACCCGTCAAAAAACACTAAATTGAATTTAACTTCAATTTTTAATGACGGGAAAGTTGCGTATCATTGAATCTTTTGAATTTTGATTGTAACTACATTTTTTAACCTAATGCACTTTATGATAACTAACATTCCCTGACTGCTGTTCAACATAGTTACTAAAACATGTTCTCTCTTTCTCCTACACTCTACTAACGACTCCATGCGTAAACTTAAGCGCACGCGTATTATCTCAACTGTCAAACGCGCGAGTCGTCCTCGATAAGCATTGAGTTGAAAAATAAATAAGCAAAAGATAAAAAAATTAATTTTCTCGATTTATTTTATTCATCAACTAAATATAACTAAAAATACATTCAGTTTCTATAATTGTATTTAATACAAAATAAATAATATTAACAAATAATATTAACGTGAAATACTAAAGTTCATCAACCTTCAAGTATCGCCCACATGCATGTAGGTCTATTGCGCATACATGCACCTGTGATTTGCTCATGCGTACAAAAGGAAGAATGAAGTCATACCTCTGCCTTAGCGATTAATTCACTTTTAGATATTAGTTATACTGTAGTTAAAAAACATTCAATATTTAAAAATTAAAATATACGATGATTATTTAGTGTATAAATTTATTAAAATACATTTAATAATCGCCTTTTTGACAAAACTTAATTTTTTTTTATTTGCTTACAAGTTATTTAAAATAAATAAAATAATTTTAAATTATATAATTTACTAGAGATATACTGTATTGACAATGTTTCACTTTGTACACAAAACACTTAGTTCATTTTCATCAATTTCTCTAAAAGAATGCCTAATTTTTTTATTACAAGTGACATGTAATTTAGATTTCAAGCTTTTTTAATACAACCTACACAGTTATTTAATGCTCGAATATTGTTCTTAAATTCAAATGAATTATTTATCACCATGCTGTATTATAAAATTTAAATTTAAACTGTAAAAAAAGTATATTAAATCTGACTTTTAAACATTTTATGACGTATTGTCTGCTACTTTTTGCATATTTAGTACTGTTTAAAAGCATAGATATAATATACATAGATCACGCCTGTATCATAGACAAAAATAAGAAGAAAGAGTGTAGTTAAATCTGATCTCAATTCTTTTTAGTTGTACGCTACCGCCTCTCACGGACTATTATAAAACTCTATTTTCGTATTACTTGTATAAAATAATTATATAAATAAAAAATATAAAATAAATATCGATGTACATTCCCTTGAAGAAAATATGTCTTTATTAAAAGGTCTTATAAAAATATTAAATAAAACTTCAGTTCAAGAAAAGTAATAAGGACGTTTTCGATTATATGCACATATATGTACACACTTAAAAATTATAATAAATGTATAAAATTTAAACAGAATATTTTTTATATGAAATTTATAAATTAAAATCTTATTTTCAATCTTATATACACATTTTTAACCTAGAATTACTTATTGTAATTGTAACTCAAAAAATTAATATCTTTCACATTTCTATTTTGAACATATTCTCAATCACAATGTTTTTAATTCAATTTATTTGTTTTGATGATAATTTTATTTTATTTAATCATTTTATAAAAATGAAAAATTTTTAGAATCGAGTACTTTAAAGAGAGGTATGATTATATATTTAAAAAAATTTATATAGTATTATACAATGAAGTATGAATTAAGAAAAAAGATAATTGCATCAGTTAAATCTAATCAAAATATTAAAAGATTTATTAATCGTAATAATGAAATTAGACTAATTTCAGACTTCTTCGGAAGATAGATTAATAAGTATGATAAGGATCAATAAAAATGATATTCTAAATGAAAGTATAAATATAAAAAAGACGCAGAAGACTAAGAGATACAACAAATACTAGATTGTAATAATTTAAAAGAAGAAATTTTTGTTCGAAATTGAAAAAATGATTGAAAAGAAATGTCAAAAAACTTAAAATAAAAAATATTAAAAAAAAATATGAAATGAATTATATTATAAATTATTTTATTAACTATTTTTATAATTTAGTTATTGATTTAAATTAAATAAAAAATCAATAAAGATAAAACTTATGAAAATAACTATTCCTTAAAGTAAAAATTTGTTATTTAAATAATGAGAAAAACCATAAGAATACTTGCATACATAAAATTATTGCAAGATAATGGGAATTTATATATAATGAAGTAAGATAATGTTAGTTTTATATTCTGAGTACATCTAAAATAGAGATTAATAGTCTGGTTAAATATTATAGGTCAATCAATACAAGTATTCGAATAATTAATTTAAGTTCAAATATAAAGAATAAAAATAATAATTATTATTTCTGAGCAATAAAATAATCCTAAAAAATAATACTAAAAAAATTAATTAGTTCATTGAATATATGAAATTTTATCAACAAAAAATTTCAATGTTCAACACGGTCACATTTTATATAAAATATCGAAAATTATTCTTGTATAATGAGGAAAAATCATTTATATAGAGAATTTTTATAATTGTCATTAAAAGCAAGTATATGATAAATAACTTATTGAAGAATATTCATGAAAACAATGACTTTTATAAAGAATCATTTAGATGAAGCAGCAAAAATTTGTCTTGAAAGACAAATACAAATTATTGATTATAATAATTTAAAAAATTGAAATAAATTTTTAATGTAAAATATTTAATCGATATATATATATATATATATATATAATATTATTCAAAATGAGAAATTATAAAATTCATTAATTATCAGTTATAATTCAATGACTGGAAAAAACTAAACTTAACAAAAGCATGGTAATATTTTAAATTGTATATGGTGTTCGTGATATTTGTATATCAAGACAAAATTTACAAAAAATCACGAATACTTATATTATCTTATTAAAGTTATATCCTTTATGATTCGTCGACATGAGGTAAATATGGAAAACCGCACTATATACATTATTCGGTTTTTTCATCGATAATTGTTTTTCGAGAAAGCAGTACAAAATATGCTCATCACTTTTTTAATCCACTTAATGGATCTTTAATTTTCATTAATTATATTTTTTTATTTTTCATAATCTTAAATTATAATTATAAAATTATAATGTACTATGTATGCTAAAATTAAGATATCCCGAAAAAACAGTATAAAAATCTATTGGCCCGTGATAGTTTCGTTAATAAAAATAAATTAAGATAAGTAGTTAATAAAAATTTTTAAATATAATTGATACAAGCATTGTATTAGCAACGGTGTATTTGATAGTGTAAATAAGAATTATTTTTTATATAGTATAAACGTTTATAACCGTTTAAAAGAATTATTAATTAAGTACACAATGTTAAAAGTTTATAAGAACGTCTTAACCACTTATATGATTCATTAAAAAAATACAGAATAAAAATCATAAAAAATAATTTTTAATTTAATCGAGCAGGAAAAACCATAGAAAAATATTAGTCTTATTTAAATTCATATAGTTAAAAAATATATATTTGTTGGATTATTTTAATAGAGAATAATTCAATATTATTAAAAATAATGCACAGTTCATAATCAAAATATAAGAATAATCATTATATGTATTAGTAACGAAATACACAGTTGTCAATAAATTGAATCATAAAGGTATATATCTATTAGTATATCGTTTGTTCAATATACAGTGTTATATATCAAATAAAATATTTTAAGCAGAAGGGAAACAATAATTTTTACATACATACTTAATTAAAAATTAAAAAAAAGAAAAAGAAACTATAATACACAAATACTATAAGTTAATCGTAATAAATATTAAACAGTTAATAATAATAGTAATTAGTAATAATATTCAATAGTTAAAAATATAAAAAATTTAACTTTTCACAAAATTAAGAGTTAGATTATGGAGAAGAAAAGCATAGTAGAAAAATATTCAAGGATATTAAATATCGAAGAAGATAAAATTATGAATCTTAAAGATATTAAAACCGACAATAACTTTACGACTTTTAAAGTTTTTAGACTAAACTAAGGTACATAAATATAAAATTCTCCTAAATAATTTTTAATATCTAATTGGAAAGATTATACAATTACGTTAATTTATGGCAATGAATATTATTTAATTTATGAAAAATAATTTATTTCTAGAATAAAACTTAAAAAAATATTTCTGCGTAATTTATGATAAATAATATCGTATACAACAAAGATCAAACTTGTATTCATTACGCGTTTTGTATCTATCTTACCTATTGATGAGTTTCTTCACGTTCCTGCTTTAGTAGCTCAAGGACCACCTTCGGTTGATAAAGACACCAGCATCCGAAAAAAAATAATTACTAATTTTACATACTAAAAGAAAAATTGCATAAATTTGAAAAATCAACTTATTAAAAAATAATAAACAAATATAAAATGGCGTATTTCCATACCAATTTAATAAAGTATTTAAAAAAAGTTCAGTGCTCGAATTAGTATATAAAAAATTTATAAAATATAAATACCCCAATATTTTTATACGATTAAAATATAAAAGTGATACAAAAGCTTATATAACAATACTTTAATCTGATAATTTTGAAGTAACAATATGTTAAGCAATTAAATATTTTAAACTTGGATTAATAATCAATGACATTTGTTTAGTCTTAATGTATAAATAAATTAATTATTACATATATATATTTATAATAAGTATATTATAATTGAATTACTATTTTTACTATTTTTTAGTGTCACGTATATTATAATTTATTACAAATTTGAAATAAAAATTACTAATAGAAGTGTCAATGTTAATCCTAAAAATATTTGCCTTTACCTAAAAATATTTATTCTACTAAAATAATATATATGTCAGTTAAATAGTCAGATAAATATTATAAACTTCGATAGTCGTATTTAATATTAAAAATTAATATTATTTATTAATTTTAGTATTAATAATTTTATATTTTACAGATTTTTTGATTTTTATAAAAAGTAAAAGATTTGATTAAGTTGTTTTCACAAATTTTCTTTAGTGAAAAGCGGTATTACGTTATTACGATAAAGACATATATTATTGAAAATAAAATAGGTTGACATAATGGCACATTATATAAATTTATGAGAATAATGTTTGAATTCATTAGAAAAAAAATATAAAATAACTAATTATAATTAAGAACTATCGATTAACATAAACTTGTATTTAATATTACTATTATTCAATATTTTTAAAGTAAAAAATGAAAACTCTTCTCATTGATTTATATTAAATAGACGTAAGATATTTTTAAATATATTACAAAACAGTAATTTGTACAAATACAATACATTATTATACATTCCCTTATAATTTTTTCTATATAAATAGATTTTTCATTTAATAATTTAATTTAAAAAAATATATATATAATATACATATCCAATGGAAATATTTATGTGCACGTTCATAAATGAATGTACATTAAAGAAAAACAATTTTTAATGATTTAGTAAAAAAATTTACTATGAATTACATATAACGACAATTATAACAATAATAATTGCATCATTAATTTTATTAATAATAAAAATTTGTCTTAGAAATATTTGTTAACTATAAAAATATTTATTTGACAATAATTATAAGTCTAAAACTAATAAAAAAAATCATAAAACTGATATTGTATATTTAAATTAATATCATTTAAATTTTTTTCATATTTTTACTTAAATCGACAGTTACAAGTATATACACATATAAATTCTTTTAATTTTTTTGTTTTAAATTATTTAATGTGTAAAAATCATGAGTATTTCCTAATATATTTTATTGTTACTATAGAGAAAATTGAATTAGACTTTAATTAACAAAATAAATTAAACATGAATATTGTTTATACCAAATTAGTCATTAATTTGGTTTTAATATTTCAGAAAACATTAGAATATACCCTTTAATAAATTTTATGAAAATATTTTTATACTTTTTTTTTAATTTAAAAATTATAGTTATGTTTCAAAAAGATAGTTATGTTCCATCAATCTTCAAAGTACAATTTTGAAAAACCTCAATGATTACTTACCTAATTTTTAAAAATGATTTTTTAGTCAAAAAATTGAAAATGGAAATAAAGTGAAAAAATAAAAATTTCATAGATATTTTTCTGGAAACTGCTGTACGTTTTTATATCTAAGATTGTCCACGCTCTTCCTCACTGTCGGAAAAAGGTTCCTGATTTTCAATTTCTCCAACCGTTGTATTTGTTTCATCCAGAGAAATATCATCGATTGGTGATAGACCTTGGAGCATCCTCGCGTGCTCTTCTATATCCGGAATTTTTTCGTGAATTAATCTTTCAATATCCACTTTATCAAGTTCATCTTGAACTCGTCTGATTATTGGACCCTCCAAAGCATCCATTATTTGATTTCTACACAGAAAAAAATACGATCGTTTACATTTATTATTTTTTATTATTTAATAATTATGCAGATGTAATTATTTCAATTATTTTATTATGTTTAACATATTTTTGATAAAAAAATTAATTTATTAAATTAATTATTCAATGCTGATAATTTTTTTTATATATTTATATTTTATATGATTGTTTTTATTGTAAAATAATTAATAATAAAACATAATAATTAATATGATATAATAAAATATTTTTTGAAAATATTTTTCTTATAAATATTATAAAATTTTATAAATATTTCAGTTTTCAGTAATACTTTCAGTAATAATCAATAGATTCATGTTTAAATAGTCTAGCAAAAATTTAGTCTATATAAATAATGTTTTATAATTTACAAAAATTTATTATAATCGTTTATGAATTATATGTAAAATTTATATTATATTTGAAGATATAATTAATTTTTATTATTATAATGTATAATAAAAATTGAGACTATAGTCATCATTATAAAATTAAATGTTGTATTATTAATAATTTTTAAGAAATTGATTTTTTTTTATTTATGATATTTTAAAACTTTAAAAACTTTTTTAAAATTTGTTTGATAATATTAATAATATACCATCTATATTGTACATACATATACACACACACCCATATATAATATATTATTTTAATGAAACAAATTTTCATTTTTTAATTCAATATACTTTATAAAATATTTATTTAAGAAATTTTAATTTTTTGAACTACATTTTATTTTAAATTCTTAATAAATTTTTATTTAATTCGAAGAATGAAAACAAATAAATTTAATAATTAACTCAGTTGGTAAAATAACATTATTAGATATGAAGGCTCCTGACCAAATTAAAAAAATAATATTGTGATCAAATTTATTTTTTTTTAAACGATGTACTCATATTTTAGAATTAAGTTATAATAGATTCTAAGTAAATATTTTTTAAAATAAATTTAGTGAAACGAATATTAAAATGTAATATTATCAAAATCCTTTCCAATAAAATAGCTTTTTGTATACAATTTTTAATATTTAATTTACTTATTAAAATTTAAATAGCTATCATCTATTATGAAATGTAGGATATCAGTAATCAGTTAAATTCTTGTAAGTTTTATGTAAAGATTAATGAATTAAAAGCTAAACAGGTTTATTACTTGCATTTAATTAAACCGTAATAATTATTTTTATTATCAGTATTATCATTAAAAATAAAAAAGATAAAAAGATCACTTTTAAAACTAAGGGATATAGTTCTATAACATTTATTTAAAGTTTTTATATTTAATATTTAAAAGCTGGTTTTAAAAATATTATAATGCTTTTTTCTGTAAATTAGCAGTAGTCAATAAATTTATATCAATATTCAAAAATATTCATTCTAATTATTTCAAAATTAAAAAAAATCTGTACAATAATGTTTTTTAAAACGCTGTTCAGGATATTTTTTAATTCATAATTTTTCGCGTCACAAGCTTTCATTAGGTGAATATTAAAGTTTTCTCGTACTTTAATCTGCAAATTGAAAATTTACACCTATTTTGCCATAGTTAGAGTGATATAACCTCTTAAATTATAATAACATAATCTTAATCAGTACAAACCTAAGAAGATTTGGTAAAATATTAACCCCGGCTTCGACTAGATAATCGAAGGTACCTGCACCATGAATGCGAGTTTGTATATTCCCAAGTTCGAAATCAAGCTCCTCCAGTGTAGCACGTTTTCGAGTATCAAGTGGCTGACTAAGATTTAGTTGAACACGAAAATATTCAACAGTAAAGGAAACTGTACCTGCTCTAGATAAAACTCCTCCAATTACGCTTACTTCCCAGTGAGTTCGTCCTTCAATTTCTTGAGTACCAATATCCATGACTGCATATACCTAAATATATATTCATAAATTATATAATTATACTAAATAATACTTATAGTAAGGAATAAATTTTATTCTATACCTTTTGATTTATTGAAAAGAAGTAAACGCTAATGGGCATATGTAATTAAAAAATGGTCTTCTATTTTGATTTTGAAAAATTTATAAGGTTTTCTAAGTGATAAGAAACTTATCTCTAAAATTACTGTCGAATTTCTCGATAAATTTTGTTTTTTGTAAAATAAAAAATGAGATTGCAACAAAACATGAACTTCTCGCTTTTAAATCTTTCTTTTAATTTTGTTTATACTTCATTTTTATGGTAATTTATTACCTAAGATCTACGAAATTGTACTTTACGATTTGTTCTAATATATTTTGTAAATATTCACAAATTTACAATACACTTGCATTCCATAAATAAATAATAGATTTAAACTTAGTTTAAATCGAAATTATATCAATTAAAATTAGTAACAACTGAATTTTTTTATCAATAAATGATCAACTCCTATGAATTATATATTTCTTTAAATTATAATCATTTACTGTTTCAATATTAATATATTAAACTGTCAGCTTGTATATTAAATTAATAAAATGTATTATTCAGTTTTTTAGCATTCAAGTAATTTATAGAATAAGTTTTTACTATAGTCTTTGAATATTTAAAGATTATGTTATGTTTTGAGTAAAAAAAATTCTTTATAAACTTACAATACCGTTTTCCATGCTGAGCGTAATGTTTCCCATACGATAAAAACTAGCCAGGCCAGTTAACCAAGTATGCGACGATGTTACTGTAAATATGCCCATACTTTGGCTATAGTCCTTCACCTTAAATGGATCATAACCCATATCAGAAACTTGCTTCCGAGCTTCAGCTACAGCCATGTCAAATGGTGAGATTGAATTGGGAAAGTAATTCGGTAGTTGTGAAATGTGTTTATTTACTTCACCCCTATGTATAGTAATAGATGAATATTATATTGAAATTATATTTGTTTCTCAAATAATATTTTGTATAGTTAATTATAAAATATTAGAAATTAAATAAAATTTTAATAATTTTATTCGATTAAAATCAAGAAGATTTTATTCAAATCAATGTTTGATTAAATTAAAATTAAAAATTAATTATTTTATTTCTTTATTTATTCTTAATATTTTTAAAAATAAAATAAATTATTTATTACTTGAATGTAAATTTGATTTTTTACATATACTCCAATTTAATTTTTCATAAATATATATTGAATATTCATATATATATATATATATATGACTTGATATATAATATATTTTCCGAGATTATAAACATTAAAAATTTGCAGTGAAAAAATATACCATGTGATTCTGCTTGAATTGTATAAAAAATTAATTATAACAATTAACATTTTTTAATTTGAATTATTTACCTTGAAAAAAATTTTTTTATAATTTTATTATGAAAAACCTTTTTAATATAAGCAAAAGATAAAATATTATTTTTCGCATTAATTACCTTATATTAGTATTAACCTCTTTCAAAATATATGGTTTGATACTGTCGAAAATAAAGGATCCAACTGAATTAATGAAACTTTGAAAGACAGAGGCAAGGAAACCAAGATTTTGAAAGTCCATGTCAATGTTGGCAAATGTCAAATCCATATCTATATCCTGAGCGTGTAATTTACCATCGTTACCGACTTCCAACCTTGCTAAACCCTGAACATTTACTCCAGTAAGCTTCACCGTGAAATCACCAGCAGATCGTGATAACCAAGACGTGAGAGTGTAGAGACCCCGAATATCTAAACTTTCAATTTCCAAGGCTACTGAGACCTGCATAAGTGCTAGTTCCGAACGTATGTGCTCGATGCGAAATTTACTAAGCCCATAAACTTTGATGGCATTAAGGTTCATTGTAAACATGGAAAATGAGTGCTTCATATCAGGTACCGACATAGGATCAGGTATAGGAGCACCCGGAAGTCCAATGGGATCGGGCTGCTGATAGTGCTTCAGAATAGCACGAATTTGATCACCGAGTTGTTTTTCACCCTGCGCAATTTGTGCTGATGTTGAAGTAGCCGATGTCGATTCATTTGTTGCTAAAATTTTCAGTATCACTTATATATAAGTTTTTATTTAATATTATAAATTTATTAATCAAAAAATCTAATTTTTTAATTTATTTAAAAAATTTTATACATATCGATGTAAATAAAAAAGGCATTTAAAAACAAATAATATTCATTATTTTTATTTTAACAGAATTAATTTTTTAATGAATAAATTATAAAATGTATTCTTTAAAGCTGCTCATAATCATAATAAAAAATTTATGGAAAAATAATAGTTCAGAAAATATTTTTCGCTTAAAATACAAAGATAGACATACATTTATAACAATTTAAAAAATTCGTAATTAAACATATATACATGTTTGTAGATAAATATTAACAATAATTGGTGAAAACGAAATCGTAACATCAATTTAATCTATACTCGATACTTTTATCGAGAGTACCTATTCACCTAACAATACGATTCAGTATAAGTGAATTTAAATATCTTTATAATTAAATCAAATAATATCATTTTACTTCATTGACCTTTTATAATTTAATTTAGTATAATATATTTGTATTAAGTATTTATTTGAGTAATTGAATTTACATTAATTCAAATCTTTTTATGTTATTTTTTAATATTTAATCTTAATAATCAATCAATGTTGTTAATTAAAACATTTTATTTAATTCGATCTAAATTAAAAAGGTTTTTTTCATTTTAACATTTTTTTTCTTTATTTTGAATATTACCGCATACAGAGAATTCATGTTTATTTAGACGATTTTTAGAAATCACATATCAGAAGTATTATCAATCATTGAAAAAAGAATTCAAACTGTTACGTTATATTATTATACTGACAGTTTCTCAAAAAAAGTGCAAAATAAAAAATAGGTATATTAAGTGTTAGTTATATGTTGAAAGTAATTGGTTAAAATAAATTTAAAAAATATTCACTTTAAGCCTTTCTCCATATGAAAAAGTTCAGCATCTTATTTTATAAAATTATACCGTAATAATTATTAATTAAATAAAATTTTATTTTCATATTAATAAATCTATTCACCTTCAATTATATGCACGACTTTCATGTAATCGTGCATAAACAGTAATTAGAGTGTTCCACTAAAGATCTATTATCCAGAATTATACAAAAAATTTTTAAAGTTGTATCATGGCATCTTGTAATTGTTTACCACAATACATAAAAGTACTATCGCAAGGTTTTGCCGAATTTCATAAGATTTCATAATTTTAAATTACATTATATATGTTAAAAGTATAAAAATAACAAAATTTTACTCGAACCGAATTTTTACAAATGAAGCGTAAAAATGTAATTACTATAATTTTAATATAATTGCAAAGAATCTAATAACTCGATCATCGATTTTAATGATTTAGCATATTCTCATTATAATAGCATGATAATTTATAAGCAAGTATTGGTTATTAATTAGAAACTCTACTTAAAATGTGTAATGTCCTACAATAAATAATATTTATCTTGCACATATTTCTTTTGAGATTATTAATAAAATATTTAATATTTATTTAAAAATTGGCGATTAAAAATGTTGTTTCTATGTAAAAGTATCAAAAATAATTTTTTTATTTGTTTTAAAATATACCAATGAAGAGAAAATACCGTAGCAAAACGATGTCATTAGAGTTTGGTTATTATAAAAATTCTTATAAAATAAAAATAAAAATAATTGCAGTGATCCGAAAATATTAACTTAACTATAAACAAAAATTTTAAAAAATAATTTGAAAAATTTTGGTAATACAAATTTAAACATAATTTATAACATAATAATAAGAAATAATAATAAAAAATAAAAATAATTTAACTTTTCAACACTTTTTATTAATATTAGAATTAGAGAAAAAAATTTTTTAATACATTTTATTGATAAATATTTATAAATCATTATTTTATTTGTAATAATTCATAAATAATTTTGTATCAAAATTTCTTAAAAAAACCCTTGTATGATTATACTTCGCTGTATTTGAAGTCTTAAATAAATAATATCAAAAATATAAAAAATATTTAAATTAAAAAATATTTTTTGTAATATTATTTAACAAATCATTGCTAATTTTAAACTAAATTTAAATAAAATAAAATTGTCTTATACTAAAACAATATTTACAATGTGAGATTCATATTAAATTGAAAAAATACACATTTTTTAGTAAATAATTTGAAAGAAAATATTAATCATTTTATTTTTTCATTTAAAATCATTAAAAAAATAAAATTTAAATCAATATACAATATTACCTTTAAAATTACTAAATTTTAACAAAGTAATGTTTTAAATTAAAATCATAATTTAATATTATATTTTATTTTCCTGATTATTATTTTTCAAACTTCATGAAAATAAATTTATGAAATAAAATGTAAACAGATCCTTATATTATTAAAAATAAAATACTAATTTAGCAAAAAGGCTACTATTTGTGTTATATAAGATAAAGAATATTTTTTATTATAGTCAGTACATTAATATTCGTCTTATAAAATATTTATGTATTAAAAGAACCATTTTCAAACAATTTTGAGTCGAAAATTTATTAGAATAAAAATGTAATATAATTTTGTTTAAAATAAAATTATTACAGAATGATCTTGAAAAAACATACCACCCCAGACAAAACAGCAGAAATGTATCAGCAGACCAGAAGCAAAAGGCACAAAAATTCCTCTATACATGTTACCGATCTTTTTGACAACGAATTGTTAAAAATATGAAAAAAATGAAGATTTACATAAAATGTTTGAATTAATATATCGAAGATGGTGTTCAGTGCTATTACGTATGCGTTTTACACTTAGACACATGTTACTGATCCCGAAAACTAAAGGAACACATTCACGTTGTGGGTTTTTCAAACGTAGAGAGTAAGTGGTGTTACAATATCGCATGGGTCAGAACGAGGGTCAATCGGTTATCTAGCACGACGCTGCTTCAAGTCTAGTTCTGTCGCACTCTTTTTTCCTGCGTTTGTATTATATAACTTAACCGAGCTACTAAGTACTGTATTCTTTCTAAATGCAAGCTATATATTTGTATATGCGTGTATGAGAAATCTATGAAACACGTGCTTGTACGCCTTAAAATGCTCCGATTTTTCCTATTTTAGGCAAGAACAAAAAATAATAATTGAAGATAAATATTATAAAATATTATGGTATATAAAATATACACCAAAATATTACAATTACAATTTAATTCTCGTTCATTTTTCATAATTAAAAGTTCTCAAACAACTATGATTACATTTTTAATTTGATGCATCTTGGCAGTAAATAAATAAGATTATGAATATAAATTAAAATGTATTTACCGAAACACGAAGAAAAAAATTTAAACCAATAAAATATTTTAACTTTTTAAAAATTTAAAAGTTATGAATTCATTATAATACATTTTTAATTATTAAAAAAATTTTAATAAAAATATATAAATTTTTCCAATATTTATTTTATAAAAATATATAAATGTATTGAATATTCAAAAGTAATTTAAAAATGATTTAAGGTAAGGAATAGAAAAATAAATAGTCAAATAATTTCTTAAAGAAATTAAATATTTTTTACAGGAGTTATCATGCGTTATTGAAAAATAGTTTTACAAATATTTATCAAATAAAATAGACTCAGTTAAAATGCAAAATTAATACATTAACTAAGAAATTGTAAATCTAAAAAATTTAAAAAGAAACCTATTACATATAAAACTCAATTTAACTTTCAAATTTATACAAATAACAATAGTTCCAATTATAAAATTATGATTTGACGATTATAAGATAGAATATTTTGTATCCAAAAATGAAAAATTCATTTGACTAAAATTTTTACATATTTGTTTATTTATAAGTAATTACTGAATGGTTTATTTAATTATAAGACTTATTTAACTAGAAAAAAAATTATTTTAAACTCTTAATAATAAAAAATAAAAATTTTTTTTTATTATAGAGATAGATTTATTTATAGAAACTATATAATATTGTATGTAAAAATAATAAAAAAAAGGCTAAAAAATTTAGAATAATTTAGAACATCAAATTTAAAATAAATTAGTTTAAAAATTAATATATTAATACATTTTAATTAGAAATTCTTTGATTATTTTTTTAAAAAATCTTTGTCTATATTGTTAAATTTAAAATTAATTGAACAAACTGTAAAATTTTAAGAAAACTTCTAATCAAATAACTAAAAATATCAAAATATGTGTATGTATTATAAAAATTTTATATAAACAATAAATAAAATATATTTTAAAAATTTAATTTAAAATTTTATTTCTTTTACTTCTGAAATATCTCAAAAATAGAAAAATAATTAATTTTAAGTAATTTTACTATTTAAAAATAATTTTCCGTTAAAAAGACTACAAATTTATATAAATATAATAAAAAAAAATATAAAAATACTAATTTTGAAAAATAAATAAATAAAAATATTAACTAAATAATATGAAAAATAATTTGAAATTAAAATTAAATATATACAATATTGTAAAATTGGTTACTTATGCCCCGAGTAAAAGTAACAAATTGAATAAAAACTTTGAAATTTAACATTCACATAAATTTTTTAAATAATTATGAATGAAGAGATTACAAATAAATTTTTCAAAATATATAAATTTATTATTTATCATATAACTATTAAAAAATTGTTATTTCCCTATTAACTTTCACAAACCAAATAGTATGCACGTACGTTTGAAATATACAAGGTGATAAGTTATTTAGTTGTTCAAAAGATGAAATGATATAAAAAGATTGATGAAATTGAATCATTAACTGTTAATAGATTCATCAAGATAGAATATGGTCAATGGAGTTCACATTTTATATTTCTACCAAAAGAAGTAAAATAATCAAAATAAGTGCACAAATTAATTATTAGTGACTTAAGGCAATAATAATTTTGTCATAATAATTTAAAAAATAATTTTCTAGTTTTTATTCATTTTATGAATAAATTTTATTATGTACATCTTAATATTATAAATAAAAATCGAATATAATTAAAATATTTGCAATTAATTTTGTAATTGTATTATTGAGACAAAATTTGATATATGCAATTTATATGTAATTCTTATTTAATATTTTAATAAAATTAAAGCCTTTCATTTTAGATATTTCTTAAATTTATAATTATTGAATTTGTTGAATACAATATTTATTATATAATAATATTTAAAAATAATATTTAAAAAAATTGTTAGAAATTTTGTTTGACAAAAATATATAATATAAGATTTAAGTAAATATTTATTAAATAATTGAATATTAGAACAAGTATAAAAATAACTCATTAAATAAATTTATAATTTTATGTATTAATTAAAAATTTTATGAAAACGAAAAAGTAAATAAATAATAACTCATAATAATTTTAAAAATAAAGTTAGATAAATTGTATAGCTTGAAAGTAATTTCCTTAAAAAGATTCTGTAAGCAATACTTGTAAATTTTAATGAAATTGTATTTAAATAATTGGTACTTTAAAAATGTATTGTTTGTTTCTTTTTTTACCATTTATGAGCTGATGCAAATCATGACTAATTTTGATGTAATTGTCAATGTGTCTTATGTTTTTTTTTATATTTAATTCCTGCATGTAACTAAAGACTATATGAGTATATAATATACATTATTACATTCATTTATAAACAATATTTTTAAATAGTGTTAAAATTTTGGTATTTAATATTTTAATTCTTTTTTACCTGGTAAGAGGCAGCAGAACGTACATATAAATTATGTAAAACAAGAATAAATTCATATAATCTTAAATGTATAAACATATATAATTGTAAAGTCCTATTACTAAAATATTGTTATATACTTAAATTATATAAAAAATAATTAACATATTAGGGAATAACTTAACTATCAATAAGTTTTTTTTTACATTAAATAAAATTAATTTTTATTGTATTTCTATATATAAAAAATTTTTATTAGATAGTTAAAAATTCTTGCCGATAAATGAAATTGTAGTATCTGGATAGTATAAATAAATATAATCTAACTTATCGATGATATCAGTACTGTATTATCGAATCACCTTCCAATAAGATAAATTGATAGTCAATATTGTCTTGTAAAACTTGTCAATTGTCAGTTTATTAGTCAGCTTTTAGTAGTTCAATTATATTTTTAGATTAACGATTACAAGTATTATAACTAATTTGTGCAAAAAGTATAATTACAATAAACTATTTTATTGAATTTATTAAAATCATAATATATGTTTTTCAATAAGTGAGCCTTACATTTTATTTCAGAAGAAATATGTTATTGTTATGCGAATATTCTATAAATTGATTTATAATATTAAATATATTTCAAAAAATACATTATTATAATGATACATGGATTATATAATACGATAAAGATAACTTAAAAAATTAATAAACCTATAATTACTACAATAATTAAATTAAATAATATTAATTTATATAGGTATATGAAAAAAGAAATATCTTTTGAGAAAATGTAAAACCCTATTTATATTTAATAAATCCAAAAAATGTAAAAACTTATAACATTTAAAAAATAATTAAGTAATGAATTTAATCAATATTTAATTATTATAACATTAAAAAAAACAATTTTAAGAGCATATGATAGTATAAATTTAAATTGAAAATGGATGTTGAATTAGTAGCTAGAAATTCCTTATCTTCGTTGCAAAGAACAGTAGATGAAAACTTTATAGTATCACCTGGCAATTTGGAAGACTGGACTTGGTGCAATTTAAGAGTAAGTTAAAATGTATATATTTGTAATAAAATATCTTATAAGATTTATATTTTATAATTTTATTTTATTATAGAAGCAGTTTAAATATAAAAATCTTGAAAGACTTTACTTAATTTATCGTAGAAAACTTGAGAACGGATATATGTCTCTTTTTGTTTTATTACAGTTGATTCTAAATATCGTACATTGTATTATTTTAATTGCAACAGTAAGATGAAAGAAAACTTAAGAAATATTGATTGTAATAAAATTTTATTGTAATTTTAAAACTTTTTATGTATTGTATTTCAGATAGAAATCAAAAATGTAATAGTTGATTTAATTGTATGTATCATTGTAAATGCTTTACTTTTTCCTATAATAGCTCTTTCATTTCGCTCTGAATTGGTTATAAAAAAATCAAATTTATCAGTTTATTTTTCTTGTTTAATAATCGTACTTCTTGTTATTGGAGATTTAATTGTAACCATATATTATACGTTAACTAATAACAACGAAGATTTATCATTTAGGTATGTATGAAATTACATTTTTTACAACTTATTTACTTTTAAAACATACATTTATATTCTTATATTTTAAACAGACCAGCATATGCAACACATACACTTTTAGTATGTTATATATTTTTACCATTATCGAGTAATCTTCATGCTTTTATTCTTGGAATCACAGCATCGTTTTGCTATCTTGCTAGTCTTTTACTAATCACTTACAGAAATGAGCCTAATTTTGTTTTAAAGGTAAATTTAAGCTTTAGTAAACAGTATGATTAATTAATATGTTCATAAATATATAGTGAAATATATAGAGTTTTATACTATTTTTTAATTGAATAGAATCTAGTGAACTGTGAATTTATATATTTTTAGAAAAATTAGTTAAGGAACACTGAGAAATATTTTGTGTTATTTTACAGTTATCATAGCACTTAATTTTCTTTTATTAGGATTTTTTGATAGACTTTTTAATATTTTTTAATAATAGAAATTCAGGTGAGATTGTCAATAAAAATAGTCCGAATCGATTACAGTATTCAAATTGTTTTTATTAATCTTATAACAATAATAACAACAATTTTTATTACAAATAACTTTTATCAGTGATACTATGTATCATTTTATTATTCTTTCTTACGAGTATATTAAAATAAATTTAAATAAACTTACTACATCTACACCACACCATATAAGCAATTCATTTAATGGTATGAATAAATTTTTTTCAAAGTTTTGTACTTCATTTAACTCATTTATTATTATTTAAAATTACGTAAATTGATATGGATAGAATATTTATTTCTTGGTACATCACTTATTTTTACTTTATTTATACTTTCAAAGGAGTAAATTTAAACATCGTAAAGAATCTAAGCACTAATTTAACTACTTCAATAAAAAATACTAAAATTTTTAATTGTCTAATAAAAATATTTGGATAATTGAAGTTTTACTCAACTATATTGTTTCCGTGATACATTTCAATCTTTCTTAAATAATAAGCGTAATGGTACATTAAAAAATTTAATCAAAAATAAAATTAAAATAGTTTATATTACTGATTAAATATTTAAAAAATAATGTATTTAAAGTTAAAATAATTTAATAATAATAGACTTTAAAAAATTTTATAGAGTATAAACATTAATAAAATAGAGGTTTAATTTATTATTATGACTAACTCATTTCATTCTGGTTTCTTGTCTTTTCTTTAGGTTTTTTTCACTCAATATATTCTTATAAAATAGTTTTATATACAATATATACTATTTAGATAATATTCTTTCTCTATATATGACAGAAAATAGATGAACTGTGTATTTCGAATATTAATATGCAATTTTCTATTATTATGTTGAAAAGATGATTTACTAAAATATCTATTATAATAATATTTAGTACAATAATATTTAATACGAGTAATTAATTGTAACTGTAAAGCATTTTTTAAATGAACGAAGAATCTCTTTTAATTACATTCTTTACTGAATGGCGATCATGTCAACAGCGTAGCGAACGAATTAGCATAGCCACAATGAGGTTGGGGAAAATCCGTAGATTCTCGACAGTACAATAAGTATTTATTATTTATAAAAACAATATAAAAAAAATATTAAACTTCGTACATTTAACTTCATTATTTAATTAAATTTATGTTTTATAATTAAACGATGAATAAATATTATTTTTTAAACTGTTAAAAATTATTTTTTTAAATATATATTGTTCTTATAATTTATAACATATATAAATTATATGTTTGATATATACTCTTTACTTATTTTTATAACGAACTTTTAATATACATCAAATATTTATATGTATAGGTATATATTTTACACATTCAAAATGTCAACGATAATCATAAAATTTCAGATAACAACGGATGTCATGTACCATTCTTGTGTAAATTGCTTAGGTCTCTATTTTCGTTTTATGAATGAGATTATGATTAGACGATCTTTTTTGGATCGTAGAAAATGTGTGGAATCAACCCTCAGACTTAACTATGAAAAAGATCAAGAGGTAAGAATTATATTATATTTCGTTTAGTCATTCAGAGGTGAATAGTTTAAAAAAATATAAATTATATACTCACAGTTTAATTTTTTATTTTTTTTACAAATAAAGTATACAAAATATCGTTTTAGTAATTCAAAAATAAATTATAAAAATAAAAATAAAAAATGTTAGGTGATAGATTTTAGATAGCATATAAGCAAAATTAAATTTATTTTGATGAATATATTTTAATATTATGAGTGTTTTAAAAAATAATAATTACTATATTTATTATAATTTTCTAAGATTCAATTAAAATCTAAAATATTCAAATATAAATTTTTCTTATAAACTTATCATTCAATTTTTTAGATATGATATCGAATTTAAAAAATTTCTATAATTATAAATATACTATCAGGATAATAAAACTATAATATATATATATATATATATATTAATATTGTATAAAATTCATAATTGTTTAATGAGCATAATAATTAACATTATAACTGATAATGACACATTTATTATAATTAAAGTTATTTCTCAATTATTTATATTAATCGATTATATTTGTTTAATCGATTATTTAAATACAATATTTGTACAACACAAACTTATTTTTTTCTTGATTTATCAAAAACATTCATTTTATGGCAATCAACTATTTGATCAATTTTTCTGAAATTTGTAAATCTTAACAAAACTCTGTTTGATTGGTATAGTAATAGTTTCGAAGATCTTAAAGTAACCTATTTATCGCAAAAAAAATGTAAGTTAAAATAATTGTTAAATATATCAATTAGTAAACTGTTAATACAACATTTATATTCTGATACAAACTTTGTATGTTTAATAGATTTATTTGTTACTAAGATAGTTCTGCATGGAAAATTAATGTGTCAATGGACTAGTAGATATTTGAATTTACAAAAACATTTATTGACTCTCGATTTAAAGGGATCTTAATACATAATTTACATTTTATATTAATAATATTTAAATAAATATCATTTTTAATCAACATTGTTCTTAAAATATTAAATTTAAGAAGCAATCGATATATTGCTTTTAATAGATTGTCATATCAAATCAACTTGTCTAGTTTCCTCTACCCTTATTTATATTTCTTTCCCGAAAACTTCTATTTCTGTACAAATTTTAATACTATTTTTTTACTCTATTTACGGTTTAATCACTTAATTTGATAATAATAATACCATATATGAATATCTGTATATTACAGAAGTATTATACAATTAAAAGTTATCGATAAAAATCCAAGATTGAGAATCCCCATATTCCATAATAAATTTAAAAAAGCTAAAATAATTATTATATTTTTTAATTTAATCAATAGATAAAAGAGTAAGAAATTATCTTGTAATATAAAAGCAATATTAGTTTAAAAAGTAAAAATTATAGTATAAAAATCAACTTCATTTAATATCGAGTCTACATTTAAAACTTTGAAATAGAAACTTTTTTTAGAGTTTAAGGTACATAAGCTATATGTTATTCTAATAATTAATAGAAGGCCCTTTATTTTTTGATTAAGTAAACACTCATTCATACTCACATTATTTATACTGAAAGAAATTTTGATGCAGTGCTAAATGTAAATAAAATAATCGTTAAACATTGAAATGTATTCTTATAACCTATTAACATTTTCTTTTAGAAATACAATTAATAGAAAATTTTTTCGGCTTTACAAACTTGATAACATATGTAGAAAATTTTAACAGATAAGATACTAGTCGTTTACTCTGGATTGAACTGAAGGAAAATATAAGACTGAGCATATTATCTTGTGATGACTAATGACATTACTGATATCATTTGAGAAACTGCACAAAGACACAAAGAACTATTTCATTTTAAGAAACTCGGATTAATGAGTACCAAAAGTAGACTACGAAAAATTAGGGCTTATAAAAAATGGTAATGTTTCTATACAGAATTCCTATGTAGTTATTTATAAAAAAGAAAGTATAGTTACCTTTTCAAATTCTCAAAATTATAAACTTTTGGTATACTTAAGATAATAGTTTACCAATAGTTATAAATTGTCAGTAGTTTTACTGTATTTTTATGTCGAATTAGTTACGTTTCTTAACGTAAATCCTGTATGTAATAATACAAATATTTACTTTTAGCGCATTAAACAACTTCAAATACGTTTCATTGCATTCAATTTAATTTTCTAATTTAGTACTTTCTATTTTTTACTTATTCACCTAGTCGACAACGAAAGTAAGCTTCAATTGTATTTATTTTTTTCTTATATCCATGTTCTGCTTTATAGCGAAAGTACCATATTTATCACATTATAATGATCTATGTCTTTGCAATTTTCATGTCTTAGAGTAAAATTATAAATACTTTATATTAAAATTTGTTTTTATTCGTTCATCGTGTATTATATATACTGTAGATTTTCTTAAGTTACTGGGGTAACATAAATCGGCTTTGAGTTTGCATAATTATTTAAATTTTCTTTATAAATAAATTTATTATCGATTAAAACTGCTGTAATATGTGCTCAGTTATTTTTTTCTTGCAAATATCGTAACTGAGCTACGTTTTATATTTAATATGAATGAATCGTCGTATTATTTCTTCAACTATTAAAAAGGTTAATATTAAAAATTAATTCTAAAACTTAATTTTTACCTAAGCAATTCTTTAATGATAATTAATACTTCTTAGTTTGATTATTTTAAATTTCTTCTTTTCTAAACTATTTTTTCTAATTAAAATTGAGAATTTAATTATTATTTTTAAAATATGTTTTCTAGGAACAAATAACGCGAAGCATTTTACCACAACATTTTGCAGCGAAAATTAAAAAAGATTTTCGAGATATATGTAAATTTATAGAAGAACATAAAAAAACTCCATTTGAAGAAGGAAGATCTTCTTCTATATCAAGGTATAATAAATCTTTTCTATTTTACATAAATTAATTTATTATTTAATATTTTGTATTCATTTTGTTATAGAGATCTTTATGTTGAAATACATCAAAATGTTAGTATTCTTTATGCAGATGTAGTAAACTTTTCTGGCCTAACTGTCACTTTACCTGTTAAAAAATTAGTCGAAACACTTAATGAACTTTTTGGTAGCTTTGACGAAGCATCTGAAAGACATAATGTTCTTAGAATCAAATTTCTTGGAGATTGTTATTATTGTGTCAGTGGCGTGCCAACTCCTAATCCTCAACATGCTAAAAGTTGTGTTGATCTAGGTAAGTTATCTTTTTAGTAGATGAATTTTTTAAATCAAGTTGTACATATTTATGTGTGTGTTTATATGTATAAATATATGTATAAATATATGTATAAATAAGTAGATTATGCTATAAAAAATATTGTATTTAATAAAACTTTTTATAGTTATTGATTTTGTAAGTCAAGTTATTAGTTATATAAGCAGTTTGTGATATTATCGTTTGAAAAAGTAATGATTTAAAAAAATTCACAGTTCTTAATATGAACGGTAAAGAAAACTTGAATCATATTCTTAAAAATTTTATTTATATAATTTAAAATATAATTAATTAAATATGTAAGAAATTATATATTAATATATAGAAATATAATGTTTATGAAAAGCAATTAAAGGTGTTTTTAAAATTTCAGTTTTAACTTACATAAATTATTATATATCCAGTATATTTTATTAAAATTTTTGTTATTTTTTACTATATTTTACATTTTACTATATTCTAATTTTCATTGGCTTTTAATATCCAAATAATTGAGAAATTTGCAATTAATACAATTATTTCTTTTACATAAGAGATCATTTTAATTTATTTCACTTTTTGGTAAGCCTTCTAGTATTATTAAATAATTATTATATTGTAAATAATAATAATTAGATAATGCAATTTTGATTTTCAATATTAATTACTACTACGTAATCCATATTATTATTAATTTTCATTTCAATATAGTGCAAAATATACAATTATACTTTTAATATTTTATTAAATAAATACTAAAGACAAAAATTTTACTTAAAATTAATGGAAGTAAAGATGATTGTAGTTATTGTGTTATATACAAAATTATCAAAGTTATTTTAGAGCGATATATGTATTTCAGGATTTATTATATTTACAAGATGTGTTATATATGATTGAATTGTTTTATTAAATTTATTAAGATGATGTACAATAAAATATTTATATATTTATTACCAAAAAAATAAAAAATGAACAGAATAAAAAATATTTTATCTGTAATGTAACAATATTAGCAAATTTTAATTTATAAAAACATATTTAAAATAACTATTGAATTTATTTGTTGGATAGAATGAGGAGTAATATTTTTTTCGGTCATAACAAAAACTATTAAATTTAGTTAGGGTAATTATTGACTTACAATTATAGATTAAAGAATGTATGATACAAATCACAACTAAGACCTTTGGTTTATTTTTATAAATGTGTATAATTACTTATAGATAAAACTAATGTTTTATATAAATAAGGTAGGTACATACAATATCAATTATAATTGAGGTTATCACTATAGTATACCTGAGGTGAGTCATATTTTTTGACGATATGCAGCTGAAGACTGTACTTTGATTATAGCCAAAGAGCTGATTATGATAATTCACAACGAATACTTTTAAATAGTTTATGTACATATATATATATCAGATGCGCGTGATGTTTCACAACAACAGCTGTATATACGTATATGCAGATCACGAATTTATACAAGTTATAAAAAACTGAAGACCCGTGTATGCAGATGTTAAATGTATCAGTCAGATTTTAACTAAAACTATAAAATCGTAAATGAATTAAACAAGTTATAGTTAAATATGTGGACTCACCATCCGAAGAAAATCGATAAATATTAGAACGTAAATAATTATTACAAATCAATTGATTATTACTTTCAATTTTACATACTTTCATCCAAATGAATTTTGAACATATGCTATGCATTTGCCGAAGTTTATTACACTGGTTGTCAATTGAAAGCACTCGATTCGTTCGATTTAATCTCTAGGCGTATTTATGAAAACAAAATTTATATAATAAAAATACTTACGTAAAATTAATATTATAAAAATTTAATAATAGAAAAGTTAATATAAGTAAACAAATGTATACAAATATAATTTTTAATAATTGCATTGTGAGAAATTCGCTAATTATATTCTGACTTCTATTAAATTTATATTTTAAACGTCTCTTAATATTTATAATAGATATATAAAATATATTTATTTTCTTTTTATAGTCATCATGATTTCGAGAATTTAAAAGTTAAGAAATATACAAGGACACCAAGAGGATCCATGCTTTACTAATTGTTCACGGTAATTTCATCTGTCTTGTTTTAGAATACAAAACTATCTTCACAAAATCTACATATTGTTTATTTATACAAGTCACATTCATAATTTATATGCCATATTTCGTAATTATTACATTATATTTGAGAATTTTCAATACATTTAAATATACAATAATTTCGTAATTTTATTTAATGAAGGTTTATAACCTTTATTGTTTGACTATATATTCTGTCTGTGGTATGAGCTTCATCTAACAAAATTGTTTTGTCTACTTTTTAGAAAATATGTTTATGTAAGATACATAATTAATTTTATTTTACATACGATGTACACGTTTCTTTATATTTTAGTACTCAGCATAGTTCATTTCTTTGAAGAAAAGAATCTTCTTTACTTAAATTTAATTAATTTTATCTTTATAATTGAGATGCACAGATCGGATATACCAATATTTTTTATTTTCTGTTTTTAATTCTTTCTCTGAAATATATATAAACACTCTGTCATTTTATATTTTAAATCGTATGTGTCAGGTAATTTGTTTTAATTATGTTTTATAAATTATTCTATATTTTTACATAAATAAAAATAGTAATATTTTGAAAATAATAATTATTGTAAATTAATAATACAAAATTAATTATTTCCGCGAGATAATAAATAATTTCTAGTCATTTTTCTCTTTAATTCAAATATATTCTAATAATGATTTTTATATTATATATTAAATTTTTTGCAGATACATGTCATTATTTTAATTCAGCATTTTTTTAAATTATATAAAATGATTTTTAATCTTTTTTGAAAATTTATGAAGGAATATTGTTTTGAAAAGAATGATCGTTTGATCGTCAATAATTTTATTACGAGAATAGATCTTACTGCATGCGAGATAAACATAAAAGAGAAAAGAGAGTTTAGTATAAGATAAGTTTTGATATTGGTGTAATATATGCATACGATAATAATATAAATAAACATAAATACCTTTGAAATTATAAAAATAAAAGAGTTGAGAACCATTGATATAAAACTGAAAGAGATAAATTATATGAAAGAAAAATTAACGATGTTCATCAACTATATCTAAATAAGTAATTGAGATCGAATAATCAGACAGCTAATATAGAGCAATAACGAAAGTGCAGAAGAAAATACTATTGCTATGCCGTAATAGAGATATTGGAGGGCTTTAATTTCAAGAATTAGATTCTTTTTAGAACTTCAAAAATATATCTCTAGTACTCGCTTCACAACTATCATAAGCAGGTTAAAAAGAAATATTAAAAGAAGCTCATTACATGTGATTTAAGGTGTGCCATATTTAAGATCAGTTATGTACCATAGTAAACTTTGCAAACCGTGTGATAGGGATACAAAATTTAAATTAATTAAAAATAAATACTATAAATTTTTTAATATATAAAATATAAATATAAATATATTAGTTTTTTATAACTTTTTTCATAGTTGTTTAAAAACGTGGTTCACTTTCCAAATAATTGTTTTAATATTCTCTTGGTAAACGTCAACGTTGGATTTGTAAGTAATGTTAATCTAATTTAAATTTCCAATTAATTTATTAATATATTCTATCATAAAAATTTTTTAATCGATAATATAAACTTTATAACTAAATTTATAATCGAAATTAAAATTATATCAATTAGCTTTGATTATTTGATCCAAATAAATATATTTATAGTGAAGGCAAGGGAAATAGGTCTTACAGAAGTTTAGACCTGTTGATCAAAGTAAAAAGGGCCTTGTAGAGCTTTGACCTTTATTTGTTAAAGTTGATTCCTTCGTTTGCCCCGATAAGGGCCGATGTCTCTCTTTCTAAGCGTTGAATAGCTTTCTTTGTTATAAGTCGTCGAAGGCTCCAGCTCCGTAATAGTAGTACTCCTTCTCCCATTGGCAGTATTTGTACTCCTTTTGATTATAATGGTTGTAATCTTTTTAAATCCTAGATTAATAAGTTCTTCCAATATAAGCGAAACCTTCTCACACAGTACCAGGGGTTTCTCAGAAAGAAGCTTCGCCGCGTCAATTGACGCAGTGATCTCATCCACCCACTGACGCTTTCTAAGAAAAGGGAATGCCGCACGAATACGATGCGTTTAGTTCTTACTCGTTAGGTGGTTCTAATACACGGAAGAGAATTCCTGTACGTTACTCTTTTAAACCGTTAAAACGTTAAGTGCCAATTCGTTGCGCTGACGGACGAAGGGTCACTTTTCTTTTCACGGGTGTCAGTCTTGAATCCCCAGGCATACGTCAATAAACTATTAGGAATATAATTTATTCAAGACTTGTGTAAAAAGATACTTTTTCAAAATTGAGTATTCAAATATCTAATTTACTTCTAATTTTATTACTGATTTTGATTTATTATATAATAATATATGAACTTAATTAAAAATATAAAAAAATAGATTATTTGAATACAAAACAAGGTACTTTTAAATTTCCTTATATGATACTAAACATGCTGAAAAGTCTTATGTCTACCACATACCTTGGCTAGATAATATAGTAAATATTATTTCTGTATTGAAAAATGTACTTATTCTATTAATAAATTCCGTTATTGTAGTGTAATCATGAAAATTTCTTTTTCATATATCTATCGTACAGGCATTAGAATTATTTGAAAACAATTTTGACCAATTAAAAAAATATTCTTACTTAAATTTCAATAATATAAAAATATATTCCTATCTTTTATTTTTATATTAAGTTAATATTATTTTTAAGAGAATAATATTTTATGAAATGTTATAGGATTGGATATGATTAATATCATAAATAATGTTCGTGCTAGAATACAAAATGAATGTGGCGTTGATGTCAATATGCGAATAGGTGTTCATTCGGGGAAAATTATTTGCGGCATTCTTGGTACCAATAAGTGGCAATATGATATTTGGTCTCGAGATGTTATTATTGCAAATAAAATGGAACAAACTGGAGTAGCTGGAAAAGTACATATCACTCAACAAACTTTAGATCTTCTAAGCCCTGGTTTTTATAATTGCAAACCAGCCAATAAATTAAATGATGACATTCTTAAAAAATACGGTGTAATTCAAAGTTATCTCATTACACCTACTGAATTTATTGCATCGACTTCGGTAGGATATTTTTTCTATATATTCTTCGTATTATACAAATTAATATTTATAATTAAGTTTATATTTTCAGAAAACGGACTTAAGATTGATGTTTGTACCATCAGGAAAATCTTTGTTACTTCCCAGGCGTAAACAGAATCGTGTGAAATGGTGTGTTAATAACTACCACTAATTTATTCTTTTATAAACTATCGATATTATTAAATCATAATTAAATACTTTATAATTATGATAAAGCTAATTAAACACATAATAATTATTGACTACAAGCAACTATTATTAAATTCTATTTACGAATTTGAAATATTCAGTAAATCTATATAATTCAAACATTAAATGGTTATAAATTATCTGAAATTATTTAATTTGTATTCAATTTATCATCATAAGATAATAGAAGCTATAAAGTAAATGTTAAAAGTTTTATCATATATATAAATTTATTTACAATATGCCTTCATTGAACTTTTTCAAATATGTACCTAATATTAAGGTTTTCATTTACTATGTAAATTATTATATTTATGCCTTAAATTTTATTTTCATATATTTATACATAAGTAGCTAAATATGTTAAAGAAAAAGGCATTCTTTATTCGATATAAACTTTATTTTTAACTTAATTTTTTTTTAAATTGATATATTTGTGATAAGGTATGCTAAAATTTCTCTCTCTCTCTCTCTCTCTCTCTCTCTCTCTCTCAATACGCTTACATACTTATAGTTATATATAAATACAGATTACATGAGTTTTGGCTTTATTATATATAAATATATATATGCTAAGCGTGAACACTTATACTTGGTAACAGAGGTTAAGTGTATAGCTTGAGCTTAATATCAGCCTACTATATCAAGTCAAATTAAACACCCAGCAAAAATATTATTAATTCGTCGTGAGAAGATATAAAGAAGATACATATTGCAAAATTAAATTATTTTATTTTTCTTGTTATTTAAAATATTTTCTCCAGTATTAAGAAATGTATTTTATTCAGCTTCGACTAATACAAACTTTTACCTAAAGTTATTATTGGTTTAAATGATGATCTTGTGAATTAAAACAAATAACTAAAGAGAGAACAATGATTAACTTTCCAATATTCTATTTGATAAAAGTTATTTTTTCCATGTTATTCATTCTGTATTATTTTCTCTTATACAAAGATTTATACTGATAGGGTGATAAGCAATATATAATATACTTGTATAAATATTATACTTTTTTCATCGATATATTAGTTTAAATTTAGAGATTTATTTTACAATATTTATTTTGCAATATTTATTTTACACAATATATATATATATATGTGTATATATTGAATATTCGAGAGATATTATAATTGTCTTATATACTTAATATTAGGTGCCTCTTAAAAATAAATAACCATAAAGAGTGTCTGTAACATAATGTTTAATTAATTTCAACTTCATCCATAGCCTTAACCGAGATTATTATATTTAAATATAATTTTGTTTTTTATAATGACCCACAATAAAAGTGAAATTGAAAAAAAGAAAAAAATTATAAATTAGAACCGTGATATGCGAGATTTTGATGAATTGTAATAATATCAGGTATAGAACAGAACTATTGAATAATTCTCGTTATTAATTGAAAAACGACATTAAGGACACAAAATCGCTAAAAATAAAAGATGATATCGATTCAGAGATAACACTAAAAGCAGGGCAGTACAAGGGCAAAGATTTTATTAAATCAGACAAAACAAGAACAAACTTCGCATCTATGCTCATTAAAACTTGACATATCTGTTTTAGAATACTCGTTATATCCGCGGATTATCGACAACATAATATTATGAATTGGTTGTACACAATATGTATAGTAACAAGTACCTTATTTCTAACTACTAGTCCTTTCGCAAATACAATTAGTCATAATTATATTTTATTTTATTAATATTTTGATGCGATTATGAATACTGTAATCTGAAGGTCACAAAATGATCGAAAAGAAACAAAAAGAAAAAAGGATTATATATAATATGTATTTATTGCAACCAATGGCTAAGTAAGTAAAGAGTTTCTGATTGAAAAGCTATTGAGGTGTATAATATCACGTTTTAACTTCATTTGTTCCTAGTCAAATATAACACGTTGATAAAATGGACTATTAGTCTATGATTATAAATCAACTATTTTGAAAGTATTTTAAGTTTTAACTAACTTTGGGAATTTTTTTATTAAATTTTAGAGTACTTAAAGAGTATGGATGAAAAGTCAGATATCCTAAGCATAATCGCAACACGGATCTTGTAAGGGTATTTCTTGCATTTTATCATAACCTAGTATTTAATTTAATTAATTGTTAATAAACAGTGGTGTTTAAAAAAGTTTTAATTTCTTCAATGTATGTTACCCACTGCTTTTTCATATTAAAATTTGTTAGCACGAGATTCTTTTAAATTGAAATTTCTATTACAATATATATTGATATGTATAATAAAGAGAGTAAAACTGATATCAAAATTAGATCGAGATACCGAGAAACATGTTCATACAAGACAATAAAGAAAAAAGAGACACAAATTATTGAAGGCTAAACTAAAAGTAGGTATTGTAGTCTAGTTTAATTGTTTTCATATGCAGAATAAATTTAGAAAATAAAAAATAAATGAGTTTGAAAATGCAAAAATGCAAATAAAAAAGGAAAGTAAAAGAGAGAAAAAGATACAAATAAAGGAGAAAAGAAGAAATCAACTGAAGATTTAAATTTTTAAAGCTAACAATCTCTACAATGAACTGCGCAAATATTTATGATTGTTAAATAAAACTAAGTTTTAATTATTTTATTTTTCGCAGAATTAGCAAGCATATAGTATTGTATTATAATTGCGAATGCTTGAACAATTAATTGCAAATTTTTGGTTATTAAATTGCCTGTCATCATTATAAAATCTCTTCATTTACTTCTGTTTATTAAATTTCAAGTCACAAATTCGTAAATGCTTCATTGCTTCTACGCACCTGTTAACTTAAAATAAGGTTAAGCACAAATCTTAGTTTGAAGTACGAGTAACTACAATTTGATTATTGAGAGGGGAACTGTAGAAACTGGGAACTTCTGCACATACATTGTTCTTTGTAGAATAAGCATAATTAAATAATCTCATTACAATAGATATAGTCTTTCTCTTTAGAAAAAAATAACAATTTTGCTAAATTATCAAGTACTATTTTTTACCAATAATTGGTATCACAAGTATAAATTTTTTATCTAATTATCTTAATAATCTTTTTATTATTTAATTACAAAGGATATGTATATATAAACATGAAATGACGAAATAATTATTGTTCCGTCTAATACAAGACTTATCAAATTTCAAGAAGAAAACTGAAAAAGCAAGCAATTTCCGTATTTCTTTAAAAATAATGATTAATATATTAAAAACAAATATAAAAGAAAAATAAAGAAAAAACTGAAATTTCAAAGTTATATATTATTAACCAATGCATGGAACTATATTTACCATCTTCGTAATAATTATTTTCTTTTACTTTACATTTATTTTACTTTTATTTGAAAAATATAGAATAAATTCTAGTTTCATAGATATTTATATCATATAACTAAATTAAAATACAACATATCAGTCATTTTATTTTAATTACATGATAAAAGTATTTATTTTTTATTTATTTAAATGTATTTTTTATTCAAAGTATAGAAGTCTAGTACTCAGCGTTTGCTTAAATATTATGTATCTAATTATACATTTGACATTTAAAAAAATATTTCCATCATTCCACAAATTTTGTGAACATTATATTTTTTATATTGAAGAAACTGATTTAAAATATACTTTTTATTGTAACAAAACTATTTAAAGAATGCAATTGATTATTATTTCAATATCTGAATTTTTTTAGGCAACTCATACTTAAAATTTTTTTTAGTAATCAAGTTGATGTATATGCCTGCAGTTTTCGAAGAAGGACTTATTTTTTAGACTCATGTCTTCAAGACTATCATCTTATGTTAAAAGCAGCGGATGCTGAAATGGAAAAAGCTATCGAACAAATGCCTCTTAGTAAATGGGAGTAAGTTAAATTTTACTTGATTTATTACTTTAAACACCTAAATTCCAACAAAAAAATTTACACAAAATTTTCATAATTCAATCAATATTTTTGGTACTTTCATTTCATCTTTATAATGTATTTGCCATAAAATTTTTTAAATCTACTTTTCATACTACTAATTAATATTAGAAAACATAATTTCTGAATTTTTCGACGTTCTTGTTAGATTTTCAAAAACTATTTTTATTACTTATAAAATAATTGTAATAAAATATTCTTTATTAAGATCTTTTAAACTCTTATAATAATTTTTGTAATTAATTTCATTTTTAATGCAAAATTTGAGAAAAATCCTTTAATTGAATATTTATCCTTGTAATAAAATTACCAAAGGCATTGAACTCCATCTTACTTATTTAGTAAACATATTACCCGCTACAGATATATGATAAAAAATTGATGCATATAATACTAGAAATATCATTAACTTAAAAAAAATTTAATTAATCATTAAACTAAATAATTTATTAATTATTTAATCATACTAATAATTAAAATATCTTATTTTTATTACATCTTATAATATACATAAATAGATCATAGAGCATCCAAACAATACTTTTTTTTAAGTGGCACGAGTACTTTTAATAATGATACAAAAATGATAAGCGTCTTTTGGTTTAAAAATTACTTTATTTCAATAAATTTTTTAAAAATTTTCTGTTTTCTATTTTCATAGAATCAAATTTAAAATTTAAATCTTTATTAAATTCATTTTTAGTCAAATGTTTTATTGATTCTGTTACTTATCGTAAGAATAGATACGAGATTGAACGAGTATTTTGTTGATTCTATTTCGGGAACATTTGTTTAAATGATTTTGATTCAATTTATAACATGTTTGTATAAAACTCTTTTTTTTAGTTATTTTTTTATGTATCTCTAATAACTTTAATAACGACACGAAGTTTAAACCTATATTTCAATAACATATATAAACGTTATATAGGCGTAATTATAAATTTTTAATATTATTATCTGGTTTGAATATTTTACTGAAAGAGGTATTCTTTTCTTCTTATAAGGAAAGGATAAAAAACACCGTTATTCATTATCCTGAAAACATAATTAGTACTCATGATAATTTGGTAAAATGAATTTAAAGATTTGAATATATTGTAAAATCTATGAAAATCGAATACTTTCTTAACACAACGCGCATTTAACATAATAATTTTTATCATTTACCAAAGTTATTAATACCGTGAATCAATTTACATTAAAGTTAATATATTTATTTGTAATAAAATTACTACTTTTTACAATTATTTGATCCATTAAATGAGATTTAGTTTTCCTTTTTTCGATTGTCACATATATTCAATTATAATGTATAACCAGCACTTGATGTCTTCAGTAATTGAAGTATAACTATTTTTAATATAAGGTGTTTATCGATTGTTTTGTTAATACATTGATAATTATTCTATTTTGTGAATGTATTAATAATTTGTATTAAATTTGAATATGAAATACACTAATAGGTATATACGTTATGACTATTATCTTTTAAATTGTCATACGTGTTCCATTAACAATGATATTTTTAGACCTGCAATTACTGCACTTGTAAGCATTCTCACGCTTCATTTTACGAATAAATATATTATGTAACCTTAATATTTACGAGATGAATAATATTTGTATCTATGTAAGGGATAAGAAAATGGTGAGATATGACACTGTATTTAAGAGCTGAGTTTTCCAATAAATGATCTCATTTTTCAACTTTCAAATACACAAGTAAAAAATTTTTTGCACTACTCAGAAAATTTATAATGGCAATTGCAACTTCAATTACTTTTAAATCTATATACTTTTTTATTACTATGCTCTTGACTGAGTGCATTAATTTTTTATTTATATTTATTAATATTTTTCATACAGCTTTTTGTTACGACTATTGTATGATTCGAATTACAAGATATCGTAACCATTTGATACATTTTGATTTTTAAAAAATACAGTATATTTTTTAATTTAATAAACTTTTAAAATGATATAAAGAAAACTCTTTTTGATTTCTATAAAATGCAGTAACGTACATTACCTATTTGCATAACTAAGTTTTAGAATGAGTATTACGATAAATATGCTTGTTAATTTTTTCATTATGTTAATTCGCTTATAGTTTTGTTTTACTTCTCAAACATGTGTATCACAATATAAATTTTTTAAACCATCTGACATTTGAAATTATTTTTGATTAAACATTGAGAGTAAATAATTTTTCTGAATAACTTTTTATAGTTAAAAAAATTAATATTATATAAAATATATGTAAATATAATTCATACTTTAATATAAATTTCAGACAATGGTCTAAATGGAAAAATATTAATCCGCTTTTATTAACTTTTACCCAATGGAAGTGGGAAATATCGTATTTACGAGAACCAGATCCTCTTTTTAAATTTTATATCGCATGTGTTACAGTAGTTTTAATTTTTTCTGGATTTATTCTTCTGATTCCTATTGCAACAATAAGCAATCTAAGGTGAAATTAATAAAATTAATCTTTGAGAAAATTGGTACAGTTTTATACTTTTTTAATATTGTTTTAATATTGTTTTATTTTTTATATTGTCACAAAATTAAAAATTTATTTTAAAAATATATATATTAAACATTTCAAATAAATTTTTGTAAATTTTTATAAAGACAATTTAGATTATAAAAAAAATTGATACGCAGTAAAGATTTAAAGTTATAAATATCTTAACATTAAAACGTTAATAAGGTCTTAATTTGTAAATATTTAAAGTTTATTGATAAAGAAATATTATTAAAGCAAAAATTTTTACAGCTCTAGTATGATGATTACGATATCTACATAATATGTTGTTACACAAATCTATTAAAACAAGTGTTTAATGAATGTCTTTCATTAAAAAAAATTATTTATATAGAACAATAATTAGTAAGATTTTTATTGTGAAAAATAACCAATTATATTTATGGTATCAAACTTAGTTCACTTTGACATAATGTCGATACACATGGAAAAACTAAACCATGAGTTCACTTTTAAAGTTTAAGTGCCTCATCTTGCACTAAAACAAAGAAAGAGGAATTTATAATTAGTTTAAACTAATATATTTCTATATTCTATCGTAAACGACTTTTAAAATATGTGAAAAGATGGTATATGAAGAAAAAATTGATAGTTCGGCATACATGGAGGTATTGACAGATAAATTTATCTTTAACACAAGTACCGGATTCAGTATAAATAATAGATCATACTACATTTATCTTTACTACCTGCATTCAAAGTTAAATAATATAAAAAAACACTAAATCTTTCTCTGAGGGAAACCTGTAAAGATACAGAAATTTTAAAACACGGAAATTACATATTAAATTCAACAAATTATCATTTAAATTATTAGCAATTTTTCCACTGATAAACAAGTTAGGCATATTATCGCTAATATTTTTATAAGAAGTGGTTAAAATTAGTAGTTCAATAAACGTTTACAATAAATTCAATAAAACTTAACTTTAAATAAAAAATCCTAGTGGTATTTTCAAATTATATAATAAATCGCCCTTTAAATAAAACCATAATAATTTAAAATAAATAAATCTCGATTATTTAACGATGGGAGTTATGATATATTCTGAAGAGTTTAGATGTTAATCGATCATAATAACCTAAAAGAGATTATACTCACAGAAAATGAAATTAAAATTAATTGGGTATTCTAGAAAGAGAAAGTTTATTATAGAATATAATATATACTAAGAGATCTAGAGAAAGTAAAAAAGAAATTTGGTATTAAAAAAAAAGAATAATATATTTTAATTATTTCAGCTGGGTATAAAGAAACGAATTTAAAATGTTTTAGTTAGATTTATTATTTTGTGGCACAATTTTATGATAATAAAAAATTGTATAAATTATTTGTTGAAATTACTTCTATAACTTTTTAAAAAAAATTTATTTATTTTTTAGACTTTAATTTATAAAGAAAATATCCAAAAATACTTTGAAAAATTCTATTGGATATTTCGCTAGTGTTATGTGTGATTTTAGAATCGAACGATTTTTTCTGCTACTAATTTGTAAAAAAAGTCATAAATGCAGTCATATAAAAAGATTTTTATTAGATTTCTATAGAATTAGGGTCAAAGGAGTAAGGATGTTTCTGGTAACATCAATTTGTGGTAAGAAATCGTAAGAATATAAGATCACATTAATTAAACGAATTAATACTTTATAAAAATTTTGAAATTAACATTAAAAGTGCTATTATACCTTTACGACTATGATTGTAAAACTAATTAAATATTACTTAATTGTTGAAATTAAAATGTATTAAAATTTTAATTTGTATGTGTGTTAAATTTAAGATGATGCTTTTAAATTATATAATTTCAGTCACATATATTTATATCGTTTCGTTCATGATTCAAGATTATTATTAATATTTATTTTAAAAAAGTGTTAATGCTGAAATAAAATTGATGCCAAAAATTATTTATTTTAAGTTAAACAAAAGTATTTTTTAATATTAAAAATAAATTCTAAATATACAATTTTATAAGTATAATTTTTACTCAAAGCATCCAAAAATATCTATTCACTCATAATAGAGATAATAGCCAAGTTCAAATATTAATAAATAATACAACAAAAATAAAAATATAAATGTAATACATTCAAATAATAATAATTACAGTAAGATTTTATATAAATAATTGTAAGAATGTAAATAAAACAAAAAACTAGAATTGGACAAATCATGAAATAATAGATGGAAAATGCACTGGATATTCTTATTTATAATAATAATAACGTGACCTCAATATCTCGGAAAATGCAATACAATGCAGTTCAGAGCTAAATTATCATCTCGCAGTTGTACTGAAATACAAGCAACGCTTAGGTCGTTTAATTTATACATAAATAATATATGCAATATTACACCTTTTAAAAAATAATTAGATTAAAAAAGATCTATAATAAATATCAAAAAAATAATGATCTTTACGTCACATTGATAATACAGGAAATGTTTCCCTCATTATACGAACGTTGTTTTTTTGTCTATCTCTCTTTCCCTTTCAATTGCTTAGATTTGATTTATATATATATACATGTATGTCTGCACATAAAATAATTTTTATACTATAATGTTTATACTAAATATAACTAAAATATGAACGTGAATTTTTTCAAAGTTTATAATTTTATTAAAATTTTATTGAATATAACATTATTTAATTACATTTTTATATGTATCGTTCTGTGAATAGTTTAAATTTAATCATATCAAGATGTGACAGAAATAAATAAATATTTTTATTTATATTTAAGATGTTTAATTTTATAAATTTTGAATTATATATATATTCACTGATTCTCTAGATTCAATTGAACAACGTTTTATTCTAATTTATTAATGTTGTTATAAATATAAAACTTAGAAATTAGGTACCGTATTCTTTCAAATACGTATTGAAGTTAAATTTGGAAAAAAATTCCAAAATTTCTACTTCTTTTCACAAATAAATCTATATATTTTACTATACATTTTTATTTCAAAAGTTATCATAGTTGTACTAACTTTTAATCTTTGAAACTGAATAATGATAATAGATAAAATGTTTCAATAATTTTTATAAAACTGTACCATTTTATATAAAATATCAATTTCTATAAATTATACTTGAGATTATGGCATATTATTATTTTTAGCTGGTACTTTGTTGGTATGACTGTTATAAGTTATATAATAACCCTATCATTTATTATTATTCTAATACCCGTTACATGGACTCAATTTTTATGGACTCGTTACAAAGAATTGTATGATGAAAGCGAAAACACTATTCACCAGCAGCCCCAGAACAAGATACTCAACTTTTTTTATAAAACTAGTGTTAAGGTAGATACGAGTGATGAATTAAATGAACTTTATAAAATAAATTTTAATAGTTTTTTACATTTAGGTCATTTGGAACGAAATTCTTCGAATAACACTATACTTTATAATTACTGCGATGACAGCTATGACTACGGTATTTAATTTTTTGGTAAAAATTTAATTATTTATTTAATTTTAAATATAATCATGTACAAATTATAAGTAAATAAAATGTTTAAATTTTTTATTGTAGTTTGAATGTAAGTATGAAATTTCTTATCAAGAAAATAACATAACTTCAACCATATCAAAAACAGAAATACTAGATAAGAAATGTATTTTAACTCCATGGGTAAGATAATTATAAATTAATATACATGATTTTTTACTTTTGTTAAAATATAAAGTCTTTTGTAATGAGAATAAATATAATATTTTCTTCTTTAAATAAAAAAACTTATTTTAAAAGATAATTAAAATATGCATATTATAACATTTAAACTTCTCCCTCTCTCTCTCTCTCTCTCTCACTCTTTCTCTCTTTCTCTTTCTCCTTTTTATCTCTCTATAACTTATACATATATACTTTTTATTTTTCTTATGTTTACCATCTACTGTTTCATTTGTAATCTTTCTTTTTTTAAATATTGCTTTATCTTATAATCACTTGGATTTTTCTCAATAATTTCTTTACTTAGACAGTCAATGAAACTGCCTTGTACAACACTAACACTGAAATTTTTTTTTACTCGCTTTACTGTGTCGTTTTATTTATTAAAATTTATAATTAATTTATAAATATCATTCTTTACTTTATTAGCTAGTTCCAAAATGCCGCATTATTTTCTTGATATATATGCTTTAGAGTCTCTGTATGCTTTCCGAATCTTGTATTAATGTGATAAAGCTATCTCATTATATAATTAATTCATCATGTGATAACATAACTATTTTTTAAAACTTATATTAAATTAATAATAAAAACTATAAGGAAAAATTAAAAATAAATAGTAACACGAGTAAAATAAATTATGTAATAAACATTATTAATCAATTATTTGAAAATATTTAAATATAGTAAAAATAAAAAATAAGATATTTGAAGCTACTAAAAAATATATGTAATAAAATTGTACATTATATCTAATTTCAATGAATTTTAAATAAATGTGCATAACTTTAATTAATAATAATTTAATTTGAGATATTAAAGTAAAATAATTTTTAATCAGGATAAATTATTTTAAATTTTAACAATTTAAAAGAAGTATCTATTGTAAGATTTAGTATATTATTTTTTCTAGCAATTAACGGAAACTTGTGCACTAGCTATATTGACTACTTTTTTATTATTAAGAATTCACTTTCTTTTGAAGCTAAGTGCTGGAATAACAATTGCAGTATTTTACGCCTGGGTCGTTTGGAATTATAAACCATTTATATTTCAGGTATTTTTTTATCATATTAACTATAAATTTTTATTTTTGTAATAAATTTATATACAGTCTAACAGTGAAATATGGAACCCTCATCTTGGATCAAGACTTGCGCATATTTTAACAGTTACCTATTTAACATTTTCTTTACACTTAATTGATCGTCAGGTAATTATTTTCATATTTATAAAAAAAAATTGTACAATATTCTTGCTATTTCAGGTTGAATATCTTAATAGACTAGATTATCAATGGAAGCGACAATTAACAAAAGAACAAGATGAAGCTTTTTATACTAGAAATGCTAACAAAATACTATTGCGTAATATTCTCCCTGAACATGTTGGTAAGATTTTATGATAAATTAAAACTCAACAACTATTTAAAATTAAGTATATGAATTATAGAGAATAATATTTCAAATTTTTTAATTTTTTAATCAAATAGTATTTTTTAATTCTATGTTATGTCATGAATGGGACATTCAATCCCAATTACTTTAACCTGTAACATGAGTGATACTCTTGTGACCGTCTCGCGGCGCGCGGTTTTATTTACATCTCGGTGCACACGGTGAGGCGATCAGAACGAGGGAGAGGAAGAAGCTTCCACCTACTCGTTTGGTCCTGTTCCGTCCACAAGACTCGAGGGTGAATGTTTTGTATTTGCCTTTTTGTTAAGAACACTTAAAAATGTAAGTTTTTTATTACTAAATCATGTACCGACTCAGTGTGCGCGCGACAGTTTTCTTCTTTCTGTTACGGGTATGTATTGCTTTTTTTATCTAATCAATAAACTGACTTCTCAGTTTTTTTTATGTATATCGCGGATAATATAGATCTAGCTACCTCCGAGGATCACTAGAAATTGAAATAAACTATCAAGAATTTTTAAAATGATCATAATATAAGTGTGTATAACGAAGGGTCTTACTATTTTTCTATTTTTCCATGTATCTCAATAATTAATTTATAAACATGATCGATCTTTCAGTTTGTAGTAAATATTACAATGGTTGCGCGATTGATTATAAATTTCTACTTAAATTAATGCTTATGTATATATAATATTTATTATCGATATTAAATGAGTAAAAATTTTGAATAATTAAACAATAATAATATATCTTATTTAATAAATTATTAAAAACACAAAACAGATGTAAAGATTAGTTTACATAATTACTTGCAGAAATACAATTCTTTTCTACCTTTAGCACTTCCTTGAATTTTTCTAAAGGAAACTTTTAAACTACTTTAATAATTGTACAATCTGTGCTGAGTTAATTCTTGCTAGACTCATAAAATAAAGTATGTTCATTATTGCACTAAAAACTTTAACAAAAACTAGGTAAAAATAAATTTTCATAAATACTTAAACAGATTGAAATTAAATAACTTGTAAATACCTTTCTTTTATTTTTGAACATTTTTAAATTTATAATACAATATAATCTTGAAAATACAATAGTTACAATTTTATTAAAATGACTAATTAATATTATTGAAATATAAATAATTCATGTTATTAATATTCTAATCAAAAGACTAAAATTCTCGAGCGAGCCGCTGCCTTATGTATCAACATAAGAGACTGAAGTGCAAACCATCTATGAATCTTTCTTGGAAAATATTATGCGAAGTTTGAGACTATTCGATATAGAATATCGTGCACGTATAATTAACGTGTAAATTTCAATTTGTTTCTATAATTTAATCTAATATAATATAATTATTAAGGAAACAAACTTAAAAGTAATAAAACAATTTAAATTAAACTATTGCATTATGAATGTATAAAACATTGTATAATAAGGTTTCGCTTATTTGACTTGAAATATAATATTACTATTAGTAATGAATATACTCGGGAAGAAAAGGAAAGTAACAATTTGAATGAGTATAAGATCTTGTATCGAACACAAGTTTTTGCAATACTTTCAACAATGACTCATATAATGAAATACATACTATTAATCTCAAAAAAATCTTTTTTTTTAAAGATGTTTTCTAAACATATTTATTATCCTTTATTACAGGTGCTATCTTTTTATCGTAACAAATAACCTTCGTTTTCTTAGGTTGTAACAATCTGAACAGGGGAAATCAATTTATAATCACTGTAAACTGATAAGATTTTAATTAAATTCTTATTTATAACTTAAAAAATTATATAATTAATATATTAAGTTATATATTATATTTAATTGAACTAAAGAAGTTTTTATATAGAATTTCATATTTCAATCACGTAATGGATATTTAATTTATATAGCATTAATCTGTACTTTTAAATTATTAAAGAACTAGATCTTTTACTGCTATGTATACTAAAAATAATATTTATTTAAGAACCCCATAATTAAATATCTAAAAATACAATAAATATTTATGAAATATTTTATTAGAATTAGTTAGAAAATAATTATAAAAAATGTAATTCTAAATGAATTCTGCTGCAGACAGGAGAGATATGCTTTCATATCAAACCCCAAACTAGGGCGGACAACAGTTTGAGGTCGGATATTTCGTTCAACACTCCGTCCTAAGAAGGTTATTTGTGGGAATGGATGAGAGAGAAAAATAATGCTAATAGTTTATTCTTTTTGGAACACGATAATCGACATCAATGTCGTTTTTTCGAGTCGGTGACCTATGGGCGAGAAATTTATCCGCCGAGTTGTTTCTGCTCTTCTATAATAAGGAAGTCTCAATGTATAGTGGGCTGCACTAATCTCGAGCAAATCCCCTTTTCGCTATGAGGTCTTTCTTAAGAGCTATGTTGTGCCACTAACACGACATATTGAATTTATTTATTTCCCTTATTTTCTCTCCCTCTGGATACGGATAGTTCCTGCACTGACTTGCACGGTGTGCACTGAATGCAAGGGAGTAAAGCTATGTCGGTACGAGTTATCCAATATGTGTAAAGTTTGATGCCGTCTTTTGTGAACATTATATAAACTGTTGAAAAGATAATCCGATTGATTTGACAATACATATATAATCAGAAACTAAGAAAAATTGTTTCATCGATTACTATATTTTTATAAATTATTTCAAATAATTAGATTTATACCAAAAGACATCAAATTTCATTCGTTCTCTTTACATTGTTTTATCTTTTAATATTTTATTGATAGACAGTTTATGGTTGAGAAAATTAAGAAATCTCTGTATCTCACTATTACTTTAATTTTCAAATTCTTATTTGTTAAATTATAATATAATAATATTAATATAAAACTAAAATAATATTTATTTAAACATATTTTTTACACTTGAAATTTAATTATTTTATATCTTCATTTCATATAAAATAATTTTTATAATAGTTTTTCATAATATTTATTACCAAAAATTATTCAAAAACCTCTGATATAAATTTTTTTATAAATAAATATATTAAATTTCAAGCTGATTTTTACTTAAATATGGATAGAACGGAAGAAAATGGACTTTATCATGAAGCTCATAATCATGTGGCAGTGATGTTTGCAACTTTAACAGATCTCTTAATAGATGAAAGTAATATTTTAGTTGACTTCAATGAAATAATTTGTCAATTCGACAAATTACTTTTCGAACCAAATTATATTTGCCGAGTAGAAAAAATTAAACTTGCAGGTCTAAAAAACTATATTATAAATATTAATAATTTTCTTACAATTTTATATTACTAAAACTTTTTTAGGTACTACATATATGGCAGCTTGTGGACTAGAAATATCGCGACGAAATTCTATTCACAGTAATGAAACAAATGATGTGCAGTTCAAATATAATACAGTTCATGTTATGGTTCAATTTGCTGCTGAAATGATGGGTATTCTTGAAAATATAAAAGTGCAGTCAACCAAGCCTTACAAGTATATTCATTATTAATTTTTTTCACATGCTTATTAAGAAATACTATATTTTCGTATTTTTAATTTTAAAAAATTTGCAAGAATTATTTTAATTTTTCATAAAATATAATTGATAAATGATCTTAAAACCTTCAATAAGTTTTAACAAAATATTTATTGAAATATATAATAATATATGTAATAGTTAACTTTGAAAAATAATATTAAAAAAAGTGAATCTGTCAAAAATTGTTTATCTGATACTTGATTACTGAGCTAAAACATTCAGAATATACATTTAATAGCCAATATAATTTTTAATAATTAGAAGTAACGTAATAATGTTTTTTTATAAAACATATAAAAATAAGAACGAAAATATTTAAAAAAAATACATATATATGAAATAATTAATTTATATTAATTAAACTTCTTTATCATCGAGAATCGTTATTCTTAAACGTATCGTTATAATTAATTTAAAAAATATCAAGAATTTACAGCACCTTTAAAATCAATAGCTGAATTGATTAAAATAAACTCTAATACTCCATCGAAGTTAAGAATCTTTCTATTTGAATATTAAATTACTAAATAACTTCTACTGATATTCATGTCGCTGTTGTGTTTTAATATAGCAGATTTCAACGCAAACCATTAGTTCGATTTTGATGTATATAAGCGATTGTATCACGTGGCATCTGTAACGTTTTATACATATATAACTTTGCTTTATTAATTATAAATATAATTAAGAAATATTATGATTTACTATTTACTGCATTTGGTATTTTTTAAATTTTTTATATCTTGTTTGTATTTCTTTACACTTAATTCTAATGTGCTACAAGTTTTTTCTGCGGCACTTATATAATTAAATACGAACTGTAAAATCTCGTAAAATCTCGTAAAATCTAATTCTGATTAAAAATTTTTAACAGATTTCTGTAGTACAGTCTTACTTATTACTCGACGGGTTATAGTTGGAAAACTATTTAGCACCTTACCATTTTTTGTGTAATTAGCGGAAGTCTCGCTTCATCGAACTTGAATGTCCCATAAATAATAGGATGTCTGTTTCAGTCCATCAGAAAACTTTTTTAAAAATATATAATATAATTAAACAATTTTATAAAATAATTGTTACATTCATGAATTTTCTTTATAATCTATATTTTTTTATTCATCTTTTAATTAATGATTAATGTAAAATCAAATTCTTTATTAAATTAATTTTATATATTTTAAATACAAAAAATATTATACTTGTTCGAGATTGTAAAAGGTTTTGTTAACATATAATATATTATTAAAAATGTCAAATAAAATAATATATCAAGATTGTCGAATTAGTTAAACATTTTCTTAATGGCAAGTTTCGTGTAAATATCTTAACATTGATTATTAATATTATACGTATATAATGTCTAACTTTTTAAATTCATTATTAAAAAATAAAACAAACACTACTAATAAAAATGGTAATTAATAGGAAATAATTCTGTTTTCATTTAGAAAGATATTTGATAGAATTTATTTATGCTCATTTATGATTAAGAAATGAAAAAAAATTGTCAGAGATAGAAAAAAAACGAAATATACGGGTAAAAATAGCAGATTTTCGTGAGTCTCGAGTAAGTTTCAGTACTTTCTATATGTACGCCAACAACTTATAGAAGCGACAAAGAAAATCGCTATCGTGCGTATATAAGCGAATCAAAGTGACTGCCGTTTTCGAGTGTGATACCATATACCGTATCCAAAAGTGTAGTCTAGCCTCAAAATACACAACCAAACGTACCTCTATGTACACGAAGAAAAAATTAGCTCTTTACAATGAAATAGGATCCACTTATAACTACGAAAAAACAGTGGAGTAATAAAGAGGAAGTTGAGCAAACGTACCTTGTGTTTACATATGAGACTAGCGTAAACCTCCTAACGGAGCTTCTCCGTTTTTTCGACCTTTACGCAGAACAATTTACAATAAATTATATATACAATAATTTAAAACTAAATAACTATCTTTTATTTTCTGAGCTACACATAGATTTACTTTTTATCTATTCATTTAAAATAAAATACAATGATTGATTGAAAATAGTGTGTATACGTGTGTGTAATGTTAATTTTATATATATTATTTCTTGTTTATCAACTTAAAAACACATTTGAAATAAATAATATATGTAATATTTAAATAATTAACAAAATTATCGTTATTTTTATTCAATATTAAAAAGAACTTGGACAAGTCGGCTAATAATTGTTGTGAATACGAAAATTTCGTAGAATTTAAAATTATAAGAATTAATTAAATATTAAAATCATAATAAAATTAAAAATATAAAATATAAAAATGATAATGGTCTCATTGTAGGCTATAAGTGATTTCAAATGATATTATGTGCTCTGGAACTGATTCGTGTGCGCTAATTCTGTTTTGCATCATTCATACTGTTGAAATAGGAATGGGAAGGATAATTCTGTCAAGGAATGGGGAGCTAGAAGAAAAAGAATTCAAAGAAGAAATAATCTTAATTTTGTCTTTTATCTTTGTTTTTTTCATCACAATTACAACTATTGATAATTGTAAGATCCATAATTTAACGATATAATAATTATATTATTGTAATACAAACACACAAGAGCGTGGTCGCCATAAAATCAAATACGTACAGATTGTCTTTATAAATTGAAAAAAGAAAGCCACAAGTGGCTATGTTTAGATTTCTTCATTTGCATGATCGAGCATTCAACAGTTTAGCTTGACGAATATTCTCGTTTGCTGAGGACGGGCATATATTAGATTCCTCGCGTTAACACAATACAATGCTCTAAAATTTTCAAATAACGAATGAATTTTATGATATTAAATGTCATTATCATAATATTTATCTGTAATCTCTTATAATTGTTTATAAACAGCTCCAAACGTTTAAAAATGTTTGTTTTTTAATTTAAGTCTAAAAGAAATATGATTTTATTAGATTAATAACATCAAAATATCTTATTATACCAAAGCCCAGCGAATATATAATATTGATAATTATTGATACATAAATTCATGAACTAAATTGTAATGAAACTTTGTTAATAATTAATGAAACTCCTGATAACTATTTCAAAATAATATAAAAAAATTGTATAGATTCTCTTTGTGAAATGATTAATTTATCACTATTGTATATATTTTTAATTTAAATTATGTACTTGATCGAGTATTAATAAAAATTACTTAAATAATTCGTTAAACGGTATTCTAAAATAAATATTGAAAATTGTAAATTAGGTTTGTAAGATATTTTTAGGAATGTACGAGTCTGCGTATATAATAATGCACAGCAGAGTATACTTCTAAACTCTCATGTATTTATTCATATATTTTATAACATATCAATAATTTTTGCAATATTTTTATCAAGCTTAAAATTATAATTGTTTTTATTTTTTAATATTAAATTAAGCAATACATTTATGTTTTTTAACATTTCCTTATTTTACTAATAACTAGATTGAGAATAGGAGTATCACACGGTGAAGTAACTGCTGGAGTTGTAGGGGCACAAAAACCTCTGTACGACATATGGGGTGATGCTGTAAATATGGCATCAAGAATGGATACAACTGGTGAACCGGGAAAAATACAGGTAAAAACTATTTTGAAATAAGCTGTAATAATTTGTGCTTGAACAATATAATAATTTTTATTAATTACTACAAAATTTTTAATTATTATTATTTTAGTTTTGTTCGAAGTAATATAATATAATACCGTGTACGCGAATATCAATATTAAGAATATAATAAAACTTTGTTGTTTTGTTTCACATTAAGATCTATTTTACCTCTAATATAAAAATTTATAATTTTAATAAACTGCAATTATTCCAATTATCTAATTATATTTAATTTAAATTGTTAATGTAATTGCTTGAATTAATTAAATAAAAATAAAATTTTTCAATAAATTGTTTTATGCATTAACTATAACTTATATAAAAAAATATTTATTCATTAAAAACCTTAAATATTATTATTCGTTGTTTGCAATGCGTTCTGATAATTAATACGTTGAAAATTATTAAATTGTTTCATTAATATGATGAATATAACCCTTTTAATTTTCATAAGAAGCAATTGTATTCTTTAAATGTGACATATTGAAAGTAATATCACTCATACAAAGGTATCAATAAATTATATTAATTTAATAATAAAAATGCAGGACCTATTATTTTTACATTTTCGTATTTAATGCATATACAATTTTATATAATAAATATTTTAAAAATTATATCGTTTTTTAATTTAAAATTATTTTTTAAATATATTATTAGTACTTTAACAGAAGTTTAGAATAAATGTTTCATAGTAAAATTTTTAAATGTAATAAATACCTATTTTTATATATTATATAATATAATCATTGTTTTTAAATTTTTTAATTGAAGAATTTTTTTTAAAAACAACACTCACTCGAATTATTTATACGAGACTTAGAAAAAATTAGAAAAATTAAATTATGAAATTATTAAAATAAAATCATAACTACAATATTTAATCATTAAAATAGCTTAAAATAATTGATTTAAATTAGTAGACAAATTAACAAAAATATGAGCTTAATTATGCCTAAGATATACTTGATCATCATCAAAATTTAGATATAAATTAGATTTATTATTTATTTTATATTTAATAAAATTTTACCTAGTATTTACTGATTCTAATATTGATATTATAAAATTTAAAATTTTATAAAATTGTTATTTTTAACAATATTCATAGCAGTATTTTTATTTATTTAATCTATTAGTTGATGATACAATTATTTAGCAAAAATAATCATAAGATAATAAAAATTTTTATTTATAAAATTCTCCAAACATAAAATATTTATTTATGTTTATATTATACTAAAAAAAAATGTAAACATTGTATTGAATAAATGTTAAATAAAACAAATTAGTAATCCAATACTTAAACATATTAAAAATATTTAGATAACAAAGGAGACCGCTCAAATATTAGAAGATGAAGGCGTCATTTGTCATCTTCGAGGCGAAACTTGGGTAAAGCCGAAGGGATTGATAACAACATATTTTGTAGGTCTTGATGACAAAATAGAGCTCCAGAAAAGCAATAACTGATTTATAATATATACTGAATTATATACATTGGATGTATTACTGAATAATGTTTAAAAACTTTTATAATAGATAACATAAAAATTATTGTAAATAGTTAAAAATATTATCAAAAACAGTATACATATATAAATGAAAGATTTTAAATAAACTTAGGTGTGAAATTTTGATGTATTTAACTTTTTATTAGACTATTATATATATATTTATGCCCATGATGATGTTTATTATATTAATTTTTTATTTAGAAAATAATGGTAAGATACTAACAAAGATATTTATATTAATGTTTAATATATAATGTTAAAATAGTAATTACTACAATAAAAATATAATGAGATTAAAAATTGAGATTACACTGTTATCTTCATTTTTAAAAATGAACTTTGCAGAAGAAAAAAGGGTGTTTTTTTAATTTTTCAGCTTTCAATGATACCATCGATAAAGAAAACAATTAATAAAAAGAAACAAAATATAAGTATTATTAGGCTTTTTATTGTTCAAGTATCATACTAGTTATATTCATTTTTATATACATACTATGTTATAATATTATTATTATTATATAATATTATTATATAATATTGAAATTTAAATACATCTTAGGTATTCTATGTTTTTCAAATATACTAATCATTTTATCAAATTAAATATATATTACTGATACAATAAATATCTCGCCCAAAAATAATTAATTTTCTTATAACAAATTATTCTATTTGATGCTTAGTTGACTATACCCGTTTCTTCTTTGCAGTTAATTGTTTCCTTAGTGTCTGAACAAATACTTCCCAGCTTTACTTACATTCAATAAACTACGAAGACAAAGTCCAACTTTAATAAAATATACATTAAAACAATCATCTTTGATAAAACATCTTACAAATAATCAACTAAAAATTTATTGGTTCGAATATTTGTATCTTATTACGTTTAAAAATATTTATATAATATCTTATTTTTCTAAACTTTAACGTATTTTGAATTTTTTAATATACATTAAGAACATATTATTTAAAAATGAATTAACACTTATAATTTAACAAAAATAGACTAAAAATTAGATCGACGGGCAGGTATTATGTTGTAAAATATGTGAATATTTTATAACAGAAAATTAAGAGGATTTGTTGAAAATAAGTGTACATTTAAACTATACAGAGAAAGCAAATTTATTTTCACATTTTGATGGATTTTCTCATTTCAGAAAAAAATAATTATATAACAAATATAAAACAATCTTTTAGTACTTATAAATAAACAATTTTATTTTTAATTCACAATCATAAAAAATAAAAAAGTGTACAAAAATTGAAGTTTTATCTTGTTTATTTTGATACAATATTTAACAATTAATATTTATAAAGTATCACCTGCTATGATTCATGCTATTCTTATTTAATATTTTATAATGGATTTATTATATAGAATCTTTGGAACAAAATTTTGTAGTTATAGGATAATAGAATTATTGTAAACACATTATTTATCAATATAAATAATTTTAGAATGAAAATATTTACATATGGAATTTATAAATTATATGAATAATGTAATATATAATTACAATTTACATTGATTATAAAAATAATATTTCAATATTTAATAATTTTCATTTTGTAGGATTGAACAGAATTGCTTATTTCATTTTTATAAAAATATCTTATAAATAAATAATTAAATTTATTATTACTCTTTATTAATTTGTACGTTAAATTTCTTGCAAAACTTTGCTAATGATTGTAAATTGTATTGTTCCGGTCTTCCGATATAGAGTCAACAAAATTTCATGATATGAGCCGAATGAACGATGCGATTCATTACTGAACTTGAATATTTGTAATATAATGTATAAAAACATAGTATAAGTGTATGAATAAAACGTGCGTTCATTTGATTTAAGTAAATTATTTTATAATATTTTATAATAAATTAAAATATTTTTTTCTTAAATACACTGTTATCAACGTCCCTTATATCAAATTATTAATATATTCATATGTAGAATGCCGCCAAAAGCAAAAAAGGTTAGTTTTTATTTTTATATTTTAGTTATTTTTATATTATTAAAGTATTATTTTGTTTAAAGAGTGTTTTATTAATGGTTACTAATATTGGTTGTACAAGTCTTGAACAAAATTCAATAGAGGAAGAACCTTTTATAGATAAAGCAAAATATGCCATGAAACTTTTAATAGAAAAAAAGGTAATTTGATATTTTTATTTATTATATTTATATTAATCTATTTTTTTTAATTTTAGATATTTTTACAACACAAAGATGAAATTGGCATTATAACAATGGGTGAAGAAACAAGTAATATTGATGATATTGAAAATATAAAAATATATTTTGAACATTTATTAATACCAAATTGGGAAATGGTAAAATATGTAAATAATTTGACATTTACTAATTATCCTTGTAATTGGATCGAAGCACTTTATGTGTCTTTAAATTTTGTTCAAAAAGAAGTTGTGTTAGTGTTTAATAGATACATTTTTTATTATTCAACTGCAATGAATTTTCATAAAATTTTTATTTCAGAGATCCTGGGCTCAAAATCTTTCTTGTTATTTTTAATAATTTTAAAGAAAATGACGAAAGTATTAATCAGTATGATTCGGATGTTATAATTAATGAATTAAAAAATTACAATAATATCCATCTTATATTTGTGTAAATTAAAAATTTTTAATAAAAAAAATAATATCAATTATTTTTAATAATTATTGGTTTTTCTTTTTAAGGGGAGAAAAGACACTCGATGAAATATCTTGTTCAGATAATTCTACTTCACGCAGTGAAACATTTATGTTATCAGTTATTAAAGAGGTATTTTAATAAATATAAAATTTTTTATTTAATTTTGTGTCATAGTAATATTTTTAAATTTTAGGTAGATGCTCAATATGAACAAATCAATAATTTTATAGAAAATAGAAGATTTTATATTCCACCGCCTATTAAACCATTACCCTGGAAATTTAATTTAGAATGGAAAGGCATAAAAATTCCATGTGCAACATATCTTAAGGTTAAAAATAATTAAAGTTTCTGAATTAAAAGTGCAACATTAACTTTTCATTATAGGTGAGTGAAAGTAAAAAACTTGGTTCATGGAAAATGAAGGCGAATGTTAATTCTCAAGATGAATCAAATAATTTTCCTGGTTCATCAAAAATGCATCGTTTTTCTAAGTATTATAAACCATTAAATGTTGTCAAAGAAAATATAACCATTGATATTCATAGAAATGAAGTTAAACCAGAAAAAATTATAAATGGTTATAAATTTGGAGGAAAATATGTACCATTCTCTGGTATGTATAATTGAAGTATATATGAAGATTAAAAAATTTGTTTAATTGGTTAACTGCTATTGTATTCTAGAGGAGGATGAAAAAACTATGAAATATACCAAAAGTAAAAAAGGAATGATGGTATATGGTTTTGTTTCACAAAATGATGTAAAACTTGAATATTGGAGTGGATCTGGATCACGAATAATTGTTCCAGCAACCAATGTAAGTTAAATTATTTTATAAAGAAACATAATTACCACTAAATATTTTTAAAAAATCATCTTAATTTTCTAAGATAAGAATTAAGTTTTAATTAAAACTTACTAATTTAAATAAAAATTTTATCAAAATATTTAAAATAAATTTGATAAATTAAATCATTTAATATAATAATAGCGTTTTATTTTCTGACAGGAGTCTTCAGAAATATTTTATAGTTTTGTCCAAGCAATGGTCGATAATCAATATGCAGCAGTTGTAAGGAAAGTTTATGCTAATAATAATCTTCCAAAAATGGGTATACTTTTTCCAAAAGTAGATGATGAGGATATTTGGGTAAAGCATTATAATTTAATAGATAATAGTCAAACTACATAAAACTTCCTTCAATTTTATTACAATAAAAAACAACTGATTCAGGCATTTAGTTCTTTTGACAATTCACTTTTCGTGCATTTATTTGTTTTATATTTTGCATTATTTGAATTTAAAAATATGTAAGATCATAAGCAATATTTTATTTATTTTTAGTGTTTGGTACATTTAGAAATACCTTTTGTTCACGATTTACGAATTATTCAAGCCAGAACGATTAAATCGTTAGAAAAAACTGTAGATAAAGAAAAATTGGACGCTATAGAAAATTTCATAAATTCTATGACTATTTCTGAAGAGTAAGTATTTATTACAAAGAACTAAGTATAAATTACTACTTCATTTTAAATAAAATAATTTATCATTCATGACTGACAAATTAAAATTTTATTTCATACATTTTGAACTGTATATTATACATAACGGTCTTTTAAACTATTAACTAATTTTACATAACATTTTCAAATGTACATCAGTATATAATATATATTAAAGACATTTGAAAATCATTTTATTGAAATTCAGCTTAATATTTAGTGAGTCTATTTATTTAAATTTGGGGAAGTTTCCAAATATACCAAATCAATATCATTGGAATGCACTTGCCGATCGTGCTCTCAATTCAGAAACTCCATTAATATCTTTAAACAATTACTTAAATAAATATTTGGTGCCACCAGAACATCTATTCGAGAAAACCAAGTTGTCTTTACAAATGTTAAATAGACTTTTTAGATCATCAACAATTAAAAAGCCTTCGGTTAAAAGACAAAAACTATCATCCGTTAATTTTAAAATTAAAGAAAATTTAGAAAATATTATAAATGTATTAAATGAAGGCACATCTACAAATAAAAACGATACCAACGAAGCATTTTTTTCTCCAGAAGATGTAGACTTCGATATGGAAGAGGTAAGTTAGAAATAGAATTAATATGTACAATATTTCATTGAAAATGATTATGAGCTTACATTGTTTTTTAGCTGAATGATATGTAAAATCATCTGAGATAAGATTAAAAAAAACAAATAATCATGCTACCTCATCTGTGCATATACATCTATCCATGCGCGTGCATAAAAAAAGCACGAATCAAATCAAATAGAAAAAATTAAACGTTTAGAAATAAATATGCATTTTAACTATTTGTACAGATAAATTATAAATAATAAATAAAAATATTTGAAAATATATTCCCTATCAAGTATTAAAGATAGCATCAGCTAACAATAAGTAGCTAAAGCGATAAAACTTTACGCTCACGAGCGAAAGAATGGTTAACGTGATAGACCGATAATTCCGTCCATTCACAAACAAGTTCAACGCATACTATATTCATCCAATTGCCGATAAATCACGTTATCCCTTCATCGGTTCACTGAAATATCAGTTTATCACATTATCCAGATATCGGCACAATCCTTGCCTTAATGGGTACATGGTTATTCCGTTATGATTTATTGGGAAATTGGGATATTGAGTTCTAATTACGTTATTGGATTATTGTGTTCTTAAGTTGTTGGTAAATTAGGTTATTGAATTTTAGGGTTATGATTACGTAGTCGGGCTTTCGATCGTTGCATCAATAGGTCATTCATATATTGGGTCATTTAATTGCAGAGTTAAAACCTTACGGAGTTGTCCGGCTATTGGCACAATCAGTTCCAAGCTTAATAGGCAAATCTCGGGTTATTCTGTTGTAAGGTACTTGGATTATCAAACTCTACGATTATGAGCATATCGGATCATCGGTGTTCGAATCTCCGATTTCTGTTTATTAGTTGTTTATTATCTGTTTAATCGATTTATTTGCTTATTAGCTTACATGATTATGAGATTAATAGGTTATTAGTTTACCGAATTCCAGCAAGTTCTTTCATTAAGTAACTCCATAATTTGGTATTTAGGTAATTCACATAATGGATCCTTACGACGCTGGGTTATTATATAAACTGGCTGATGGGGTTATAAGGAGCTTCGTTCTCGGATTTTTAGGTTGTTGGGTTATTATATCGTTTTGTTATTGGGTAATGGCATATTGGGCTATTGGTTTATTGGGTCGTTAGGATCGTTCGATCGTAGGCTCGTTGGGTGGGCTAGACATTAATCATTGAGAAATTAGACATGATTGAGTTATCCAGGAAGGATCATCGGATTGTACGATAAGTGGAATTTATTGGGTTATTGGGTTATTGGGTTATTGGGTTATTGGGTTATTGGGTTATTGGGTTATTGGGTTATTGGGTTATTGGGTTATTGGGTTATTGGGTTATTGGGTTATTGGGTTATTGGGTTATTGGGTTATTGGGTTATTGGGTTATTGGGTTATTGGGTTATTGGGTTATTGGGTTATTGGGTTATTGGGTTATTGGGTTATTGGGTTATTGGGTGGGTTATTGGGTTATTGGGTTATTGGGTTATTGGGTTATTGGGTTATTGGGTTATTGGGTTATTGGGTTATTGGGTTATTGGGTTATTGGGTTATTGGGTTATTGGGTTATTGGGTTATTGGGTTATTGGGTTATTGGGTTATTGGGTTATTGGGTTATTGGGTTATTGGGTTATTGGGTTATTGGGTTATTGGGTTATTGGGTTATTGGGTTATTGGGTTATTGGGTTATTGGGTTATTGGGTTATTGGGTTATTGGGTTATTGGGTTATTGGGTTATTGGGTTATTGGGTTATTGGGTTATTGGGTTATTGGGTTATTGGGTTATTGGGTTATTGGGTTATTGGGTTATTGGGTTATTGGGTTATTGGGTTATTGGGTTATTGGGTTATTGGGTTATTGGGTTTGGGTTATTGGGTTATTGGGTTATTGGGTTATTGGGTTATTGGGTTATTGGGTTATTGGGTTATTGGGTTATTGGGTTATTGGGTTATTGGGTTATTGGGTTATTGGGTTATTGGGTTATTGGGTTATTGGGTTATTGGGTTATTGGGTTATTGGGTTATTGGGTTATTGGGTTATTGGGTTATTGGGTTATTGGGTTATTGGGTTATTGGGTTATTGGGTTATTGGGTTATTGGGTTATTGGGTTATTGGGTTATTGGGTTATTGGGTTATTGGGTTATTGGGTTATTGGGTTATTGGGTTATTGGGTTATTGGGTTATTGGGTTATTGGGTTATTGGGTTATTGGGTTATTGGGTTATTGGGTTGTTGGGTTATTGGGTTATTGGGTTATTGGGTTATTGGGTTATTGGGTTATTGGGTTATTGGGTTATTGGGTTATTGGGTTATTGGGTTATTGGGTTATTGGGTTGGATTGGGTTATTGGGTTATTGGGGTATTGGGTTATTGGGTTATTGGGTTATTGGGTTATTGGGTTATTGGGATTCTTGGGTATCTTGGCGGAGTTCTTGGGTGTTTGGTGTTTTGGTTGTTTTGGGTTTTTGGTTGTTGGTTTTTGGTTTTTGGTTTTTTGGGTTTTTGTGTTTTTGGTTTTTTGGGTTTTGGGTTTTTGGTTTTTTGGGTTTTGTTTTGGTTATTGGGTTTTTGGGTTATTGGGTTATTGGGTTATTGGGTTATTGGGTTATTGGGTTATTGGGTTATTGGGTTATTGGGTTATTGGGTTATTGGGTTATTGGGTTATTGGGTTATTGGGTTATTGGGTTATTGGGTTATTGGGTTATTGGGTTATTGGGTTATTGGGTTATTGGGTTATTGGGTTATTGGGTTATTGGGTTATTGGGTTATTGGGTTATTGGGTTATTGGGTTATTGGGTTATTGGGTTATTGGGTTATTGGGTTATTGGGTTATTGGGTATTGGGTTATTGGGTTATTGGGTTATTGGGTTATTGGGTTATTGGGTTATTGGGTTATTGGGTTATTGGGTTATTGGGTTATTGGGTTATTGGGTTATTGGGTTATTGGGTTCTTGGGTTATTGGGTTATTGGGTTATTGGGTTATTGGGTTATTGGGTTATTGGGTTATTGGGTTATTGGGTTATTGGGTTATTGGGTATATGGGGTTATTGCGGAAGTTCATTGGGTTCTTGGGGTCTCTGAGTAGTGTCGTGGGTTCTTCGGGTTCTTGGTTCTCCTTGGGTTCGTGGTTACTTGGGTTCTCTGGGTTTCTTGGTTCTTAGGGTTCTGGGGTTCGTCTGGGTGCTTTGGGTCTTGGGTTTTGGCGTTCTTGTTCTCAGGGTCCTGGGTTCTTGGTTCTGGGTTCTTGGGTTCTTGGGTTCATATGGAGTCTGGGGTTCCATTGGGTACTCTTGAGGTTCGTAGGAGTTTCTTGGGTTCGGTGGGATTCCTATAGCGGAGTTCTTGGTTCTTGGTCCTATGGGTTTCGGAGGCTTCGTTGGGTTCTTGGGGTTCTTGGTTCTTGGAGATTACTTGGAGTTCTTGGGTTCTTGGGCATCTTGGGTTTCTTGGCGGTTTTGGGTTCATTGGGGTTATCTTTGGGTTCTGGGTTCTTGGTTCATTGGGTTCTTGGTTCTTGGGTTCCTTCTTGGAGTTCTTGGGTTCTGGGGTTCTTAGGGTTCATTGGGTTCTTGGGATTACTTGGGGGTTTTCTTGGGGTTCTTGGGCTTCTTGGGTTTCTCTCTCCCCCCCCCCGCGGGCGGAACGGCGGCCACCGCGCGCGCATCCCCCTA